>CM053785.1:464032166-464397166 GCA_028749045.1 Cupressus sempervirens | reverse complement strand
AGGTAACACACATAAGTTGCTAAATCTTGAAGGAACATGCATTGCTAAATCCTCTGAGGGTAACACGCATAAGTTGCTAAATTCTAAAGAGATAAACGCCTTTTCAAATTTTCAATATGTTAAATCTTTTGAAGGTAACACACATAAGTTGCTAAATCCAGAGAAGACACACATTTCATATTCATAGTGATACAGGAGCGTGGATCTATAAATATTCCATAAGCTATCAAAGGACACATTTACAATTGCAAGCACAGTTTATGGGTGAACTATCAGGTTTGGCCACTTTTTTGGCTCTCCCTCTCGCTTGGTGATTCATGGTAAGGTGGGCATCTTACAAGATGAGGTAATCACTTCTTTTTCTTTCTTTCTCGCTTTCATACTAGTAGCATTGAATCATGAAGCTATTTTATTTATAGTGTTTCTCTTGTCTTTCTTATGTAATCACTTATGTTCTTATGTTAGCTTTCCAAATATGATATCAGTGTGAGAAATATTTCTTGGTAAGGTTTCTTGTGCTAGTTGATTTAGGTTTCTTTGTACTAATCTTGTTTTTCTTTATGTTTTTTTGGTTTCACACCCTCATGTGTGTATGTTGAGTTAGAATATCTAGCTTGGGGGCTTATTTCCTTAGCTAACTATTATTTTATCTCATTATGAATCCACTTAGATCTCTTCTTTCTTCTCTTCCTTTACCAAGAGTTTGCATTGAGTCCATACTCTTGCTAAAGTGGGGGCTTAATGTATCGTCTTAAAATGGAAGCACTTCCATGCTAAGAGAATTTAGCTCTTCAAGCAAGTGGCCTGGGGTCATGTAAAGTGCATTGAATGGGTATTTGCATGAATATGATAGTTTTCCCTCTATTGTGCTTCTCTCTCTCTCTCTCTCTCTCTCTATATATATATATATATATATATATATTTCCATCCTATTTCTGACAAACTACTTTGTGAAACTAAGAACTTTGGCCTCTAGGTCAAGGAAAACCTTTTGGGTCATGGTTGATCTCAACCCTAACCTAGGTCAAGGATGACCTTAACCCTGACCTAGGGTAGGGTTGACCTTGTCCCTGATCCCAGGTCCCATTTTCAATTTTTAGAAGTTTTGGGATCTCGGGCTTCAGAAAGTTTCCTTTCCCACTTCCAAGTCACCTATTTTGGGTTTCAAAATGATAGACTCTTAAATTTAATGTAATCTAGGTCTATTCCCAGGGGTTAAATGGGATTTAATGCTCCCATGTCAACCTTCTCTAGGAGTTAGTGCCCTAGATCTCTATATAAGGAAGTCTTCTTCCCTCATTTTGACATCTACTTACTATCTATCAATTAAGGACTTTTTGAGGAGCGATTATTTTCATTTTTCATGAGTGCATCTATTATCTATGAGCAACTACCTACTTTTCAAGTGAGTACACATTCTTTCATTCAATTTTTCCATTGAAGATTAATGATTGAAGCATTCAAGCCTTTGAAGGGATTTGGTTCAAGCATTCAAGATTCATCATTCAAAACCCTAGATCTAGCCATCATGGTGGTGTGATTTTCCTTCAAGATCCTTTGTTCATCTTCAAGATCTATTTGTTCTTCTATCAAGGTGGATTCTATGCATACAATCATGGAGGTTTTGATTTACATTTGTTAATGTTATGTTCAAGATTTCATATCTTTATAATTGTTTACATTTCAAATATAATTGCATATCTATCGAGTATCATAGCTTCATTATTGGATTTAATTCTACAACTTGTTAGCTTTCTCTATTTCAACTCCATTATTAAGGTTGATTCCAAACTGGGCTTTGATTGAGGCAAACCCTTCATCCCACAAACAAAACTATTTTTCTTGTAGATACAAGTGTGGAACAACGAATCAGAGAGCAGATTTAGGTACCATTTTCATTGAACTTACAAGATCTGTGAATAGAAATTTCATTAGAGTAGTGCAAGTCAAGGTTGACTTTTTGGGGTATAATTGTGCCCCGGATAAGATTATGACCCGCCAATAGGGTCAAGGTCGACCTTCCTTCAAAAAAACAAAATATTTTTGGGTTTTCTCCATCTTGACATTTCCAGTCTAGAATCAGTTGCAAATTTTCCAAAAACTTCATACAAACATTAGAAATCAACATTTTCCAAATTCAAGGTTAGTATTTATCTTTTATCTATTTCAAGATTTAAACACATACTCTCCCATAATAGAAAGATCACATATAAACCCCCTCTTTCTCCCTATTTTTCATCACTTGATCCATTTTAGCATTGAACACCTTTTTGTGTTTAATTAATTTGGATTATTCCTTTTGAAAATTAGGATTGTGAAGAGGGTTTCCATTTTCTTTCTATTCAATAACTATGTTCTTAAACATCATAGCATACAAAGTGGTTTAGATCATCCAAAATAAATAAATAGACAATCTATGTACATATGCACAGGTAGATAATGGAGAGCATGGGGAAGATAATGAATGATCATGGATTAAATCCTATAGCACAGATCCATAATTGTATGTATTTTCTTCTACCTAAGGGGATAATTCCTTGGATCCCCTAACATCAAATGGAGTGAAGACCAATCAATCATGACTCAAATAGGAGAACCTTACAGGAAACTAGAAGGGAAATGCCATGTTGTTGGAGTATTTCAAAAGATTCTAGAAGGAGATGAATTAGAGAGAACAAATACCCATAAGTCTGGTGGAAAGCTACAAAGACAAAGTTTTCTTTTTGGTGAGCACAAACAAGTGTATTATGTACTTAGCTCAACCAAGAACTCTATGGTTGATACCATTCAAATATCAAGAGTGAGATAACTTCTCTCACAAATATCAAGGCATCATGGGATACTCATCTTGCCACTATACATGGACAATATCAAGACATACTCAATAACCTATAGTCATCTTATCAAACCCTTTTTCATTGACAACAAAAGGGGGAGAATCTACAAATAAAATAGTTCAACACTAGAAGGAGAATTTATCAAAAGAAGAAGGAAAGGATAAGGGGATAATATAGGAAGGAGGTGAATACACAAAGAATGAAGTAGAAACAAAACAAGAGAAAAATTAGACACAAAACAATAATAGAAGCAGAAGGACATTGAGACTAAATGAAAAGGAATGATGTAAGACACATACATTATTAGGGGGAGTTTCTAACAAAGTTGGCCAAGTCCATCTACTAACAACACCTACTAGTATAAGAAAAGGGATGGTAACCATATTTTCCATCAAATTAACTTCATAAAGAAGAACCTGAGATTGTTGGTAAATGATATTTTACCATCAATTCCAAAGGGGGAGATTATTTACCCTAAAGGTATCTTTGGCAAGGAGAATGGAGTGTGTAGAAATGTCATTAATGGTTAAAAGTATTTGATTGGAAAAATGTGTGAAAACTAGTCAAAGGAAGAAGACAAAGAAAATTGACAGTAACCGATCACGAGTTTCACCAGCATACACTTTGGCATACCCACATGGGCACAAGCAGTCAAAAGTAAGTTTTAGTTGATCTAATTCATCAACATAATGAGTCACAAATGATGTGAGAGAAGGTTAGATGGAAATGTTGCAAGAAGGCAAGGACAAAAGGCCGCTATTGGTTCATGACAAGACTGACATGACTACCATGTTGGAAATATTCAAGACTATGCTAAGTTACTAAGAGGGGAGGGGTGAATCAGTAACTTCTAAAATTTCTACACCAATTTCAATTCTGAATCTAATAAACCATTTAACATTTAATTCATCACATCTGATCTAATTGCAAGTATGAGAAACTAAAAATATAAATATCCACAACACTTGAACACAATGATTTGGTGATCTAGAAACCTTCCAAGTAGAAAGTAAAACTAGGGTGGGGATGAAACCCACAAACTTTACTACTATAGTATAAAGTTGGCCTGTTAAGGCTTACATTGATCACTTGTGATGATCTACCCTGTTCGGAGCAATAGGACTACTAGGTCCACCTTGTGAGAGGATTTTACAAACATACAACGAAGTATGCACTCGGTAAAGAGATTTAGAAAAGACTATTAAGTCTACCTTGTTAAAGGATTTTGACTGGTTTACCTATTAGGATGAAGCAGTAGATCTCTAAATTTTCAACTGAGTTTGCTGATAGAGATTTCTTGATGTATTGATCACCTTTTTGTGATAGATTTGTCACTACTTCTCATTATGCTAATATGGCCTTCATAAATCTTTATCTGCTGCTTACATTCACATTCTTGTACTTGCATTACATACACATTACATTCCATTCTACTTTTGATATGATAGAATACATCACACACACACACACACACACACACACACACACACACACACACACACACACACACACACACACACACACACACACACACACACACACACACACACACACACACACACACACACACACACACACACACACATATCAAACCAATTTGCAACATTACAAAGTCAACCAAGACAAAAGTTAACACAAATTTGACAAAGTCGGCCAATATGAAGATACTCGAGTTTTGAAGACTGACTCGATGAGGTTCTGATACTTGGCATCCACTATCACTACTTGGCATCATTATGCTCTTGGTGAACGTAGAAGCTCAGTCCATACTAATCACTTTCAAGTAGTCTTGAACTCGGTCTGTACTAGTGACTCGGTAGATATTATGTAACTTGGAAAACACTGAATTACTTGGTTACCATGGAGTGGCTCGGTCAAAACTTCCTTCACATCACATGAACTAAGAACTTGGTAGACACTGCAATTCTTGATAACCATTGGCTTCACATCACATAAACTACAAACTTAGTAACCACTAATAAACTTGGTATACACTGAACTGCTCGGTTTGCACTGCTGAACTTCACACTAACTAAATCTGCTCAGTAACCACTAGAAATAGTCCAAAGGACTCAATAGCAACTATAAAAGCTCAATGGCTATTGAATTACATGGCACACATTGTAAACTATTCAATGAGCTTGGTAGCTATACAAAATCTGAATAAGTGTGTGTCACTAATAACAAACTTGACTAATATGTCAACAATCTCCCCTTTCGCATTAGTGACAAAACACTTATTAGCCCAAAACTGAATACCTTGTATTCATCACCATGTGATACTATTCATCACCATGTGATACTAGCTTGGTCTATTTTTGAGATTTTTCAAAATAGATCTTTGTAAGATAAATACAAACTCTATTATGTACATGCAACTTCTCTCTTATATACATATCTCCCCCTGTAACTCTGCTCTTCTCCTTCTTTAACTTTTCTCCCATATCTCATCTCTTCCTATAACTCTTCTCTTCTCCCCCTTTTTTACAGTAATGCCAAAGGTTTATTCAACATATTTACACAAAGACACCAAAATGAGATAAGAATTTAGAGTATACCTTGAGGGTAATTGCCAATGTTTTATCCCAGTTTTCCTATAAGACCTTACATGTCTGAATGACAATTTGTACTTCTATAGAGAGTTCAATCATGTGATTAGCAATAGAGAAGTTGTTGTCCTAGATTAGGGTCTTTGCATAAACAATGTGTTTTTGCATGGAACCCATGACAAGAAGGATAATATTTTGGATATCAATCAGTGTGGAATGGATCCTTGCTTATTTTCTTAATAACTCTGCCTACATTTTTGACAAAAATTTGATCTTCTTAAAATGTGTAGAGCTTGAACTAGGGTCAAGTTGCAGTTGCTGAGCACTTGCCTTAATATCAATGTCAATTTTGGACAATTTGTCCTTAACTTCTTTAGTATACTCAGTGACATCACATAACTTAACAAAAAGTGATGACACATTAGAACAGGATGCCTCAAGATTGACCAAAATTATTGATAATTCAACTTTGTTAATAAAAATTTGCTAAGAAATGTGCTCCAACACTTTATTATTGAACTCCTTTTCTACTTTTTCGATCAATTTATCTTGTCCCTCGGTTTCCTCTTTAAACTTTTGAACTGCCTCTTCAAGCTGGAACAAAACTAGTTGAGAAGAATCAACCTCAACCCAATAGCCTCAGTCAAAATATTAGTAGCTTCATCTAATATCTTATATTTTCTATCCCTTTCTTCTCTCAATTTTTGCTGCCTAGCCTTTTTCTGAAGAAGTTCACCAACCATTTGCATTTGATCTGTAGAAAGATTGTAGAAATCCCATTTGGGAATTTCTATTTCCTCATCTAGATCTATATCTTCTTCTATTTCCTTTCCTTTTGAACACTTTGTACTTGGTTGAAACTTAGGTTTGATTGTCCTTGTACTTATTGCCTTAGTACCTAAAATGGAAACAATGGTAGACATACTCAGGCTTGTAGTAAAAACTATTATTACACTGACTGGTGGAGTACTTACAAAGATGTTAGAAGAATCCAAAATTGATGAAGCCAAAATTGAAGTAGAAAAAATTGGAGTGCTTACCATGGATGAACTCAAAACTAAAGAAGTCAAAATTAGAGAGGAGATGGTTGAAGAAATCAACTCAACAAAAGAAGGAGTAACCTGTAGCTCAGTTGATGAAGTGGAAGTCACTTATATCATTGATATGTTAAGTTGTGTTGGTGCAAAGAGTGATTGGACATTTGATGTATCTGATGTAGTCACAACCACACTTGCTGAAGCTGCCTCCATACTTGATGTTGTCAAGGGTTTGCTCGGGGAGTGAGGAAGTGAGGCATTTACTATAGCTGCTATCTTTATTGGATCAGTCTCCTCATCATCTTCCTTACTTTCCTCAATAACTTCTACTCCTTGCTCCTCTTTCTTTTCTTTAGCCAATTGCTCCTTATATTCTTCATAATCAATAGCAACATAATGAGTTGTTAGTTCATCCTCCTCCTCATCCTTACCTTCTTCTTCTTCATCATCCTTTACATCTACTGGGAAGTCACTTGGTTTATGCAGAAGATAAATTTTCTTCCACATGTTTGTAGCATTCTTAACTACATGCTCTATATCTCTGATCAAAATTAAACATGTATTAAACCTAAGAGTCATTTTATCTTCATTTTTCTTTAAGGACTCTTTTACCTCAGCATCTGTCATGCTCGATAGTAATTGCCTCAGGGTTTGTGCATATTTGTCTTTTGTTATTTGCATTGCAAATTCCCATCTTGGGTTTATTTTCTCTAACAATTCATTAGAGATTTGAGAGGCAATCTAGTCTGGTGAATACTTCCATTTGCCCATTTTGGTCAGCACTAGTTCTTCAACCTGTTTCTGCTCTGCCTCTGTCCTTGTTTCATACTTCAAAGATTTGAAGTTTTTTATACCAGCACCTTCTTCCATTTTTTTCAACTTTTCCTGAAAGGTGGGAGGAGGTCTACTAAGGATAATATCACTTCCTTTCTTCCAGGACCTCCTTGTGAAGACTGTAGTGTATGCCTCTGGAGGCTTGGTGATGATCACCTTGCTGTTTTTCTTCAAAGGTTCTTCTTCTTCTTCTTTTGTTTCTTCTTCATCCTCTATCTACTCTTCATCTTCACCTTTTCCTTTGGTTAACATAAGAGGTGTGCTAGATTTTAGTTTGGCTATCCTCCTCTTTCCTTTGTTAACTGCCTAAGGTAGCTTTATTTCTAACTTTATTCTTGCCTTTCCTTCATCATTGGTGCCAAAGTAAGGGGCCTTCTGATCTACAGGTTCATTGACAAGGGCTTCAATGATATCCTTGATCTCATCAATGTTTACTTCATAGCCAAGAGGCTTTACCCATACAGATCTAGGCTTGACTGCCTAGATGTATACTCAGTCACAATCAACCATAAAACACACATCATCCTTGTAATCCTCAAGTAACTTCTTAGGTATCCTGAACCTATTGTTCATTTTGTCTTTGAATACATCAAAGTAGTTGTCCATGATGCTGCCATAGTTTTCTCCCATTTCTACAATGTATTCATTAATTTGGTACAATACTGGCACATCCTTTCTCTAGACCAGAGTGCCTTTAGAAGGGAAAAACTTTTGCACATAAAAGAACAAACATGTTAACAGAGAACCAAATTTTCAAGGATTATTCTTGGAGGTTCTAATGATTTCCATATTTTTGTTGAATTTCCTAAACAACAACTTAGCGAGGTCATAAGAAAAGCTAATTTTCACCACTTTGTAAGCGAAGTCCACAACTTCACAGGATACACTGTTGAGATGGCTTGAACTATATATCTTGTGAGCTATAACATGTATACCAAACTTGAGTTCTGCATCTATGACACTACTAATTTTCATGCCTTACTGTCCCACTTGGCTAGGGTTTTCTTTTCTAGCTCAGCTCAACCTAGGGTTTTGGTGGTTTTGGCTTTGGTGAGCATGGGAAGACCAATGATTTAATGAATCATCTTTTTGGTTATCAATATTGGCTGCTCCAACCATAATTGACCACTATGCACTCGGTTAAGAATATACCTAATCCATTTAACTTGAAACTCTGGGGGCATATGGGGAATGTGGGTTAAACTTTTTGTTTCCAAATGCTAATGCTCGAGTTTGAGGGTTCCATCAACACATAACTGAGCTAGGGCATCATCTATTTCAAGAGTACTAATTTCTTGAATTGTGCATTTAAAATGAGCTCTAATGTCATTTCCAAGAATTGCCTTAGGAGAGATTTGCGATTGAGCTCTGTTGGGGTCTAGGGTTTCTGCAACTGTGGGCATGAGCTTGAAGTTAGTGCCTTCCACTTAACACCTCAAACCAACATATCAAAATCTTTCTTTTCCTTGTTGCTATTGTTAGATGCCATTTTCACTTGGTAGCTTGAGAGAACTTTGAAAATGATTGCAAGAAATTTGCTCAAGTCACTTGATCACATAAAAAATAGCACTTCACAATAGGTCTTCAAAAATTCATGGTGAAAAAATAAATTTTCTTTCATGCCTTTTGTTAAAATTTTTCCATTAATGCTCAGTATGTTGGTAGACGAGTTAACATAATGCTTGACATGCTATCATCCACTACTCTGTCATGATCACTTGGCAAAGTCTTCATGACTCGATATCAATAAGTGCCTATGTTACTCCTGACCTTGCTTGGTAGAGTCCATGACTTGACCTCACTCGATAAAGAAGGTAACTCAGTAATAAATGACACAGATCTTTCTTAGTGATCCATCTATATCTTGCATACAGATTTGGATCTTTGTCACCTTTCAACTGGAACTAATTCTAATGTCTTCTTTGATAGCCTAGTTCTAGTTCTTCCTTAAGAACTTAATTAGAAGTGGTAGAGTAACCCAGTTCTTGAGTGACTTGATCATCATTACTTAGACCAGTATCCTTGATAGACTTAGGAGTCCATTGCTATCTCATCTACCTTTGAATGTTATTAGCTCTTGCCTTCTTCTCATCTTTAATCTTACCAATATTCATACATTTTTTGGCAATATGACCAAGTTTTGTACAAGTGTAACATCTTATAGTGGTATCCTTTTTTCTCATATGATGTTTAACACAATTCATACCAATGTGTCCATATTCTCCACAGTAATGAAATCTACACCAAGTATTGTAATCCCAACCAAATATTGCTTTCACAATTTTGTCTATAGGATTCAATGTCTTTGTTTTTCATTCTGATGTCTTGTGTCCATGTTTCTTGCATTGATGATAGTTGCCTTCAAATTTTCATTGTGACCATGCTGATTGTAGTTGTAGCATTTTCCATTGAATTTTGCTTTTCCATTACTCCAACATTTGTTAGATGTATGATCTATCTTACAATAGTGATTGCAAGTAGGTCTTTGATTTCTTTGAGCACCTTGTTCAGAGGATTCACCTTCTTCTTTGTATCCAATTCTCGCTTTTCCTTTTTTCCTATAGAGGTTTTGCTCATTCAGTTGAACCATGTTTGCTTGAGATTTCATCATTCTTTCATTGATTTGCTTCTCAGTGTTTAGGTCATTTTTCAATCTTTCACTAATTTTCTTTTTAGATCTCATCTCATTTCTTATAATTTCATTGAATTTTATTTCTAAATTTAGACCATTCCTTAATCTTTCATTGATCTATCTTTGGCTCATGATTTCCTCATTTGCATTGGAGATTTGATCCATAAGATCTGCATGCTAAAGGGATTGGTTATGGATCTCATTATTTCTTCCATCCATTTCTTCTTTTATCTTGTTTCTTTGTTCTAATATTTCACATAGCCTCACTGATTGAATTTCTTATTCTCTTTTTAGCTTTCTTAGTTCTTCTTGCAAGGAACCATTCTCCTCTAGGAGTTCTTTGATTGCATCATTTGCTTTTTCTAAACTTCTTGAAGGAAAAAAGTCTTCAATTCTTTCTTCAATGTAGAGATGGTCATTCATTTGATTTGCAAGTTCCTTTCTTCTTTTCAGGGATTGGGAAAGTTGCTCCTTAGCTCTCTTGAAGTGTGTAATGGCCATTTCCAGATCCAACTTTTCATTGTCAATTGCCTTATCCAGTCTGAATATCTTCATATCCTTGATCTTTTGCTCAAGCTATTAAACTTTCTCTTGAGAATCACAAAGCTCTGATACCAATTGTTGGAAATATTCAAGACTATGCTAAGTTACTAAGAGGGGAGGGGTGAATCAGTAACTTCTAAAATTTCTACGCCAATTTCAATTTTGAATCCAATCAACCATTTAACATTTAATTCATCACATATGATCTAATTGTATGCATGAGAAAATGAAAATATAAACATCCACAACACTTGAACACAATGATTTGGTGACCCAAAAACCTTCCAAATAGAAAATAAAACTAGGGTGGGGATGAAACCCACAAACTTTACTACTACAATATAAAATTGGCCTATTAAAGCTTACATTGATCACTTCTGATGATCTACCCTATTAGGAGAAAATAGGACTGCTAGGTCCACCTTGTGAGAGGATTTACAAACATAGAATGAAGTATGCACTCGGTAAAGAGATCTATAAAATACTGTTAAGTCTACCTTGTTAAAGGATTTTGACTGGTTCACCTATTAGGATGAAGTAGTAGATCTCTGAATTTGTAACTGAGTTTGCTGATAGAGATTTCTTGATATACTAATCACCTTTATGTGATAGATTTTTCATTGCTGCTCCTTATGTTGATATGGCCTTCATAAATCTTTATCTATTTCTAACATTGCATTCGTGCACTTGCATTACATACACATTACATTCCATTCTACTTTTGATATGCTACAATACATCACAAATATGTATCAAACCAATTTGCAAAATTACAAAGTTGGCCAAGACACAAGTTAACACAAATATGACAACGTCAGTCAATATGAAGATACTTAGGTTTTGAAGACTAACTCGGTGAGGTTCTGATACTCAACATCCACTATCATTGCTTGGCATCATCATGCTCTTGGTGAATGTAGAAGCTTGGTCCATACTAATCACTTTCAAGTAGTCTTAAACTTGGTCTATACCAGTGACTTAGTAGATATTGTGCAACTTGGCAAACACTAAATTGCTTGGTTACCATGGAGTGGCTCAGTCAACACTACCTTCACATTGCATGAACTAAGAACTTGATAGACACTACAATGCTCGATAACCATTGGCTTTGCATCACATGAATTGTGAACTCGGTAACCATTGATAAACTTGGTATACACTAAACTACTCGGTTTGCACTGTTGAACTTCACCCTAACTAAGTCTACTTTGTAACCATTGGAAATAGTCCAAAGGACTTGGTAGCAACTGTAGAAGCTTGGTGGCTATTGAATTACATGGAAAACACTGTAAATTGTTCAATGAGCTTGATAGCTACAAAATCTGAATAAGTGTGTGCCATTAATAACAAACTTGACTGATATGTCAACATACCAGTCTAGAACCTGGGCATAGGGATCATGGGTCTCTTGTGAAAAAAAGAAAGCATGGAATTCAAATTTTTAATTCAAGAATGAGCAGAATAATCTAGTCATGGATAACTATTCCTTGAAATTGAAGAAGGGTTATATACAACTAAATCAACCATAGTTGAGAGGTTGTTGTTGAAAAATTATTGGTAGCTACAAGGAGAAAAATAAAGAACTAAGAATGAAGGACTGAGAAAGAAGAAAACCTATAGGAGTAGTAGTTGTAGAGGAAGAAAGAATAATGAAAGGTTGTTGTACAAGGAGATCAATACATCTTGAAGAATACAAAGCAAAGATCTACATGATAAGTTAGTGCCACATCTAAGGTCAAAAAACTTAGTATGCTTTCTTACCATTGCATCTATCTATAAGCTCTTAATAGGGTAAGTTTCACTAGAAAGCTTATTGTAAAATCCTCTAACAAAGTGTCTCTCAGAAGGAGATTTGCAAATCCTCTAACAAGGTAACTTTTACAGGCTCTCATGAACACGATAGGTTAGAAACATTCCTAATAGGATGCACTTCTAGAAGAAGAACTTGTAGTTCTTAATAGAATACCCCTTTACATGCACTTTAAGTGCTAGTGGGTATATTATCCCCACTATGGTTTTCATCCTCTCATCAAGGATTTCCACGTACAAACAAATATGTGTCAACTTGATGAATATTTTTGTGTGAACTTACCTATTTTTATCTTATTGCATTTATCTTGGTTTTAGTTATAAAGTGGGTCACATTAAGATTAGTTGAAATGGTTAGAGGAACAACTGGTTTTGTGGACAATACTAATTCACCCCCTCCTAGTACCGGTTAGGGCCAACACAACTTTGGCATCAACCTTGGTGA
The DNA here is from genome assembly GCA_028749045.1 of Cupressus sempervirens. Classification (NCBI taxonomy): domain Eukaryota; kingdom Viridiplantae; phylum Streptophyta; class Pinopsida; order Cupressales; family Cupressaceae; genus Cupressus; species Cupressus sempervirens. The sequence continues at coordinate 464,384,480 of CM053785.1, read as the reverse complement.
GAAACAAGAAATGGTAGAGGAATTGACAAACATAGATTTAAATGCTGATTGGACACTGTAATGATGGTGAAGTGAGGAAGATAGTTGGTATTTTTTGTCCTCTATATTGGAACATGTTGAGAAGGAGTAATTGAGCATAATTCACATGGTCCTAGCATTAATTATGGTGACATTGAGAGCTTGAGAACTTTCTAAAGAAAGGAAAAAGTTAAAATAACATTTTTTTGAATTGGTTTTGTCTTTCCATAGTGATATGGAGCAAGGATTAAAGGGTAGATGGAGGGAAAAATCTATCTATCGACTCCCAAGTGGAAACAAACTTTGGGATTCAATAGTGAAATTACACTGTGTCACTTGATTGAGGTTTTTCGTACCCAGGAAGATGAATTTGTGACTCTTATTGAGTGGTTGTTAGGAAAATAGTTCATGGGGAAGGATTTCCACACAAGAAAAAATATGGACATTTCATCCATGTTCTATGTGTGGGCTTTCCTTTTGGCCTAGAACAAGGAGGAGGCTACAAAGATTATAAAACAATGCATGGAACCCAACTGAAATTAAGGATACCATAGGTGGCTTGACATGTGGAAGTGGGACTCAACTTTCAAACTATAGAAGGTTTGTTGTGCCATGTGGAGGGACCTAAGGAAGGAGTCCAACCTTTTCAAATATTTAGCACCTCGTTCCCAATCTAGAAGTGGATAGGTGAGGCTCTCACAACTTGGATGAATCTGCTTTAGTTTCTTGCCAAATGGGAGTAGGACCAATAACATTTGGAAGAGGAGAGGAAGCAAAAATTTAAACACACACCAAGAAAGGTTAAGGAAAGGGATACAGGGGAAATGACAAGAGAAGTGTAGCCACTAGTGTTGGGTTAGAAGTCAGGGAAGTTTTCTATAGTGGGAAAAGTTATCACACAGTCAAGGGAGGAAATGGTGAATCGATGGAGGAATGGGTGAGTTGCATCTCTATTTGATTTCAACCACCCATTTTCCATAGTAGGGCATACCTTCTACTGGTCTGGTTGGTGTTTGTTATTGTATGTCTTATGGTAGTTGTCCTTTGTGGTGTCTATATAATGGTGGTTGGGATGGGTGTTAATACCCTTGTTTATTGGGTTTGTTGAGTTTTTTCATCAAGTTAATTTTGGATTGTAAGGAGGGATCTACAAATCAAGACAAGAAGGCCTATTTTTTGGCTGCAAAGTAAGGGGAAGCATGAAAATCAAGGCTTTTAGGTCTGTCTAATAACAATGTAATCTTTTTTTAGAATATGAATAAAAATGATTACTTATACAAAAAACAAATTATTAATATTAATAGACTTAAGGTTTCTCTTAAATGTGTTTTCTTGCAATAAATATTAGATTTAGTTTTAACATTTATTAATTTCAATTTTTTTTTTTATATAATAAAATTTATAGAGCATTAAAATGTTAAAATTAATTTTTATTATTTTTATTATTTTACACTTAGAGTCTCATCATACATAGAATTTTCTTATAACTTTAATTACTAGTTGACTTTTTTTACACAAAGTATTAAAAGACCATTTTATAATCAATTGGATTTTAGAACATAAATTGAACATTTTATTCATCAAAGGGTATATTGTGACTTTTTCTATGAATATATTTATTGTTTGGGTGTTGGATATTGTGGGAATTAAGTTGGTTATAGGGTTATTACATAGAGCCTTGGGGATGTTACTTTTATGTGACTTGTGCATATTTTTAAGTATTTTATAATGATGTTTTGGTCGTGATTAATTTACCCAACCAATTTTCTAAGCTCATTATTTTTTGTACTTTTTGAGAGTGTGTTATGTGATAACTTGAGGACCATTTTGGATTTGTGATGTCATGGTTTGAGGACCAATATGTACTCATGAGAATTATGGTTTAACAATCAATGTAAGTTCTTGCTGCATTTATATAGAGCTATATTTTATTATCATTCTTTATTTTAAGTATGAGGTTCTTTATGGTCTATGAGCTTAGGGTAAGTTATCTAGGTGTATAGATGTGAGTAGCTTGCAATTAGGATCGAGGCCCTAAGTGGTAGTCAAGGTAATTCATTGTAAGTAAATAAGTGATAGTTAAATTACATGGAGAGTTTAAAATATATTAATAAGATATGTGGTTCCTTCCTTATATGTAATGTCCCTCTTAGGGACATAATTAATTTAATTAGTAATTTTGAATTAATGTTTGGATTTCAATTTATCCTCATACCATAGAGCCCTTATTTTATATTTACACTTACATAATATTCCGTGCTCTATATTATAAACTTTTTTCTAAGATTCTCTGAAAGAATATACTTGATCTCCATATAATTGGAACTCCCTTTATTCATATAATCTTCTATTGATTATTATAAACAATAGTTCTTAATTAGATATTTCTGGCCTAGATGATTGATATTAAATTAATTTTTTTACAATTCCTTATTTTATCATTTTCTCAATCCAGTTCATCTCTATCAATTTTTTTTATAGTCTATGCCTCTATAAATCATTTGACAAACCCTATCTTTGATTTCATTTATATATTCTTTATGTGCCTAATATGTAATGTATATAACAAGAGCTCTTGTTAAGCTAGAGTCCTTGCCTTGTGTGAGGTTATAAAGTAGAAAAAATGGATGAAAGTTTTTATTTTAAAAATTAAATTATGGTTTTCTTGAACAAAAAAAGGTGTAAAAACTCTTAGTATAGTAGGTTTTACCCATATATTATATTTTTTTCAAAATGTGTTCAAACTACATTGAAATGAATTAAGAAATTAGGTTAAACAATTAAAATGAACAATTCATTTTTAAAATGCTCTAATTAGTCTACAAACTATAGAATGAAAAAATAACGTTAAGTTTTATTTTATTGAATTTTTAATAACTAATCTTTAAAATGACTATATTTTTAAGAATTATATATATTTTATATTAAATTTAATATTTATTTGTTAATAATTAAATTTTAACCTATTTCATCAAAATAATGATTCTTATCACAATATATTATATAGTAATATATTAAATCATACATATAACAACATATAAAACCTTTTAAAAATTATTTATGTTATAATAAACATAAATTTAATAGATGAATGCAAGTGCTTCTAATAAGGATAGCTAAATTGACATGTTCAACATTGAAATTTTAAGTTATGGAAGAATTTATTCGACATTTAAGATGGCATATAATTTAAAAAAAAGAAAGAGTACTTATGGTTTCATGTAAGGAGCGATATTGCCAAAAAGGTAGATATAAAATGAAACATTAAAAACTTCTCTTTTTCTCCAAAACTAATTTCAAATAACAAAGCGAATAAAAGTAAATAAAGTTTCTTTCGATAAAAGTTACACCAATAAACTTGTAAGCTATGACTTGAGAGTGGTTATAGCTAGCATGAAATGTTGAGCGAAATTTCTAAGATTGATTGCTTTTAAGAATTTATTTTGTATTTACACAATTAAAAACAAATGAATTATCCACAGATTACCAATTGGCACCTCTGTTACACAAAATATTGCAGGCTAAAAGCTTTGTTGTTGTCACTCACCTATAATATTTCTTGCATCTACTGAGATGACTTGTAAGAATTTATTTTGTATTTACACAATTAAAAACAAATGAATTATCCACAAATTACCAATTGGCACCTCTGTTACACAAAATATTGCAGGCTAAAAGCTTTGTTGTTGTCACTCACCTATAATATTTCTTGCATCTACTGAGATGAATGAATTATTCCATCTTCTTTGTTGTATCCTCCTTATGTTTTTCCTAGTCTTGATAGTTGTATTTAATATTGTGTACTTCAAAGGCATGACATGGAGATGGTTTGCTAGTCTCTTCTTGTCTACATCGTTGATTACCAACATTGGCAATTGTATTTCTTCTCTGAATCAAGACTTAATATTAAACTACTTAAGATGTTGATACATTATTATCTTATTATTGATCAACCCTTTTATCTCTCATTAGTAGAAATGCATTTGTACATTGATGGAGATGGACATCTATTATCCTATTCTCTGCTCATTTGTTTCTCCAATGGATGACTAAGTTCTCATATCATGATAAGTGACTTCAAGAGTTGCAACATTTGGTGCTAATGGTAGTCGATACTTTTAGTGAAGTCATTGAGTTTATATAATATAAAATATTAATTATAGCATTATATATTATATATTAATATGTATATTATAGTATATGCTTAATAGGAATGTTATTGTAATAAATAAAAATATACTTATCAATTATTATTTGACAATAATATTTATTATTATTATTATATTAGTTCATTTATCCATTAATATTTAATAGCATCTCATATTAAATTGATTAGTTGATTGCAATAATTATTACTTTGATCTTGTTTATATTGTTAATGATATTGATTAATATATTCTTTAATTGCTCATTTTAGCAATACATTAATTAACATATTTATTTATTAATATTTTTATTATTTTATTATATGGACATGTCCCATGATGGGACATGTCTCTTCTTAGTTTATTCCTCATGCAAATTCAAAGAGATCAATGCATTTGGAAAATACATACCACAAACATGGTAGTGCTTAGTACATTTGCATAAGATCCATGAAAATTTAACATTTAATATTCTTTTTCTTTTTCATTATTTATTTAATAAATTAAATTATTTATTTATTTATTATTGTAAGAATTTGGCTTAGGCCAAAATTCACCTAGGACCAAGGAACTCAAACACAAGCACAATAGTAGACCAAAGAGAGAGAGTATGATTAGAATCACGATATATTCATTCAATATGCCATATTCAAGTACACTAGGAGTGCCTGTATATAAAGGCCTTTGGAGAGCTTCTAGAATGCATAGAAGTCAGCATCATGATGAGTCATACAACCAAGCACATGTCCATCAGATATGGGTTAATATTTTTAATGTGGGCCTCTTCAAGCATATAATCTATATCTCTAGCTAAATTATTTTCCTCAATGTCATTCGTCTAGGTAGTTTTAGTAGTATTTGGCTTGTGGGTAGTAAAAATCATATTACCATCCTTATTAATATCCATCTAGCACCCCTCTTCCTCATCGACTTCAATAGTAGGTGCATTATCTATGACCTTATTTTATTTTCCCTTTGAGGATTTCATAAAAATGTCCGAGTTCTTATTCCAAGGTTCGGAGAGCCCACATTAGTCCCTATTCTTTCAAACTTAGTGATAGTATCATCCTGACTAGTTGAGTACTCACCATTGTTTGAGTTATAATCTCCACTCTCTATTTCTCCCTCCTCTTCTTCCTCATTATGTACTTCCATGGTACCCTTATCTTCTCTCAAGCTTTCTATAGGTCTTATCTTAGGTTTGTTCTTAATTTTTCCTTCACCCTTCACCTTCCTATTTTTCTTTTTATTTGCACATTCCTTCTCACTAGCTGAGTTGCTCTCTGACTTAGTATCCATTTTCTTTTCCTCCTCAATTTTAACATTATGTCCATTTTAATTTTTTTTGCAATAGATTTTTTTAGTATTTCCTTCCCAAATATTCTTTTTCTCTTTCCAATAGAAGGAAAGAGCTTCACAACATTCTCTCTACAATATTCCTCAATAAGTAGTATCAACCCTTCATGGAGAATGAGCCTAGAGCTTTTTTTCCTATGTGCACTAAGGTTGTTTAACAAGGAAAATTTCAAGTAGAATGGAAAAGAAACCCTATCCTTGTATTTGAAGTGATTTTAAAAAATAAAAGGGAAATTATGCACTCTTTTAGATCACCCATCAAGAATGAAATAATCATGAATACAGAACAAAACATCTTGTCATAGGGTGTTAATCTGGTCAAGATTAAAGAAGTCACCTTCCTTAACCAATTTTCTTTCTTCTTCAAGATTTTTTAGAAATTTCTTTAGGGTAACATTTGAGATTTTGGTATCTTACTTGAATTTGATCCCCCCAATAGGGAGCCCAATAATTTTCACAATAAACTCTTTGGTGATAATCATAGAAACTTCATCTGAAGTCACATTTTCCCTAGCCCAATTTCTAAAAAATCTTCAATAATATGAGGTTTGTAGCCATGCAATTTCTCTAGGTAACTAGTAACCTTACCTTTGTGAAGAACATTCCAAAGTATCATTTTCTCCTTCTAATGCTTACTATTTGTAGGTTCTTGCTTCCTCAGCTTGCCATTCATTTTGTAACCCACACTAATAACCAAACTTCTGCAATGAGGAAAGATTTTACAAGAAAAAAATACAATCTTTCACTTTTAATTCCAATATCACCTACAAAATGTGCCAATCTAAGAAGGTAATAATGATGAGGTACCTCCTTGAAAAAAGAATACCACTATCTTTAAAGTTACAACTTCCTTTGGTATTTGAAAAAAAAACTTAATTAAAGTTTGTACTAAACTTAGCTTCAACTGAATTTGTCACATCAAATTGAATGATGGCCTTTAAATCCACTTCCTTGCTCAAGTCATCCATCCATGGTAGTGGTCTATCCATACCCACTACTTTGTTGGCAATCCAGTCATCAACCTTGTTACCCTCACAATTTATATAAGTAATAATATATTTTTCAAAATTATTAAGAAGACCTTTGATTTCTCCAGTAATCATATCAATATTCCAAGTGATGGAATAATTATTATTAAGCATGTTAACAATATTCAAAGAATCCCCTTCTAGCCATAAGTTATGAATAACAATTTCCAAAACCTTGCAAGCAATAACAAAGTCATCGCCACTTCCACCCTGTGACTAGTAGTGGTATCAATAGGAACATCCACAACATCCACCACCCTATAGTTATGATCTCTAAGAACTCCATCATACCCAACTCTCCCCAAGTTACCTTTGGAAGATCCATCAAAATTAGCTTTAGTCCACCCATTTAGAGGAGATTTTCATATCACTCCCTCTCTACTAGTATTATCTTTAATCTCTTTGCATCTCATTGGGTGACTAATATCAAAGTCATCTTCATTGCTATTTTGATTAAGGAAAATTTCATTAATATCCCTAAGGATTTTGTGGCTAAACACCCAAGCAAGACATTCTTTATCTCTAAAAATTCTATTATTTCTTTCTTTCCAAAGCCCCCAACATAGATGTGGAAGAGAAAAGTTCCAAAGGGGTCAATAATTGAACAATTTTTAGGGCATTTTTAGCTTTGAAAATAATCCACTAGGTTGCTAAGTTGAACCCACTAAAGATTCCACTACTCCAAAAGGATATTCCAGACATTGTGATTGAAGTTGCAATGGAGGAAAATATGATTGCTATCTTCATTTTCCATTTTACATAGAATACATCTATTAACTATAGAGATACCCCTTTTATAGAGATGGTATATAGTTAGGATCTTGTTTTGAAGAGCATTCCAAAAGGAAATTTCAATCTTAGGGATATGACCCTTCATCCAAGCTTTGGACCAAGGAGGTCAAATGACATTACTATTAGTTATAAAACTAGAGGCCACTTTATAATTCCCACTTGGGCCAGTTCCCCAAACTAACAAATCTTCCTTGTCCATGTTAAGAAAAAAGGCATTGAGAGAGATTTGGATAAACAAAAGGCTATGAATAATCTTCACAAGATTCACCCATTCATCACTCCTCTAGTACAATAGAAAAGGCATCAAAGTAAACCTAAATCAATGGAAAATTGAGAATCCAAATATCTTGCCAAAATCTCACCTTCCTGCCATCACCCAATTTCCATCTGCACCCTTTTTGAAGAATATCTTTTACTCCTTGAACAACACTCCAGATGGCTAAGGAGTTAATGATCCCTAGAGGATTCAAGTGCTCAGAGAGAGAAGGAGCATTTTTTAGATATTTATGCTTCCAAATGGTACTCCATTCCTTTTCTTCTTGATAAACTCTCCACCCTTGCTTTGCTAACAAGGCTCTATTCATACTTTTAATGTTCCTAAAACCAAGTCCCCCTTCACATTTGGGCTTACATATATTATCCCATGTAATTAATGGAAGTTGTTTCATTTCTTCATATCCAATCCATAAAAAATTCCTTTGGATATTTTCAATTGCCTCTACATATTTACATAGAATTTTAAAGAGGATATGGGCATAGGTAGGAAGGCTTTGAAGAGATGACTTGAGAAGAGTAACTTTTCTAGCTTGACTAAGCCTATTTCCTTTCCAACCTACCAATTTTTTGTTGAACTTCTCAACTAGTTTCTCCCAAAACAAATCAGAAAATTTTTCGCCCAACAGAAGCCCAAGATAGGTGCCTAGAAAATTTCCAATAGAACATCCAAGTATATTAGAAATCTTTCTTTGCCTAGGAGTAGGAGTATTGCAAAAGAATAAATAAACTTTCTCCTAATCAACCAATTTCCCCAAAACATTAGAATACAAATTAAGGGCCCTTTAAAGAATCTAGCCTCCTTGATAGTAGCCACACCTAGAAAAATATTATCATCAAAAAAAATTTCATGAGAGTAGGATATCAAATTTTTTTTAAATAATTGAGAGGAAGGGGGGGTTAATTAGTTACTCAAGGTCAATATATACCACTTGAACAATTAAACAATAAACATTCATTGTTCTATTTATCATGTTGTTGCTTGGGCTATACTGTAAAACTATCATAAACATAACTTGCATTGCATAATGAAAAAATCATCAAATATAAAACACAAAGCATTCATCATAGTTTTGACACTGGGATTTTACGTGGAAACCCAATTTGGGAAAAACCAACAGCAATGTGTCTTTCTTTTTTCACTCTTTCAAAGTGAGCCCTATTGGGATCCAACCCTATTAAAGGTTACAAAACACATTGTTAAATTTGACCCAATAAAATGATTTAATCACCCTATTAGAAGTGGCCTTGTCAGAGGATTTTGATCATTTTATTAGTGTCACCTTGTTAAAGGATTTACACAAATTGCTAAGTCTTTAAATGACTGTTAGGTCAACCTCTATTAAAACAAATTCAATACAATCTATTTACAATGATAAGAAAGAAAATAATAGGTTTTGGTCTATGATTACAACTCACTTTTATAGGTTTAGATCTCTGTTCGGTCCTCATGCTGGTTTACTGATAAGCCTTCCATTGACATCTCTGATCTTGATTTTCTTGAACACCCTTCAAGAAATCAGTCCACTCATCTCAACAACACTTAAGCCTTCTTCTCATTTTCAATTATTAATAAAAACATCATATCTACAAGCTTTCTCATTTAGCTTAGCATTCACTCACACACTTGTGCATTTCTAATCCACCTTTGTATGTATGTGCCTTATACACTTGCACTTCTTCAATCTCCTGATCCCTTGAAAATATGTTTGGCTCTATATCTCTTTAAATAGGCAAATCTTGCTTTACCATTTTCCATCTCCACTGTAGATCTAAGGGTTTACGATTATGTTCAACTTGATTAATTATAATTATCCATCTTCTTGACCATCCTCTAGAAACTTCTCTATAATCTATCTATTAGGTCTTTCTAAATCTTCTCCTTGAATTTAATGATCAAACTCATCAATCTTATCTTCAACACAATTTACATCTCCCAAGAAATCAACTATGTCATCTTGATCACATGATTTCCTTGAATTTCTTCTCTTCCTGTCACTTGACAATCTCTAAATTCTAACACTTAGTTGTCACTGAATTATTCAATCACACTATAAAGCATTTTGGCTCACCATTAACTAACATGCTCGGTCAATGCTAATGCTTGGTCAGCACTAGATTTTATCAGCACTAATTGTAGCTTGGTTGATACTAGCATTACTCGGTATTCCTTAATATTTTACTCTTTTACTCAGCTTTGCTTAACTTTCTTGACATAAAAAATTACTTTTCTTTATCAAAGTCTATTTAATCAAATGTCCATTGTAATCCCTTTTCATAACTTCAACTTTTTTTCTAGGTGCTATTGTTATGATCAACTTTTCAAATCCTCTTCATCAATCAAATATATATGACATTTAGATTAGGTAGCAATATGTCTCATCAATAGATTTGACATCAATGACAAAACAACAATTGTTCCAATTGTGAGTTTCCAACAATCTCCCTCTTTGGAATTGATGGAAACATCTTAGATATATCAATACTAGTAATAATTGAGATACCATACAATCCAAAATATTTCACTTATGATTCTCTTTTCTAAATTTCTCTTAGTATCTCCTTATGTGATAATAATCTTTCTCTTTTAAGTAATATATCCCTTTGTAGGTTTCTCCCTCTCAAGTAATTTCTCCCTCTTTGACAACAATGCCAAAGACATGTAGCTATCTTAGCTTCAAACTCTTAATACATCTAAATTATGTAGATTTTGCATGTTTGGATGATACCTGTCATCTATCTATAACTGATTTGTTTATGTTGTATTGAATTATTGGACCTTAGGCATGTCCCAAAGTAGAGTTGTATTGCATCAATATGTAGGATAATCTGATTCACACTTGTCATGCAATGCACCTTGTCTTCTTAAGTAGCTTTGGTTAGGGGAATCACCCCTAGTTTACCTCTAAAATATTCATGAGCATTTTTGGGTAAGGGTTTTGTGAATATGTCAGCAATCTATTCCTTGGCTTTCACATATTCTAGCTTTACTTCTTTGTTTTGAACTAATTCACTCAAGTAGTGATACTTGATAGCAATGTACTTTGTCTTAGTGTGCATCACTTAATTCTTTGAAATGTTGATAGCACTTGTGTTATCACAATAGATAATCACTAGATATGTACTTTCTTCTCTCATACCTTTCAACAATTGCTTGATCCACACTATGTTTGAATAGTTCACTGTAACTGCCACATACTTGGCTTCAACTATTAATTGGGAAATACAATTCTACTTCTTGCTTGTCCATGACACCAATCTCTTTCCTAGAAAGAATGCACCTCCACTAGTGTTTTATCTATCATCAATATTTCCTACCCAATCTAAGTTAGTGAAAACCTTTAGTTCAAATATATCACTTCTCTTGTAATATAATCCATAGTCTTATGTACCTTTTAGATATCTTAATATCTTTTTTACAACCAGCATGTGATTCTCTTTAGGATTTGTTGAAAATCTGATGAAGGGTGCTCCCCTTAATTCCATAAACACATAACAGAAACAAAGAAACAACAACAAATGCAAGAACAAAATATGGAATTCTTATTTGTGCCACAAATGCAATATTACAGAATTCACAAGTACAATATGCTAACCCACATGGGTGCCTTCATTACAATAATCTACAAGACAAGCTGCGAACTATCACCCAGAGTTGTCTTAGACAATGTTTAGGCCTTTCTTAAATAGGCAATTTTATGCCACTCGGGAAGGTTCTAGATGCTCAAACTTAATATCTAGGGCTGACAAACCCTAAAAATACATATAGAGTCAACTAAATACATTTTTGATAAATTATTTTAGAAATTTTGGTAGCCCAACTTTGAAAGGCCATAACTTTCAAATCGTTGCTTTGATTAGCTATTATAACTACTTTTCAAAAATGCTAGCTCTTGATCTATAGGCTCAAAATTGTGCAAGCGCCCTTCCATCGAGTTTTCAGACTTCATCTAGGTAATCTAAGGCCTCTAACTGTGAGCCTGAAGATTTTTCTACAAATTTTTCCACCGAAAATCTGTAATAACTTCTCTAATACTTAAGCTGGAGAAATGAGATTTTTATGGTAGGCTTATAATTCCAAAATTAACCTTCACATAGAAAATGAGAACATTCTGAGCTTGTTTGAAAAAGTTACTAAAAATAGCAAGTTCTCACAAATGGTAACCACCTTGTCTACTAGTCCTTATTAAAATAGAAAAGATTGAAATAAAAATATTTTTGGGTGATGCAAGATTGCTCTTACACCTAAGATGCTCCTACATCAAAATATAGCAATTATCCCAACTACCAAAGCAATATATGTCCTACTATGAACAATATATTGCAATTTTCCAATCATAGATCTATATAGGGTCTAGTTCACATCAATAGAATTATCATTCTTAGATAGCTTATGTACTATAGACATAGGTGTACTCATTGGCCTTGAATCTTCCATACCAAAAGTCTTTAGTATCTCCTTGATGTATTTGGGTTGTGTAATGAAAATACCAAACTTCATTTGACATACTTGTAATCCAACAATGAATTTGATTTTACCAAACATAGACATTTCAAATTCCTTCATTTCATTAGCAAATGATTTGCATAATGCTTCTCTTCCTCCAAATATAATATCATCAAAAAATATTTCAAAAAATAGGTACTTCATTATTCTTACCATTCTTCAAATATAGGTTACTATTATCATTTGTCCTTTCAAAACCAATTTTCACCAAATAATTATGTAATCTTTCATACCATTCTTTTGGGGCTTGCTTCAATCCATAAAGGGCTCTATTTAGTTTACATACCATGTTCTTCTTGTCTGGATCTACAAAACCTTTTGGCTATTCATGTTGACCTTATGGTCAAATTATTTGTCTATTAGTGTCTTAACACTTAGTCAGTTACATTTCTACTGAGTTCTACAGTTCCTACTGAGCTTATCATACTACTAGCAATGCAAACCAAGTGTTTCAGTTACTATTGAGCCAATAAACCTAATTTCAATTCATGTTGAGCTTCATAATGTCTACGAAGCATCTAATATAGAACATAGTGTTTGTCAAGGTTTACAATGTCTACCAAGAATCTAAGGCAAAGTGTAGTGCCCAAGCTTATCAGTATCTATCAAGTTGATAGTATTAACAAAGTAAACAAAGGCAGTATTGACCAAGCCATTTAGTGTCAACCAAGCATTTTAGTATCTACCAAGTTCTTTAGTGTTCGTTGAGTCATCTAGTGTTGACTAAGTTCATGCTACTCCGAGTGATCAATGTGAACTAGCATGAACAATAATTGAGTTCCAAACCTTGTTGAGTGTTGCCAAGTGTCATAATATTATCCGAGTGGTCTTTAGAACTTGAGTTATAGTAGTAAGCTGACTTTGTAAAGATAGTTTGAATTTGGTATTATAGCTGACTCAAGAAGGTAATTAATTGGACTAATACATATGTAATACATCTTGTCATGTCCAATATATTGAAGAATAACAAGAAAGAAGTAGATGAGTGCAAATTAAAAGATTACGAGTGTTGAAGTTTAGCATCAGTAAAAGTAATATTAAGTATCTGAATCTAATATGTTGTATATATATATGTGTGTGTGTGTGTGTGCGCGCGCGCATGCACATATGATTATATGCATAAATATATATGGATATGTATGTATATAAGTTACATGTTCATGATTCAGATCGAGCTTCTCTTACTATTGTCACTGATTCATATGGGGTTGTGTCAATATTGATATTATAACATCTATGTTATCACTGATCAAAGATTGACTCAAAATTGTATTGCCTTTGATATATGTTAAAGTGTTGTTCTAATTAATCCTAAGCATGTCTTATCGAGCTCATTATTCAGCAAATTTGGACAAACACACTATTCATGTACTACCCATGACATGAGTGTCTAAAAAGGGGGAATTGAGAAACAAAGGGGGGGGATTGAGATAGAAATTGGGAACATACCCAAAGGGGGAGTACAAGCAGAAACAAAGTGAGCCAACAATTGAAGAAAATTTACTCAGCAAGAGTATCAAATTCAAATACAACACAAAATAATCAACTGAAGGGGAGTCATGAAGTTTTGAGGTATGACTAATAAATCATTAATTTTGTAAAGTTTTGAAATTTTGTATGTGAGCTGAGTAAATATATGCATGACAAAGTGTTTTTTCCACTCACGTCAAAGGAGGAGATTGGTTTTGACATATGAGTGACAACACACTTAGTCATATTCTAAAATTTCATGATGAGTAAGTAGTATATGTCAAAGATAACATGTTAGATAATGCAAGTTGAGTAGAATATATAGTATGTGTTGAACACCAGTATGTGTTGAGCAGACAGTTAGTGCTGAGTCATTCCAGTGCTGAGCAAGTCAATTTATGTCGATGGATTTAGATGCTGAGTGAACAATGAATGTTGAGTCATTTAGGAGATGAGTTACAACATTAAAGATAGAGTGAATGTTAAGCATCAGCGGATTTAAGTGTAGAATAAATAATTTTGGACATATTTGTTTCTAATGGCACAAACTTCTATGTAAACCATTTTTGGATTGACTTAAGGATTTTTTTATGATTCTAGATGATAAGAATGAATCTATATTGAGAATGTCTATGAAATACATGCAACCAATCACATTGAGGGATGTTGTAAGAGGCAAAATGGGTGAATCACAATTTTTTGTTCTTACCTAACCCTAAGTCACTATCTTCTTAAGGAAGGCAAATCCTAAAGATGCTAAGGAGTGAAGAGAGGAGTTTTCATACGCAAACAAAGCATTCAAGGTAACTAAGGAGTTGTGAATGAGATATGCATTGCCAAATTAGTTAGAGAGAACAAAGGAAAGTAGAGAGAATAGAAGTGATACATCTTATTAGAGAGGATCAATTACACATCAAGAAAGAGGTTATCTATTAACTAGCGAAGGAATGATAAACAAAGGATGAAGGTTGAGACATTCTAATAGGTGAATCAGTAAAATATCTTAATAGAGTAGCCTTAGTAGGTTTCAAGTTCTAGAAAATTTTTGTGTGAATCTATTAACTGAGTGCTTACTTTATTGTAAGTTGAAGTCCTTTAATTAGACACACTTCTAAAAGGGTGTTGAAATCCTTTAACAGGGTAAGATCTAACAATCTTTATTAGCCTTTAACAAGGCAGACCTTTCATAGGGTAGATCATAGTTTATGATGAAACATTGTAACCTTCATTAGATACACTTTACAATTGTAATTGTGAAGATTTGTGGGTGTCATCCCCACCCCAATTTTACATTCTCATTGGAGGGTTTTTGGGTAACCAAATATCTTGTGTCATATATGTGTTGAATGTTTATTGTTTTCATGCTATGGATGAACATGCTTAATTTGGTATTTTAGTTTATATGCAAATTGTGAGATGGATGTGTGGTGAATGTTTTAGTGGATAAAGTTTTTAAGAATTGATTCCCCCAACCCCCTCTCAGAGTTTACTTTCCCTATTATATTCCCAACACTACATCCTTGCAATCATAGCGAATGGAAATTAGAGCTACTAGTTATGATAAGTTAATTGGCTTGGAGAGTGAATTAAAAGAGCTTATAGACACATCCTTCAAATTCTACAATTTGAGTGACCTTCATAGAAGACTTAATTCTCAACCCATTCACTCGATCACTTAGAAACTCAAAGAGAGTGGACGAGTTGAAGCATCTACTTTTCCTATGGTAGTGCATGCACCTACGCTTGTAAGGGAATGCATATAAAGATACAACTAAAAAAAAAGGAAATTTTATTTCCTGGCTAGTCTACTCTCATATCAATAAAAAAGGCATTGGTGTAGTCCAAATTTGGCATTCCCATAAAGGAATATTATGATGTAGATTTTGGGTCTTCCACATCCATGTTCAATGAGATGAAGACCCTCAGATCGGAAGACATGCAAACGACATGGTTCTAGACTAGCACTCAAAGCAGAGCAAAATATCAAAGACTTTGTTTAGCACAAATCTAAAATGAGAGATTGTGGACATCCTCACACTCCTCCTTGGACCAAAAGGAAAAAAGTAGATTTTGGAGTTCATCAAGCACCACTTCTTCCTAGTACAAGAAATATGTGATGAGGATATGTAGATCGATTGGGCATAGATCATCTATGATGAGCTTTCCTTGTGGTTGAATTTTCCAGAGGATTCAAGCAATTCTAAATGTCCCCTTATTTGATCTATGCTTTGGCAACTCACCATTTGTGGTCCAATCTCCCTAGCATCCCAAATTATGATGATTACACCAAAGTCTATGAATTTTACCCACATCTACAGCTATAAAGAAGCTATGAGGACTACATAGCTATCAATAATTCCTTCATAATGAGGCTATGCCAAGAATTACAAGGATGTCCTAAAAAGAAATTCTCACCAAAGGAAATTTCAGCCATAAGCCAATTCAGATGTTCATTCATCCAGTTTCTAATTTTCTCCTATTTAGGAATAGGAGCTTATGATGGATTTCCTAAGAGGTTTCTGAGATATTCGAAAGACAAGGTGGTCCTAGTTGACCTATGTTGATAAATCCTGGAAGTGAATACCCTATGCTCTAATGTAAAGAATATAGTCAGTATTCCCTTTCCTATAGTGGTTGGCTTGTATTCGTGCCTCCAAATTAGATGCTCAAAATTTGGTAAAAAACTTTGAGAGAGAAATTAAGTTAATAGACTATGAGGTGCTTAGGCTTGAATATGATCTAGTTGACTTTGTAAGGGGTCATTTGAAGTTGGGATTATATGCCTACAAACATGTTCCAAATATTGAAGACTTCAGTTCTGGGTGTCTCAATGAGTACCAAACTCAGGAGAGATTTTGGTCACGACTAATTATTGATGAGATTAAATTATATGACAATTATATTGATGTTTCTAACCCTGCACATGATAGAGCCTACATGCACCCCACATCTTATGAGAAGATCAAGGGCACACCAATTCAATTTACCCCACCTACAAATCCAATCATTAATACAATGAAGGTTATCATGCAAGTGATAATGAAGAGAATAGACAAATGGGTGGAGTGGACTCAAACAAGGAAAAAGAGGATCATAAGTATTGGTTCTACGGGTGGAGTATCAGTTGGAGCTACCCAATCAACCACAACAACAACTACCACAACCACTACATAAATATTTGCAAGGACATAACAATCTATTGGCCAAGGTGGATACTAGCCTCTAGAAAAGAATGTGTCACTTACTCCTACCTATGGAGATGGTTCTCTTCTAAACACTAAAAAAGTTGGGGAGAAGGAGGATGACAAGGATAAGGGGAAGGAATAAGAGAAATCAATGGCCAAGCCATCTTTTCTATTTCAAGTCATCAATTTGGATGGTGGCACTAACCTCATGGATGGCCAGGAATAAGATGCATCTTAGCAAGGGGATACCTTAGCCCTTTCGATAACTAAGGTTTTTTCCTTCTCGTTGCTTCTCAAAGCAAGCCAACTCCATTAATCCTGAGGAAGCTATTTGACCCCATTGTATTGTAATCCACTATTAATGTGCTCTCTATGGAGTCATGGTTCAAGGGACCATTGATAGGAAGAAGAGGAGATACAAGGATGTAGGCCCATCAAAGGAGTTGATCACACAAGTCACCTCCTCTTAATCATCCAAGAAGACAAAGAAGTAGAAGACAATTGTTGCACTAGCAACAGATTCAACAACTAGCCATATGCTAGCTGATATTGTTGAGCCACATAAAGAAGGAAGATTTCATGAGATCCCAAAGGATGATGTCTAGATCAAGATAGTTGATATTGGCATCCCAATTCATGACTCCATGGTGAACATGTGGAATTCAACTAATGAGAAAATGGAGGACATGTTGGAAGAGCTTAGAGCAGAGAAGGAGATATTGAAGGCCTCAAATAGAGAGCTAGTGGAACACATAAATTTTTCACTTAAAAACACTTCTTCGATTCAATTTGATCTAAATGTAGAGGAGAACAATAACTTACTCCTAAAGCTACAACAAGAAAAGCAATTTAGGTAGGTAGGCCAAGCATGGGTAGAAAAAATGAAGGCTTAAGGTCCCCCATTGGTTGAAAACTTGGGAATCCTATTATTGGATGCTCACAAGCTCATGGAAGCAACTTCTAACCATCAAACAATCATACAAAAGGCAACAGACAAGCTGACAGAGCAATTGGCCCTTCTACCAGAAGTGATAGACATGAAGACAAATGTGGTTGCTCATGGAATTATGAAGGCTGGCAAGGAGTCACTATTTAACTAGAAGCAATCCTTGGAGTTTGTTATAGAAAGCTCCATGAGATATGTAAATGAGCTTAAAGATGTGCATGACCTGGTGAAAAAGGTCATTGAAAAGTTGTTTCAGGTATTGAAGATCTTGCACATAGAGTCCTTCATGTCCAGTAATGGAAAGCTTATGGACATTGAGAGAATGAAATCCAAGTTATTGGCATTTTTCAATCAAGTCATTAACCCAATCAACTTCCAAGTGTCCAAGATCTAGGAACTCTCAGTAGCAGATGCAATCATAAGGAGAGAAATGGAGAAATTCTAGTCAAGGGTGGCTAGAATTGATGAACTAATGGAAATGCATAACTAATGGATGGTCTAAGCTGACAACATCATCATTCTAGATGTCGAAGAGCTTGACAAAGTAACCAAAGCATGAAAGCTTATAGAGCTAAATCAATTACTTCTAAAAAGGCATGATGATTCTGATCCTTTTTCAAACATCTTTCATTCTCCTTCTTCTTTTCCTTAATTTTAGTCATTCTTGGAATTTTGTTAGTCTCTGTAATGGAAAATGATTCATGCTTGTCCTATTTTTAGATTTTTTTTTTAGAGATGTTATGTGAAGCAATCATCCATGTACCTAATCATTTTAAGAAGGCCTATAAATGTAATCTTTGATGAAGTTAATAAGATTAAAAAAATTTACTTTACGAAAACCCTTGTAGCTGGGACTAGTGTGTGTGACTCTGAGTCCATTTTAAATTTTTTTGTTCATTTAGTTTAAAGTAGAGTATATGGAGTGAATCTATTAATGTTGAGAATTGAATGAATGTGAATGAACTTGGTTTTGTTTCCTTCATCCAAAAGATTGTAGGTATTATTTTCCTTAGCATAAGCATGTCTTCTCTTCTCTCTGCTATTAGTGGTGGTCTATGTGTTTGGTTTAGTTTGTTGCATAAGGAAGTTGGAAGATTGTGTATGGAGCAGCTGAGAGATAGACAATCTAGGTATTGTCAAAGCATTAGCTAACTCTATAATCCAAGAATTACTTTTTTCACCATCTCTTTTTTTCCTTTCTAATGTCATATCTAGTAATGCATGTTTCCATTCCTTGCATCTAGGTTACAATACATTCCATGTTGTGAGTTAATCCACCTTCTTTTGCCTAGGTTTTCTAAAGTGTTGAGCAACTTGGTTTTTTCCTCTTCTGCTCTCTGGTTAAGCGTATACCCCCAAAACCCAAAATTCATTGCATATCTTGCATACATAAGGGAGTTGTACCTTTCAATTTAGGGGTCTTTGATAGATTACTAGACTAACTCATTTTGTTGTTAACTTCTTTGTTTTCCATAAGCCATTGGGTAGTCAAAGAGTCAATGTATAAACCAAAATATCAAGGAAGAAAAATTGTTAACCAATGGTTGCATATAGAATGTATCACCTTATATTATACTAGATGGCCAAATTAAGTGAGTAAGCTTCATTTTATAGCAATTTTAGAATCAAAATCAAAAGGGTTGATTGCACAAGGTGGGAAAATAAATTGAAAACACTAAGTTGATTTTGAGATCCCAAGGCAAAATGTCTCGGGTTGAGGTCAACCTCAATCTCAACCCAAAAGACCACTTGCATTAAAATTTTCACTAGGATATTAGGGATGGATAAAAAAATGGTTAGAAACTAACAAAATCTCAAAAGAAAGTAACAAATCAAGCATAAATGCATCCATGTTTTAGGAGATCACTATAATGGAGGGCTAAAAGGTCTTACAAAATAAGTGTACACTTTTTAAGATGGTAAAGTAATGATTATTTTACTCAAACAAATTTCCAAGCTCGTTATTTTTTTGTACTCTTTAAGAGTGTGTTAGGTGATAGTTTGACGACCAGTTTGGATTTGTGATAGCATGATTTGAGGACTAATATGTACTTATAAGAAATATAGTTTGAGGACCAATGTGAGTTACAATTATCTTTTTATAGAATTGTGTTTGATTATCATCCTTGATTTTAATTGTAAGATTATTTATGATCTATGATCCCAAGTAGTTTACCTAGGTGTATAGATGGGAGTTGCTTGTAATGGAGATCAGGGTCCTAAGTGGTTTCCAAGGTAACTTAGTGTATGTAAATTTTTAAGTGATAACTAAAATATATGGATAGTTTAAAATAAATTAGTAAGATGTGTGGTTCCTCACCTCTACTTAAGCACTAGTAGAAACTAGGATGGTGCTTGAGATGATACTTGATTGAGGTCTTTGATAGTTGGTATCCTTTTCTATATGATAGGATTATTGGTGCCACATATAATCACTAGGGGGATGGGGTCTAAAGAGATTACCAAAGAGATCTTAGAGTTGATTGATGTGACACACATTCCCTATATGAATCCTAGATTTCCTAAATATTTTTTTTCCTATGGATTAGTGTCTATCACCTCTATAGTTGAGAATTATATCTTGAGATAAATATATTTTTTAGGATCCCATCCTTACTTCTTACATGACTAATTTTTTGATTTGATATATTAGTCAAATGGATAAAAAATTTGAAACTATAATGGATGGTTATTTTGAGGATTTTAAATAAAAGATGAGAAAAAGATTTTGAATCCCTAAGTTGGTTGTTCGTCAATATTATGATCACATCTATTTTCTTGTTGATACTAATTACACTTATGTTCAAATTATTATGCCTAGATTCACATGGTTAGGACCTCTTCATTACAAGGTGGACATTTATGAAGTCTCAACTATTATAACTGCATTATTGGCTAAAGAGATAGATAAAAAATTTGAACCATTTGACACTTATGAGACAACCTAGGTGAAAATGATTTTGCAAACTAAGGTTCCTAAGATGGATAGGAAAAGAAATAAGATGATAGAAATCTTAGATGGTACTCTTCGTGAAACACCACAACAGATAATAAAGGGAAAGGTGAAGACCTTAGTAGTGAAGATGAAGATGAAGGTGACAATAATGAAGAACATGAAGGTAAAGGTGAAGAGTTAGTTTTTTTTTACTCTAAGGCAACCAAGGAAAAAAAATTTGTTATGGTTGAAGCAAAGATGAAGAAAAGTTTGAAGAAGGTGGCTACTAAGCCCACAACCACACCACAAAGGGTAACGAGACATAAATCCAGAGCACCAAGCACCCCAATTGTCAAGCCACCAAAGAAAGGTATAGCAAATATCACTAGGTCCATTCAAAATAAAAGTCCTAAGAAAAGGATAACATATATTAAAAAGGTTGAGGAGAACAAGCCAAATAGAAATGGAGAATAAATCTAGTAGTGAAGCCTGATGATGATGAAGATGAGGCAAAGATAACAAAATCTGATTATTTGATCCAATTTAGTGTGGCTAAATACAAGAAGCCTCAAGATTTTGATGAAATATGTAAAAATTTGAGAACCACAATAGGATTATTAGGATTCAATTTTATAAAGTATGATACCTTGAGAAAGGTTGATAAGGAAAAGGGAGAACAAGTTGCATTGACATGATGGTGAATTTCAAACATACACCAATTGAATTAGAACAGGGACTACCTAAAGAATTGTATAATAAGATTGATACTAAATGGAAATGAGCATTAAAAATAGAGAGAGAAATGAAGGAGGCTACATTATCCCAAGGAATGACAGATTTAGGCAAACAACATATGTCTTTAACATTAAAGGATTATGCTAAAAAGTTTGTAACAAAAAGAAGAGCCTATATGATTTTGAACAACAAAATTGAAGAAGTTGTACAAGAAAGTAGGGTAACATGGAAGAATTTTTTTGGTCCAATTCCTTTTGATGAGGAGAATAGTGATGAAAATGTGAGGAGATGAGAGAAATGAGACTTGATAATAAAGAAAACATCCATGATGATGTTGAGTATTTAGTAGAAACTATACATCAAATGGCACAAGACAATGAGAAGAAAATTGATATAGTCATAATAGAGGGTGAACCCATAGAAAATTTGTTGTCAGATGTGATTGAGGCTGAAGCAGAGCCAAAAAAATTGGGAAGACAAAGCAAGAAATAAACAAGAAAGCTTCTAATCCAAAGCCAATAAGAGACACATTATTGGACCCCAACCCTATCATTTTAAAAATACAAGAATATCCAAAGATCAAAGGTAAAGAGACATCTCAATAGGTAACTATTAATATCATTAATACACTAACAATTCATGTTGATAAAAATATTCAAGTACAAATAGAGACAAAGGATGATGCTACTGTTGCCAAGCAATAGAATGTGCCAGAAATGAAGAAACTAATGCACAAGAGGGAAGTACTAATGTAAATGTTGAGGAAGAAAAGGTAGAAAAGGATCAGAATGATCAAGAAGAGAAATATACTATTGAGAAGGAAAAGCCACAATCCTTAGTACCTCAAAGTGAGGGAACAAAGGAGGCAAGACAACACAGTTAACTAAAATCTACAAATGAGAAGAGAAAGAATCGAAAATAAAAAAAAGTTGAGACTCAAAGATTGAGTGTGGATCTTCAAATGCAAATCTTACAAGTCTCAATGCCAAGCTCTAGCACTCCAAGTAAAAATATTAAGAAGAAACAAGTCAAATCCCCAGTCTCACTCCAAGCTAAGCCTATTACGCTTGATGAGGACATAATAATACCCAATTGGGAAAAATTTAGCTCAACTGAAGATAAAATGAATACTTTGAGTGAATTATTTTCTAGGAAAGCAAAGCAAACCAGGATGAGAAGAGATCATCAATAGAAGCAAGCTCAAAAACTAGTGGCATATGACATAAAGGATATATTTCTTGGTTCTTTTATTATTGATAACTTAGATGAGAATTTTGCCATTACTGAGCAATTTATTAAGATTATAGAAAGAATGAATGACCTAAATAGTGATGCAAATGAAAAATTCATGTAATGGTTAGAAAAGAAAATTGAGAAGAGAGTAATGGAAAAGGTAGCAGAAAAGATTGCTATCATATAGGTTGTGTTGTCAAAACTTGTGACTAATTTGGAACAAGTTTCTAATTTCATACGCATAATGTTTAGGAAATTGTGTGATAGCTCAACATATGCAAAGGACATCAAAGACAATATGGATAAGTTAGAATTATATCTACAGTATAGTGACAATACATTAACTAAAGATGCTAGTTCAAGTGCAGTCCACTTATTAAAGGTAAATTTCAATAGGAATGACTTATAGAGGTGACTATAGAATATAGTCAAACAAGAGAAAAATTGATTTAAATTCAACCAATGATGACACCTCATCTTGAGGTTATGCAGCTACATTTGATGAATGCAAAAGAGTTAGTCCAAGAAGATCCAAATTTGTCATTTTTTATAGGAAGGTGGATCTAGTAGAAAATTTGGAGATAGAGATTCATGCAATTGAATCCATAAGCACTAACTTGGATAACACATTGAATAATATTTTTCAAATTCAAAAACTATTTTTGGATAATTTTGATTTGAATCTCCACCCTAGCAACCATGAGTGACAAAAAAAGGGGGAAGATAGTAATGATTTGTTGATCTCTAAGCCTATGTTGCCTATTGGTGTTCAAAAACTTAGCCATTTACTAGGAAAGGATGAACAATCATCACTACAACCAAGTCATCTAGTAAAGGTCAAGCATATATAAGGACTTATTTATTTTGTATTACATGTCGAACAAGTTAATAATTTTTGAGAACCCCAATTGAGGCCAAGAACATATGTAAGTTGAGCTATTTTAGTAGAGATTGGGTAAATTGAAAAGATAGTTTTATTGAGAAAATAGAGAAGCATATGTATATAGTGTTGGAAATATTCAAAGAACAGATGTTATGGCAATGGTAATGAATGGAAATGTGAAAGTGTGAAAGTGCGAAAGAAATACATGCGTGCGAAAGTATGTGGGCTGAATTGTGAAGATATTCAGTAGGTCCAGTTTTGAAGCAGAAAAGTTTTATCTATCACATCAAGGTGAATCAGAGCATAGCGGATCTTATCAGCAATCAGTTGTAATCAGATCCACTGTTTCATTCTAACAGGTGAATCAGTTTTTGTAAATCCTTTAACAAGGTAGACTTAATAGTCTTTTGTAAATCTCCTAACAGAGTGCATACTTTATTGTATGTTTGGAAATCCTCTAACAAGGTGGATCTAGCAATCCTTTGTGCTCCTAACAGGGCAGATCACCAGAAGTGGTCATTGTAAGCCTTAACCGGCCAACTTCATACTGCAGTAACGAAGCTTGTGGGTTTCATGCCCACCCCAGTTTTACTTTCTATTTGGAAGGTTTCTAGGTCACCAAATCTGTGTGTTCAAGTGTTGCAAATGATTTTGTTTCATGCTTACAATAGGTTACTTGGATGAATGGTGAATATATCAGTATACAGTTTTATTGTTTGAAATTTTAGAAGTTACTGATTCACCCCTCCCCTCTCAGTAACTTGTCATATCTTGAATATTTCCAACAATTGGTATCAGAGCTACAAGGTTCTCAAGATAAAAGCTTCACAGCTTGAGCAAAGATCAAGGACAATGGAGATATTCAGACTTGACAAAACTATTGAGAATGAAAAGCTAGATCTGAAAATGGCCATGGCTCAACTCAATGAAGCAAAAGAGTATCTTTCACAATCCTTGAAAAGAAGAAAAGAACTTGCAAAGAAAATGAATGACCATCAGTATGTTGAAGAAAAGATTGAAGATCTCTCACCATCAAATAGTTCAGATGAAGCTGACAAAGCAATTAAAGAACTCTTAGAAAAGAATGGATCTCTGCAAGAAGAAGTAAGAAAGCTCAAAAGGGAACAAGGAATCCAGTCCATCAGGCTATGCGAAATCTTGGAGCAAAGAAACAAGGCAGTTGAAGACTTAGAGGTAAGGAATAATCAATCCTCTCAGCTTGAAAATCTTGTAACTCAATTATCTAATGCAAATGAAGAAGTTATGAATCTGAGATCTGAGAATGAGATTTTGAGAAATGACTTAATTACTGAAAGACAAATCAATGCAAGCTTACAAAGTGATCTAATCTCTGAAAAACAAGTCAATGAGAGAATGGTAAAATCTCAAAAAGACATGGATCAATTGAATCTGCAAAATGAAGAAAACTTTCATAAACAAAATGGTAAAGCAGGCCTTGGATACAAGGAAGAAGGTGAATCCTCCAAACAGGGTACTCAAAAGAATCAAAAACCTACTTGCAGCCACTGTGGTAAGTTAGGTCATACATCTAACAGATGTTGGAGCAATGGAAAAGGCAAATTTAATAGAAAGTGCTACAATTGCAATCAGCATGGACACAAAGCCAATGAATGCAAAAGGAAACCGAAATTTGAAGGTAAATGTCACAAATGCCAAAAGCAAGGTCATAAGGCATCACAATGCAAATTCAAATCTTTTAATCCAGCTGAACAACTTGTCAAAGCAATATTTGGTTGGGACTACAACACTTGGTGCAAATGTCATTATTGTGGAGAATATGGTCATACTAGCATAAACTGTGCAAGGCATCACCTAAGAAAAAGGGATACCACTGTAAGATGTTATACATGTACAGAACTTGGTCATATATCTAAAAACTACATGAACATAAAGAAAGTCGAGGATGAGAAGAAAATCAAAGTAGACAATATTCGGAAACAAATGAAGCAGCAATGGACTCCAAAGTCTACCGAGCCAGATAATTCAAGTGATGGAATGGTCACTCAAGAAGTGAGTGACTCTCCCATTTCCAATTAAGACTCATCAGGATAAGACCAGGACTGTATCTACAAGCAATATCCTAAGCAGTCCTAGAATGAAAATATGATCAAATCAGTATTTCAGATACATCAGGATCATGGTCAGTACATGACCTTACCGAGCTCAGTCGGGTGCAATAAGGCTTCTTTCACCAAGTTGCACTTACCGAGCATGGTTGGTTCTTCTCTTACCGAGTTAAGGGCGGATTAACCTATTTTCTTTTGGTCACCGAGTTGCAAAGTTTAAGCCGAGCTAGTGGATGACAGCCTGTCGATCGCAGCTACCTCCGTGCTGAACATTAATGATGAATTTTTCATCAAAAGGGCAGATTTCAACCTCATTTTTTCACCGCGAATTCGAGATTTACAAAAAGAGGGCTTTCAAGCGAATTCAAGTGAGTTGAAGAAATTTTTCAGCGAAGTATTCTTACGAAATCTTCTTACTCATTGAGCAGCAATGGCTTCCGCAAGCACCAGCAGCAGCAAGGCGAAGAAAGGATCCGAAATGCTTGTAAAGGGAACGGAATGGAAGGCACCGACGTTCAAGCTTGTTCCTGCCATCGCTGAATCACTCGACCCGCATGGAGCTCAATCACAAATTCCTCCAAAGGTACTTCTAATCAATGATATTCGTACTCATTTCAAGTGTACTGTGCAAGAAATAGGGACACTAGATATGGATAGCACCCTAGCCGAGTTATGCGTGGATGGAACCCTAAAACCTGAGTTCAAACATTTGGAAACCAAAGGCTTAACCCATATCCCGCATCTGCCAAGAAGTTTCCAAGTGAAATGGGTGAGGTATATCTTGAGCCGAGTACATAATGGTCAGTTGTGGTTGGAACAACCAGTTTTGATAACCAAGAAGATGATTCACAAAATCACGGGTCTCCCAATGCTCAGCAAAGCCAAAACCACCAAAACCCTAGGACGGGATGAGTTACAGAAGAAAACCCAAGCTGAATGGGATGGCAGAGGCTTAAAACTCAACAATGTTTCAGATATAGAACTGAAATTTGGTATTTATGTTATTGCATACAAACTGTATAGTTCTAGCAGGCTGAATAGTGTACCTTGCGAGGCTGTAGATTTGGCATATAAAATTGTAAAGAAAAATATGGAGTTTGACCTAGCTGATGTACTATTAAAACAATTCAATAAAAACATGGAAAGCATAAGGACTGCAAAGACAAACCCTTGTAAATTTGGTTCTTTGCTAGTTTGTTTATTTTTCTATGTACAGAAATTCTTTCCATCCAAAGGTACAATTGTATGGAGGAAAGATACTCCAATTTTGTATCAAATAAATGAATTCATAGTAGATATGGGTATGAATTTTGACAAAGTAATGGACAATTATTTTGAAGATTTCAAGGAAAGGATGAACAACAGATTCAGAATACCTCCAAGACTTGTTGAAGAGTATAAGGATGATGTATGTTTCATGGTTGACTGTGACAAGGTATACATACAGGCAGTTAGACCCCGAGTTGCATGGGTGAAACCTCTTCCATATGAGGTAAATATTGATGAAACCAGGGATATCATTGAAGCACTGGTAAATGAGCCAGTAGACCCAAGGCAACAAATTTTTGGTACTTATGATGAAGCAAAGGCCAGAATTGAACTAGAAATCAAAATTCCACAGGCCATCAGCAAAGGTAAAAGGAAAATGGCCAAACTAAAAACTGAAATGAGTTCTCTTATGGTCACCAAGGGAAAAGGTGAAGATAAAGAAAGTGAAGAAGAAAAAGAAGGAGAAAAAGAATCAGAAAAAGAGCAACCGACAAAGAAGAAAGGCAAGGTAATCATTACCAAGCCCAAGAAGCAGCCTACTGCAGTATTCACCCGGAGAACGAGAAAAGGTATTCAGGAACCTGTATTGGTCAAACCTGCACCTACATTCGAGCAAAGGCTCAAAACATTGGAAGAAGGAGCTGGCATTGCAAATTTCAAGGCATTGAGATTTGAGACAAGGACTGATGCAGAGAAAATGCAAATTGAGGAACTGGTACTTAACAAAATGGGAAAATGGAAATACTCTCTGGACCAGATTGCTCCTCATATCTCTAAAGAACTACTGGAGAGAATACAGCCAAGATGGGAGTTAGCCACCAAGACGGTAAAAGATATATATGAGCAATCCCTGAAGAATCTTCGGCCTAGTCTCACTGGAGCAGAGGTAAAATCTAAATTGAAAACCTATGAAGGTAAAATGATGATCAGATTCCACACTTGTTTGGTTTTGATCAAAGATATAGATCATGTTGTAAATGATGCTACAAACATGTGGAAAAACATCTATCATCTACATAAGCCCAGTGTAGACCCAGTAGAAATAAAGGATGATGACAGCGGCAGCAGCAGTGATGAATCAGATAGCACTCCATCCATCACAGTTACACCAGGAGAGTTGCATGCAATGATGGAAGAAAAAGAGGAAGAAGACAAAGAGGAAGAAGCTGAAGAGGAAGATGAGGATGATACGGTAAAAATTGCAGCAGCAGCTATTGCATCCCTTCCTCACTCCCCAGACAAACCTGTGACATCATCAAGGTTGGAGTCAGCTTCAGCAGGTTCATCTACACCAGATTTACCATCTACACCTGCCATATCTCAGCTCCAGGTATCATCAGTAGAAGTGACTACCACTTCATCTACTGAGCTGCATCCCTCTTCGACTACCGAGCTGCACCCCTTTTCATCTATCGAGTTAGCCTCCTCGACTCCATCATCATCAGTTGGTATTACTGTAAGTTCTCAAATTTTGACAACTCAAATTTGTTCTACAATTTTATCGCCATCTACTTCAGGCACAGTGAGCTCAGATAATATATTACCGAGTGTATCACCATTTTTGGCTAGCACTCAAATTTTTGACCCTGTACATACTTCTATTGGCACTCAAACCTCAAACATCCCAGTTTTTACTACTAGTCCTTCTGTCTCTACTGTTGTGTCTATTCCAAAGGTCAAACTAGTCATCTCAGAAGTCAAACAAAAGCAACCATTAAGACTTATGATCACTGGAAAGGAAATTCCTGAAGACATTGACTTGGACACAGAGATAGTAATTCCAAAGATTGACTTTGATAATGCTACCATTGAAGAAATGAGGTATGCTAGTCAACTTATTGAGAAAAAGGCTACTCAGATGTAGTTAAGATCAGAAAGGGATAAGGAATATAGGATAATTGAGGAAGCCCGGAACATAATTACTGAGGCTATAGGTGTTGATGTTGATACTTCTCAACACATTTTGATTCAACTAGAAGAGGCAGTTAATAAATTCAATGAAGATGCCTCGGGACAAGAAAAGCTAATTGAGCGTGCAAAAAAGAAATTTGATAATAAGGTATTAGGGCACATTGCCCAGAACATTGCAATAAATCAGGTTGCATTAACCTCAATTTTGGCAGATATGGAAAATTCTTTTAATAATGTAACATCTCTTTTTGCTAAACTTTGTGATGTTACCGAATACACTAAAGGAATAAGAGAAAAACTAAATAGAATTGATGAAGATCTGAAGGTAAGTGCACAAAACTTGAAGCTTGACCCCAGTTCAAGCTCATCTCATCACCTCAGAATCAAATTTTTGTCAGAGAAGCAGGCAGAACTATTGAGGGAAGAGGCAAGGATCCGATCTACATTGATAGATATCCAAAACATGATCCTTCCCATCATGGATTCAATGCAGAAGCATATTGCACATTCAAAGACATTAATCCATGATAATAACTTCTCCATTGCAGATCATGTGATTGAACTTTCGGCTGAAGTTCAAATAGCTCTTTCCACCTGCAAAATTTTGCAAGAGAATTGGGATAAGACTCTCCAGCTTATTCTCCAGGTACATTCAGAGTTCATCTCTCATTTTGGTGTTTGTATATAAGTATATATATTCTTTATTCTTTGGCATTATTGTCAAAAAGGGGGAGATTATTGTTGGATATGTATACTATGGGTGAATAAGTGTTTTCAGAAAAATTTTACAAAGGAAGAGATATACAGCTCATGTAAATAATGTATGTACATTCTATGGGGGAGTTGTATATAACAAAACTATTCTATGGGGGAGTTGTATATAACGAAGCTATGTATATTCAGAATCAGTCATCAGCATGTCAGATAAATTTTGTCTCATAAGTGTTTTTGTCACTAATGCCAAAGGGGGAGATTGTTGGCATTATGATACATTTTTGTCATTAGTTACAACACTTATTGGATTCTGAATGCTTACCGAGCTCTCACCGGAAGCCAAGCTTTACCTAGTTCTCAGTGTTTACCGAGTAATCAAGATGAACAAAAAAGTCAGTGTTTACCGAGTAATCAAGGTGAACAAAGAAGTCAGTGTTTACCGAGTGATCAAGGTGAACAAAGCAACCAGTGTTTACCGAGTGTTCAAGGTAAAGAAAGGAATCAGTTTTGACCAAGTAAAGATGTACTAAGATGTAACCGAGAACTTCATGATAACCAAGCTCCTGAGGTTATCAAGGAAATTAATTTTTACCGAGCTCAGACGGATATCAAGGAAACTAACTATCACCGAGTCACAAGGTTCTATCAAGTGTTTCCTTTGATCACCGAGCAACAGTTCAGATAGAAGTATTCACCGAGTGACATCTCTTCTACCGAGTCTCCAGTGGTTACCGAGTTCAGAACTACTCGAAGTGTTTAGTATGAACCGTGCCTTCACTTCTACCGAGTGCATGACGATGCCGAGTAACGCAGTGGACGCCGAGTATCAGAAGGACACCGAGTTAGTTCAGTGAACCCGAGTTTTTACCTTGGGCCGACTTTGTATAGAGATTTGCACTTGTTGTTTAGCCGACCTTGCATGTATTGTTTAGCCGACCTTGCATGTATTGTTTATATGGATGGTATATATATGCAATGTATTGTATCATTCAAAGAACAGATGTTATGGCAATGGTAATGAATGGAAATGTGAAAGTGCGAAAGAAATACATGCGTGCGAAAGTATGTGGGCTGAATTGTGAAGATATTCAGTAGGTCCAGTTTTGAAGCAAAAAAGTTTTATCTATCACATCAAGGTGAATCAGAGCATAGCGGATCTTATCAGCAATCAGTTGTAATCAGATCCACTGTTTCATTCTAACAGGTGAATCAGTTTTTGTAAATCCTTTAACAAGGTAGACTTAACAGTCTTTTGTAAATCTCCTAACAGAGTGCATACTTTATTGTATGTTTGGAAATCCTCTAACAAGGTGGATCTAGCAATCCTTTGTGCTCCTAACAGGGCAGATCACCAGAAGTGGTCATTGTAAGCCTTAACCGGCCAACTTCATACTACAGTAATGAAGCTTGTGGGTTTCATCCCCACCCCAGTTTTACTTTCTATTTGGAAGGTTTCTGGGTCACCAAATCTGTGTGTTCAAGTGTTGCAAATGATTTTGTTTCATGCTTACAATAGGTTACTTGGATGAATGGTGAATATATCAGTATACAGTTTTATTGTTTGAAATTTTAGAAGTTACTGATTCACCCCTCCCCTCTCAGTAACTTGTCATATCTTGAATATTTCCAACATATAGAAGTTGAGTGCTAGTATGAATGTCAACGATGATTGAGTATTAGCAAATTCAGATGTTGAACAATTCAGTTTTGTCATATGAGTTTTTAATTGCACAAGAAACTATGTAAATAATTTTGGCCAACTTTCATATGATATTTAATGTTTGTATAGATATTTAAGATGGAGACTACATGTCATTAAAGGTAATGATCCTAAGGAGTATAGATCAACCAATCATAAAATTAGAAATAAATGAAAAAAGAAGATGAATTATAAACCATTGATTGAGATCTAGAACTTTCATAGAACATCTATTTAAGGATGATTGTACCCTAGAATTAGGGTGTGTGATGAGAAGATAAGGATGCAAACATAGAGAGATGATACGAATGTGTGAACAAATGCATGAGTAAAGAAGCAAACAAGGACATAATAGAGAAAGAAAGGCTAAGTTTGGAATTAGTTCACATAAGGGAAATTGAAGCAGTAAAGGACTGAAAGGAGATATCAGATTGAGAGATTAGATCAGACATTATACAAAGGAGATTCAAAATTAGCTTGTAGAGAAAACCAAGGGTCAAGTACTGAATCAATTTTGAATCAAGGAAATTCTCTTAATCGAGTGATCCTAATAGGTCTATCTAAACCTCCTAACGAAGTTGTTACTTAATTATAAGTGTGAAATCCTTTAACAAGGTAGGATTTAATAGTTTTGAAGACTTTAATAGAGTATACCCCTTACAAAGTGGATCATATATTATGATCAAACATTGTAACCCTAATAGGTTACCTTTATGTATCATCTTAAAATGGAAGCACTTCCATGTTAAGAGTGTTTATCCCTCTAATTAAGTGGTCTGGGGTCATGTCAAGCACCTTGAATAGGTCTTGTCATGGATTTAGCTATTTTTTTCTTGTTCTGCTTCTCTCCCATTACCAGCCTCTTTCTGACAACTTTCTTTGTAAAACTAAGGACTCTGACTTTTTGTGTCAAGGACAACCTTTTAGGTCAAGGTCAACCTCGACCCTAACCTAGGTCATAGAAGAACTCAACCTTGACCTAGGGAAGGGTTGACCTCATCCCTAAACAAAGGTCCAATTTTCAATTTCTAGGAGTTTTGGGATATTAGGCTTCAAAAAGTTTCTTTTTCTTGCTTCTGAGTCAGTTGTTTCGAGTTTTAGAATGATAGACTCTTAAATTGCATTTAATCTAGGTCCATTTCTAGTGGTTGAGTTTAATTGAGATTTAATGCTCCCATGTTGGCGTTCTTTGGGAGTTTGTGCCCTAAATCTCTATATAAGGAAGCCTTCTTCCCTCATTTTGACATCTAGGATCTATCACACATGAACAACTATCTACTTACTAAGAGCAATTACCTACTTTTAATAAGGAGATATTATCAAGCATTCTGCCATTCAAGCATTCAAGTTTTCCATTAAAGATCAGGATTGAAGCATTCAAGCCTTTGAAGAGATTTGATTCAAGCATTCAAGATTCATCATTCAAATCCTAGATCTAGCCATCATGGTGGTGTGAACTTCCTTCAAGATCCTTTGTTTATCTTCAAGATTTATTCATTCTTCTATCAAGGTGGATTCTAAGCATACAATCATGGAGGTTTTCATTTACATTTATTAATGTTATGTTCAAGGTTTCATATCAATATATTTTTTTAAATTTCAAATACAATTGCATATCTATTGAAAATCATAGCGTCGTTGTTAGATTTACTTCTACTACTTGGCAACATTCCTTATTTCAATTTCACTTTTAAGGTTGATTCCAAACTGGGGTTTGGCTAAGGCAAACACCTCATCAAAACAAAAAAACCATTTTTCTTGCAAATAAAGGTGTGGAACATCGGATGGAAGAATAAATTTGGGTGCCCTTTTTGTAGAACTTGCAGGATCCACAAATAGAAATTTTGTTAGAGCAGTGCAGGTCAAGGTCAACTTTTTGGGGTATAATTGTGCCTTGGGGTAAGATTGTTCCCTACTATTTGGGTCAAGATCCACCTCCCTTCAAAAGGACAATTTTTTTTTTGGATTTTCTTCATCTTGACATTCTAGTCAGGAACAGGTTGCAGAGATCCCCAAAACTATACACAGACATCAGAAATTAGCATTTTCTAGATTTATCCTACTTCAAGGTTAATTTAATAATTATCTTTTATCTATTTAAAGATTTAAGAACATACTTCTCAAAAAGAAAGACCATAGGATCTATTCTTTTCTTCATATTCTGTATTGCTTGATCCATTTGTGCATTGATCACTTCCTTGTGGTTAATCAATTTGGATCATTCCTTTTGGGAATTTGGGTTGAGGATAGGTCCTATTTTATTCCTATTCACTTTATTGTTACAATAGTGAAGATTTGTAGGTTTCATCTCCATCCCAGTTTTACCTTCACATTGAAGTGTTTCTAGGTAACCAAATAATTTGTGTTATGTGTTGAATCTTTTATAGATTTGATGTGTGCATTTATATTTCAAAACTATAGTTTTAATGTTAGATATAAGATATGAGATGAATTAGGTGTGAATTCAATATTTTTGTTTTGAAAGTAAAAGTTTAAGATCCTAATTAAACCATCCCCCCTCGGTTAGTATCTTGTTTCCCAATAATCCTTTCAACAATCGGCATCAAAGCTCAATTCTCTTGAAAGAAGCCTAACAACTTAAGAGGATCATATCATGGAGTTGGAGGAATACATGTTGGGAAAAATAAATGAGAACCAAATTATTGAAATCTAAGGCATATTTCAATAACTTGAAGGATCAAGAAAAGAGTTTAGGAAATCACTGACAAAAAGGAAAGAGATAGCAATATAGAGAAATGACACTCTATACAAGGAAGTAGACATAGAAGGACTACTTGATAGTGAAAATATTGGTGATAACAAAGAAACAATAACAAAACTACATGAAAAGAACAATACTCTAAGAAAATAGGCAAAAAGTCAAGAGAGAACAAGAAACTAAATCAGTAATACTATGTGAAGCAATAGAACAAAAAGAAGAAAGTTGAAGAAGACAAAGTCATGGAAAAAGAAGACAAAAGACAGATGGAAACCAAACTTGAAGAGAGATCATTTGAAGTACATAAGCTCACAAATAAACATTTGGATATGATAAATCAATGGATAGCTGCTACTTAGGAAGCACACTGAAAGGTCTTGGAGATCACAAACCTAAGGTCAAAAAATGAGAAACTGAGAAGTGAGCTAAGGCATGAAAAGGAACTTATGGAAAGAATGAACAAACCAAATTAAGTTTTCAAACACTTTGAAGAATTGATGAGATCACCTAGAACAAAATACACCTCTAGACTGGGTTACAACAAGCACTTCTCATCTACTAAAGAAGGATAATTGTCAAAGAGCGGAGAACAAAGAAATGCTAAAGGCAAACCTACATGTCATCATTGTGGTAAACTTGGACACACAATAGATATTTTTAGAAGAAAGAATGGTAGATAAACTTTTTAAAATGAGTCTATTAGTAATTTTTCTAAATGTAAGAAGGTAGGACATCAAGCACATGAATACAGATCAAAGAAAAATGATTCATTCAATACATTTAAAGGAAATTTCTATAACTATTAGAAATATGGACATAAAGTTGATGACTATAGATTCAAGATAAAGTTCAACTGGACAATTGAGAAACAAACACATGCACCAAATAAAGGGAAATCCTATAATTTGGATTACAATACATATTATAGTTGCCACTATTGTGAAGAGTGTGTTCATATCCCATATAACTACATCAAGACACATTTTAGAGGAAATTACAAGAAGTGGTTGCTACCTAAAACCTTGGAGTTGGTCCTTGATTAACTTTTCAAGAGAGGGATTTGAAAGGATCCCTTCCGTTCAGCATCATGAAAAATGATAGCTCAACATGTTTAAATTCACAAAAGACGAATGCATAATCTCTGAGTTTATTTCTTATCATAACACTAGATTTTGCATTTCCAATTATTTATTTAGGTTTATGGTGTCTTTGTACATACTTAGCTAGCACATGTGGTCTCCTTCTCTATTCTTCAATAGGTTCATCTTGAAAAATAATCTCAAGCTCAATTTCTCTTTTTTGTTCAAGTTCAACATGCTCATTGTTGTCTCTTTGATGGTTGACATTTCCTATTTGTAACTTAGCATCTTCTTCTTGTTGCTCGACACCCACTATCTACTACTCAGCAACCTATTGTTGTACTACAACATTTCCTTTCTGCTGGGAAACTATAGCTTGGTTTGCTTGTTCAATGGGAGTACCATCATGCACATATATGAATGTACTATAACCTTTAGGTTCTTTCTTACATTCAATATCATTTCTTTTTGCAAATTCATCAACTTTCACATTATCACTTTCCACAACTTTGTTAGTGTTAGTGTTCAAACACTTATAAGCTTTACTCTTAGTGGAATTTTCTAGGAATATTCCTTCATCACTCTTTGCATCAAGTTTTCCATTCCTAATATCTCTGAATATATAGCATTTACTTTTGAATATTTTGAAATATTTCACATTAGGAATTTATCTATAACATAGTTCAAAAGTTGTATCATTTGCACCTTTCTTGACTTGTACTATATTCAAGGTATAGACAACAGTACTAAAAACTTCTCTCCAATAATTCTATGATATATTCTTCCCCATCATCAATGTTCTTGCACAGTCCATTATTGATATGTTTCTCCTTTCAACTATCCCATTTTGAGGAGGGGTCCTTGGTGCTGACATATGCCTTTTAATTCCTCTATTATTATAGAATGTATTGATCTCATTGGAAATAATTTCACCACCTCTGTCAGATCTCAAATACTTTAAACTCTTCCCTATTTCTTTTTCAACTCTATCCAAATACCACTTAAATAACTAAAAGGCGTCATATTTAGCTTTAAGAAACATCACAATCATCATCCTAGAATAGCCATCAACATATAGAATGGAATAATTATCTCCACAATAGCTTTGAACATCAATAGGTCCACATAGGTTAGTATGAACCAATTCTATAATATCACTAGATGTTTATGTTTTTCTCTTGAAACTAGATCTGGTCATTTCTCCCAATTGACATTGTTTACACATAGCATTATCAATCTTCTTTAGCTTTGGAAACCCTCTTAAGTTCATTGTCAAAATTCACATGACATAACTTTTGTGCCATAACCAAATATCTACTTGTTGTGCAAATAAACATGTCTTATTAGATAAATCTAGATAGAACATGTTACCTCTTGTCTAATCACCATTTCCAATCATCTTACCATCAACATCATATATCTTGGCATTTATATGATGGAATTTAACTATGTATCCTAATTTGTTCAGTTGTGAAACACTCAGTAGATTACAGCTAAGTCCTTCCACCCAATAAACATTTTGACACTTGATTTTGTAAGTCAGTTGAATTGTCACTCTTGTTCACATATTAGATTAATGTAGTTTTCTCATCTTCATTAGAATCTTCTTTCATAGCAACATAGACAACTCCATCATAATTACTTTCAGATTCAGTGTCAGTTTCTTCTTTAGCAATATAACAAGATTTCTTACCGTTTTCATCCTTGTTCTTCTTGTAGTCTAGGTCATCTCTCCTTCCATTGTACTTGCTTTCCTTTCCCTCATCCTTGTCTTCTCTTTCAAGACATCTTGTAGCAATATGACCAAACTTGTTGCATGAAAAATAAATAATAGGTAATTCCAAATCTTTTTGCAATAAGTGCTTCAAGTTCATCCAGTTCATCATTAGAACTATCATAGTAACTCTTCACATGTTTGCCTTTTCTTTTGCTAAGAACCAGTTGTGACTTAAAAGAAGATTCAATAGTAGCAGTTGTGTAGTTATCAAAGTTAGACATCTCAAAAGTAGTAAGTCTACCAATTACACCTTCCAAAGTCAAAGTGTTACCTAGAGTGCATCTCAGATTTTGTATTATAGAAAATCTAATGGCATATATAGGAAGTAGAGTCCTCAACACCTTTCTTATCATCATTTCACCTTCAATAGTTCCATTTGCTCCTCGAATAACATTGACAACTTCCTTGATTCTTGTGCAATATTGTACTATGTTCTCACTTTCCATTATTCTCATGTCATCAAACTTTCCTCTCAAGCTCTCTAATTTGGCTCTCAAAACATTTTCATCTCCTCCATATATGGTCTTTAGTCTATCCCACATATGTTTTGCACTATCACATTCTTTTATATCATCAAACTCAACATAGCTTAGGGCTGAAACAATCTCCAACATTTCCTGGTTGTGTTCTTGCTTTCCTTTCACATAGTGAGTAGTCCAAGGAACAATTGTAATCTTCACATATTCATTGTCCACAAATTTTATAGTAGCATCACTAATAAGGGATATATGCAGCCTCATCAATGTTTTCCATGCAAGAAAGTTCTCCTTGTTCAGCTTTGGTACCTCCCTTTTATGATCCATGAACTTATAAGCACTAGTGCTCTAATACCAATTATTAGAATGTTTAGAATAATTGAGAGGGGGTGTGAATGAGTTACTCAAGGTCCAAAAGTACCACTTGAACAATCAAACATTAAACATTCACTATTCTACTTATCCTGTTGTAGCTTGGTCTCTATTGTATACTAATAAACAAAATTACTAGTAGTTCACTATCCTAAGATAACAAACTTTGTTGAATCTAAACATGTAAATGTAAAACACCACAAAAAATTCAACACAAGTTTGACACTAGGATTTAATGTGGAACTCGAATTTGGGAAAAGACCACCAGCAACATGTTACCACTTTTTCACTCTTTTGAAGTGAGCTATGTTGTGAACTAACCCTATTAAAGGTTACAATACAAACTATTAAATGTGACCCGGTTAGAAGATTTAATCACCCTATTAGGAGTGGCCTTGTTAGAGGACTTTGATCATTCCATTTAGACTATTACATTTCTAAAGGATTTACATAGATTGTTAAGTCCTTCAATGACTTTAGGTCAACCTTTGATTAAAAGGATTTCAATACAAATTGTTTACAATGATTAGAAAGGAAATAATAGGTTTTGATTTGTATGATTACAACTCACTTTTGTAGTTTCAAATCATTGTTTGATTCATGTATTGATTCTATGATAATCCTTCCTTGTTACCTCTATCTTTGATTGGCTTGGCAACCCTTCAAGAAATCACCCTTCTCTTCACTAAAAACTTAAGCCTTCTACTTAGATTTGCTTATCAACCCCAGTGGCTTTGTTCCCTCTTACTATAAATTCACACAAGTTCTTTGTTTTATCTCTTTACTTCTCACACTTCACACTCTTGTGCACCTCCATTCCATCTCTCTCTATATGTCTTTAAAATTTGGCTCTATACCTCGTTAAATAGCTAATTATGATCTTTTACCATTTTCATGATCACCGTTTATGATTCGATCCCATATATTCATTATATTTGTCCATCTTCCTTCTTTTCTAGAAACTTCTCATCAAATTCATTCATTAGATATGATATCTTATCCTCTCCTTGAGTTAGATGATTCAACTCATCAATCTTATCTTCAACATGGTTTCTATATCCCAAGAAATCAATCAAGTCGGATGGAAATCATGATTGCTCATACGCATTCAAAATCATGTTACTCGGTCATTACTAAGTTCTGACACTCAATCATTAGTAAATTTCTCAGTTGGTGTAGTAATCTTGGATTGGCATTAACTAGCTTTCTTGGTCAATACTGATGCTTAGTCAACACTAGATTTTCTCGTCTTGTACTATGGCTTCATTAACACTAATATCACTCAACATTCCTTAATCTTTTACTCTATTAATTGGTAAAGCTTCACATTAATGATATAGCTTGAATTATACTATAAATACTTGAGCATCAACATGATATAAACAATCACTTTGTCTTATCAAAGTCTAACTAATCAAATGTCCATTGCAGCTTCCTTTTCATAACTCAACCTTTCCTCTAGGTGCTATTGTTATGAAAAAATTCTCAAATCTTCTTCATCAATCAAATAGATATGACATTTAGATTAGATAGAAAATTGTCTCATTAGTAGATTTGACATCAATGTAAACATTACAATTTTTCCAATTGTAGTTTCCAACAGTAATCTATTAGGTACTTTTTCTGACACAACATCAAGAAACTCTTCCAACAAATCTACAAGTTATGTAGGTACCTTCTCTACTTCTTCTTTACATCTTTTATAATTACAACAAAACACTTATGCTCATGCCTCATATCCTTGAGAAATGCATTTCATCAATAGAACATATTCTAATAGCACTACATATATTTTCTTCTTCCTCATTAAATGGCTTCAACTTATGTTTCACTTTATCCTTTGTCAGAGTGTAGGTATTTTCACACTCATCATGTACAACATGCCTAACAAAACACCATGGCCTACCCAAAAACATATGTATATGTCCATAGGTATGATTTCACACAATGCCTTATCTTGGTAGCTTCCAATCTTGAGCTTCACTATACATTGCTTATTGATTGTGACCTTGTGGCCATCCTACACTCAAGCAATATGATATGGGTGTGAGTGTTTCTACATCTTGAGATTTAACTTTGTGACCAATTTTTTTGACACCATATTTTCAGTACTTCCACCATCAATGATTACATCACAACACTTATCTTCAAATTTGCATCTTGAGAAAAATAAACTCCTCCTTTGGTCAGGTTCATTCTCACCACTCAGCAAGACTCTTCTATTAATTATGAATTCTCCTCTTTCAATATCTTTAGAATGTGATGATTTTGCATCTTCATCAACATTAGCAACTTTGGCTTGGCCTTCAGTCCCTCTATTAGTCCTTCCTTGGTGCTGGGAACACTCAAATACTCTATGCCCTTCTTCTCTATAGTGAAAATATTTTTCATAAAAACCTCCTCTTCCAGATCCTTTCCCTCTTCCTCTTCCTCTATGATCTCTATTATTCTAATCATTAAAATGATTGGAGTTTTTTACCCTCTAGTTGCTATTGCTATCCTCATCCTTGTTCTGATCATTATTTTGGCCTCCATGAGACCGTCTGCTAGACCTTCTGCCTCAAACTCTTCCACAATTTTTGTTATCAAACTTTGTGTTCATCTTTTCCTCAACTCTTAGGGAAAACTAGTTTGCTTCTTCAATATTGTTCATTGAAACTAGACTCAGCCCCTCCCGAATTATTGGCCTCAACCCATTAAAATAATGGGAAACTTTCTCCTTGTCAACTTCTACATGGCTAGTTCTAATGAGAACTCGATAGAACTCTTTGGTATACTCCTAAAGAAATCTTCCTATTTGCTTCAACTCTTGCATCATTTTTAGTAGATCAAGCTTATAATCGACATGAATGAATTGCCAATTTAATTTGGCTATCATTTGGTCCCATCCAGTGGTTTTTTTCCTTCCCTTTTCTATTTTGCTACAACTAAATCTCCTACCATAATATCTTTGTAATGACCCTTCTATTTGGACTTTAAAAATTTGACCCTATCTAGATCTTCAATATATTCACACTCAAAGTATTCCTCTAATTCATTGATCCAATCAATCAATTCCTCTGGGTTTACATTTCTTAAAAATGTGAGAGCCTCAAACTAAGGTCTTTTTCCAATCTTGGAACTGGCCCTAAAATATTTTCTTCTTCTAGGTTCAAAACTCCCTCTTCTTCAATATTTGCTTCTTCTTCTTCTTCATCCTCACTATCATCTCTTACAACAAGATTTAATCCTCTATGTATTTGTTCTTCCAATGCTTTAATTTGTCTCTAGAGGGCTCTAAAATCATCAGGCATAACACTTATGACTCTTCCACCAAGCTCTCTTTGTGGAGGCATTTTCGTGCTTCTACTAAAATCCTAATGCTAACTACCTCACAGTCAACAATTTGTCCACATGCTCAGTCCAAACCATGGTCCTAGTGTGAACTACCTCCAAATCGATGATCTATTTACACACTCAAGAACTCCCACTCTGATGCCACTCGATGAAGGGTGCTCCCCTCAATACCATAATACATAAAAGAAATGTAGAATAACACAAATTGAGAGAACAAAGTTTGGGCTTCTTATTATCACCACAAATGTGGAATTATATAATTATAATATGTAAACCCACATAGGCACCTTCCTCACAACAATAGTTGTGACTATCAACCAAAACTACCTTAGACAACCTACAAGCCTTATATAGGCACTTTTAACCACTTGAGAAGGTTCTAGACACTAAGCCCTAACCCTTGAGGCTAACCAACCTCATATTATATTATTCTATTACACTTTATTGCATATGATTGACTCGAGACAATTTACACATTAGATTTTTGGATGGTCCACTTTTGGAGACCATAACTAGAAGATTATTGACTCAATGATATATTATAACCCCATTATGGAATCCTCGGCTAGCGATCTACAAAGCTTATTGCATAAATAATTATTGTTTAAGGTTTTGCCTCATTTCAAAGCCATTTAGGCCTTCATTGCTGGACCTAAAGTTTGGATAGTCAAATTTCATACCAAATATTTGTACTAAGTGCATCAATACAAATGGTATGACAATAAAACTCATCTGATAGATTGATATGTCAAAGATGAAACTCCATATATGATATTAGAATAATTTGAGCACATAATACCAACTTACTAAAACTAGAAAGCTCCCAAAAATAGTAACTCTATACAGGAATAAACCTTATTAAAACTACAAAAACTAGAAAACTAGAAATAGAAATATTTTTGGGTGATGCAAGATTTCCCTTCCACCCAAGATGCTCCTACATCACAAGTTGGATCATTAAAAGTGATCAAAATATTGTAACCATAATAGGCACAACTTTAGTGCTGCAATAGTGAAGTTTTTGTGGGTGTCATCCTCACTGTAGTTTTACCTTCACCTTGGAGGGTTTTTTTTCTGTTACCAAATTTGTGTGTCAATGTGTTACGTGTTTATGAGTTTTTATTCATGCAGTTAGAAGTTAGATATGATATTATGTTGATGTGAATGATAACATTGATGCAAGGTTAATGCTCAAATAAGGCTTTATATGATGATATCAAATGTGTTTCATGTTTGAAGTGTGAAATTTTTTATAGATCCCAATTCCCTCCTCCCCCCCGGTATCACACTTTCCCTATTATATTTCCAATAGCCCCTTAGATGGTTTCAAAAAACCCTTAGGTTTACCATTTTTATTAGATACTTTATGAGATTGGGCAACCTTTGAGGGATCTAAAGGAATCTCACTAGAAGTATTAACATTATTTACCTCTTTCTAGACTTTTTTATTTTCTATTTTTTTATTCTCTTTCAACTTCTACTAGTCAAAAAATAACTATTTTTCTTTTTGAATCTAATGAGGTTGTTATTTATCCCAATGACCCATCTTCTTACAAAGAGAATAGGAGAACATAAATGATTCATACTTCATCAGTTGCTTCTATTTACCAAGCTTATAATGAATGACAATATCATGAGGAATTTCCATGTTTTGATTAATATTGAAACAAATTCTAACACAAACAAAATAGGATCTAGAAGTCATCATAGGGTCTATAGATAGGAGATCCCAAAAGGTTTAACTAGACCTCTAAAAACATCTTCATTTCAGTATTCAAGAAGTAACCCAAGAAGACAAACCCAAATTGGGACTGACTTGAAAAAGGATTCATCAAGATCTAAGTTAGGAGCCCACTTCTGAAGGGTCAAAGTTTCTTTGCCCATCATTCATAGACTATCACAAAGAATATTAGCCAAGTATTCATCATTCAAGAAAACAAATGAGAAAAGACCTTTCGGCATAACTTCTAAATCTACTTTCCCCTTTAGATTTCAATTAGTTCTAAAAAAAACATGACAAAATCAATGTTAGGCCTAGCAGTAGAAAAATTGCCAACCAAGGAAAGTACCATTAATCAAACAAAATGATTTATAAGAGGGTCTAGAATTGATTATTTCATAATTTATTTTTTTTAGGAGAAAGAGGTATTAAACAAATATGAGAAGAATCCTAAGATGCCTAGCCCTACAAAGAGACCCATGGAAAAATCCATGCTAGATGACTTTTATATTTTGGAATACATTGGATGTAAATATGAGTGATTAGTTTTAGAGGGTAGGGATATCAATATTCCTATTATAGGCACATACTTGTTTTGGTATTTTTATACAAACAAATAATAGAAGGTCTTGATATTAAACCCTTGATTTAGTGAATTCAGTTGTGCCTAATGTTTTTGTGGATGTTGAGTTGATTCAAGTGCTACCAAATAAGTATAGACATTAGACTCATACCATTAGGATGAGTAATGAAAAAATGCTACTAGTAGCCACATGGTCTAAAACTATTGATTTCTTCATGTTGAACAAATAATCCTTGACTAGACTCAATGAGGAACGATTCCAAATTGGTTATGAAAGATTGAATAAAACATTCAAAAAGGATGAGGTGGTCCATTATAGGAAAAG
Source organism: Cupressus sempervirens (assembly GCA_028749045.1). Lineage (NCBI taxonomy): Eukaryota > Viridiplantae > Streptophyta > Pinopsida > Cupressales > Cupressaceae > Cupressus > Cupressus sempervirens. The sequence goes on along the minus strand of CM053785.1, from coordinate 464,340,907 downwards.
GGTAAGAATAATAGACCTGTGTAAATCATAAGTAGTGAAAATTTTCCTATGGAGGAGTTCCTTGTAATTTTTCAGAGGGCATATTTTTCCATATTTTATATATTGAGGGAATATTACAAATATAAAATTCCAATAGCCTTGATGTTCATGATCGTGATAATTCAAAACTTTGAGGTCAATTTAGAGTTTGATTTTACTTTTGAAATATAAAGTTTAATTAACACTCAATTGGTAGAATGAAAAAAAAAAAAAGGCATGCAAATTCTATCATTATTCATTTTTTTATTTGATTCTATTAGAATAGAACATACTTAGTCAGTTAAAATTGGAGATAATAGATAACTAATGAAATTGATTGCTAGTACATAGGTTATCTACTTGTAGGACATAAATTGCAAGGATTGTAGTTACAAGATTTTTTATGATTCCTTTGTTGTGGAATGTTCAACACTTAAATTTTAAATCATCAATGTGAAGGAATATCACTAGCTTTGGGAAGGGTATTAAGGGCACTTGACATGGTCTAGAGAAGGGTCACTCATAACTTTGTTGACTAGTTCTACTTGAGGAAGCATATTATTATCAAAGTATATGGGTGTCTTCATGATCTCCATTTGTTACCTATATTTGTACAAGACATACTTGTATTTTTGGAATTTATTTGGATATTTTTATGTTTGGAGAGGGAAGAATATGTGACTCAAAAAGATACATAAATTATTTCGTGAAAAATATCTCATATCAAGTACTAATAGAAGATGATTTGATTAGATATTATACATAATCTGATGAGATTGTATAAAATAATAAGAAATGGAACATTTTTAAAACTAAAATAGAGGTGGCTAAGAAGAATAAGGGCCTTCCTAATTTTTTTGATGAGTAACTAATGATTTGAAAATAATTGAATTGTGTATCAATAATTTTGATTTTTTTTATAGGAAATCAACCAAAAAAATCCTAGACTCTACTAAGGAAACTCCATGGTGTTATTATTTGAGATATACCATATATAGAGTCTTCACCCAACCCTCCTCTGCCAAAAAAGAAGAAAATATATGAACTAGTACCTTTGGTATACTGTGAAGAAATAAAGGGATAAGGTAATACATATGATGTTGTAAGTTCTCTTAGAGTCTTTAAGGATGGTCGATTATCATAGTAAGCATAACATACCCCACCAAAATATCAACAAGATGTACACAAATATGAAACCCTAATTTGGGAAGATTCAAAGCCCATAGGCCATGTGGGTGAGAGAGGGGTCATGTCTCTATGGTCAATAGCGGATGGAATTTTTTTTAACACTATTTAGTTTAAGTATTTTTGGATAAAAATGAATATGAATAAGTTTAAAGAAATCAAATAGATGAACCTCTTGGGTGTAAATGAACCTAAACATGAGGTAGTTATAAATAAAAATGATAAAGAAATGACATTTGATGAGACAAATATTATCCCTAAAAAAGAAAGAGAGATGGTGATGGACAGTAATCAATCTATTGTCCTATGAATAAAATTGAAGTAAATGTTTTTTGATGGATCAAGTCAAGAAACAACATTATCCTATATTAGTAGTTTGAAGGAGTTAGTGGTGCAAGGTATAAACCTAAAAATGAGGTTCTTGCAACATGGGTGAACTTTTAAAATTAGATTAGAAACTATATACAATCAATTCACCTGAATATGATAAGTAGAAAGTGTCAACAGATGAGTGATTACCTCAATAACTAAGCCCAAAAATGCTATACAATTGATTACATTTGAGATAAGTGACCCATCAATCCAAAATGGGAATATCAAATAGTACAAGGAGCTCAGAGAAACAATATAAAGTTAAGTTATATCACAAAATAAGAAGTTTCAAAACTATTTAAAAACTTGATGTTTATTCTTTAATCAGCACTACCTCCCACACATCATTTTGCATAATTGAGTTATACTCCTTAACCATAGCATCCTACCATACTTGATGCTTTGCAACCTCCTGATAGTTGACAGGTTCACTATCTACCAACTAACTAACTAATACCACATAGTCATTGAACTTGGTTGGTTGTTTCCGTTATTTAATACTCTTCCTAGGAACTCCCACAAACTCCTGAGTATCCCTTTGTGTATCTTGAACCTCATGATTCTAGGTACCAACTATAGAGGATGAAATATCAACCTATAAGTCTTCTAAATATATTTCCTATTGCACTTGTTGCTCCATTCTCTGCGAAACTTCACCACCTAAGCCTACACTTATATCGGTAACTATACTTGTGCTTTATTGCCCTTGACTAGCCCTTGGAGATTTTTTCGGCTACTCACTCTGATCATCTATTGGAAAATCTCTAGACCTTCTAAATGCCTTATCCTCCATGAAATTTACATCAGGTCTGACAATAATTCTTCTCGTCCATGAGATAAAAATCCTATATGCCTTTGAGGTTTCATTGTACCCAACAGAGTACCCCCTCTCCGCAGTATGATCTAACTTGGTATGTGTATCACCTAGAATATGGCAATATGCCAAACTCCCAAATATTCTAAAATGGCTAACATCAAGCTTCTTACGTATGAAAGCTTCCTCTAGTGTCATCCTCCCTAGTGCCTTGTGTGGAATCTTGTTCTGAATGTAGACTATTGTACTACATGCCTCTGCCCATAAATAGTGGGCATGTCTTGGTCATGTAGCACATCTCTTGCTACCTCTAATATAGAATGTTTCTTCCTCTCAACAACTCCATTCTACTATGGATTATAAGGAATAGTCCACCCTCTCTTGATTCCTTCTCTAGTATAGAACTCTTGGAAGTTATTTCCTTTGTACTCACCTCCATTGTCTAACCCAAGAACCTTTATCTTCTTACCCGTCGAGTTCTCCACTAGAGCCTTAAACTCTTGGAATCAACTTAAAACCTCATCCTTGGTCTTCAAGAAGTATATTAAGGTCTTCCTAAAGAAATAATAAATAAAAGTAACATAGTACTCATATCTTCTGATAGATTTTTTTGACATTGGTCCACAAATATTTGAATGTACTAGATCAAGAACACCTTCAAATCTGGTATCACTTCTTGGAAAAGATGCTTTCAAAAACTTCCCCAACATGCATCCCTTACATACATCATCATGCTTAGTGCTCACCTCTAGAACACCTGTCACCATCTCACAAAGAAATTTGAGTGCTCCATGATGAATATGGCCCATCCTCCTATGCTATAGCTCTCCAAGACCTCTAAGACTATTGTTACTTATGAGTGCATTAGATGTATCAAACTACAATCTGTAAAGGTGACCACTCCTAACTTCAATAGTTATAGGTGATTCCAATTCTTATGCTTAATCAACACATGTGTTCCTCTAAAGAGTACATTATACCTCCAATCTTGAAGAACATATATAGAAATCAAATTCATACCTAATCTTGGCACATGCAACACATCATAAACTAAAATTATATTTCCATTCTGGCCTTGAAATTGAATATTCCCTTTCCCAACTGGGTTGAGTTTGGACAAGTTTCCCATAGAAATTTGGATATTGGTGTTCTCCTCCTTATAACTAGAGAGGTACTCTCTAACTCCTATCATATGAAATGATGCACCACTATCTATATACCAAATAGTATGTGAGGTTCAGCTCACCATACAAGCTATAAATGAAAACTCATCTTCCATTCTATTAGAGAGTTCTTCTACAGTTGCTAAAGTTGCCACCTGCTTCTTTTCCTTCTTCCTTTCTGGACAATCATTAACATAGTGACCATACTCATGAAATCAAAGCACTTGACCTTAGAAAGGTCCTTCTTCTTCTCACTTTGTGAATTTGATCCTTTGCTAGACCCCTTCTTTACTTTCCCTTTCCCTGCTAGGGAAATGTTTTCTTGTTCCACCTCACTTTTCTAACTCTTGTTGGCCCCATTGACAAGACTTAGTCTAAACTCCTCTTGAGTGAAATCAGTCCATAGTCCATCCCAACTTGGTAAGGTAACTTGTCCACTAACAATTGAACAAAGACACTCCATTTTTTAGAAAACTCACTTAGGTCTATTCTCACTAGCTTGTCATCACTAGGACTATCTCCAACAGTTGCTAACTCATCCTTGACAAGTCTAAGCTTGGTGAGGTTACTTGTAATGTCTTCTCCCTAGTTCATCTAGGTATTCTTCGGCTTCTCTCTAAGAATAAGCTTCCTATTGGTGGTAGCATTCAAGTATAGATTCAAAATGGTATCCCACATCTTTTTCATTGTATCTAGCTCTAAGATATGTGGAACAATATGATCCTTGACACTGTCAAGGATAATCCTTCTTACCTTGGCATCATCCTTCTTATACATTGCAAGTTGTGTCACATCTTTTGGTATAGCTACAACATTGGTAACATAATCCTTAATACCATTTTCTTCCAACAATAAAGAAATTTTGGCCTTCCAAACAACAAAATTTGAGGCACCATCTAAATTTTCCTAACTTCTCAAACCAACTAAAGCCATCTCAAGGGACTAAAGCAATAATAATTCTGAAGAGATCAATCTAGGTTATGTAAACCCTTAATTTCTTTCCTAGGAAAAAACTCTTCTACCCTCAACAATGCTTTAATACCCTGTAAAAATTCCTATTGCATCCACTGATCATTAATCTCCTATCATAAATGATTATTAATCTACCAAAAAAATAATTCATGGCTAATATAAAAAAATAACACAACTGCAACTTCACCAATACGGAAAGAAATTCACAACACAAAGACCACAATATTTTCAAAAAAGTCATCCCTAGAAAAACCCCTAGGGGAAAACAAATTCTACAGATGGAAAATATATTAACTTTAGCAAATCAAGAGATACAAAATTCCTTGCCTCTCACTAGGGAAATTCAGATAACCTCCTAATTTTTCTTACTGATATTCACACTACTATCCCCAACACTATCACTATCCCCTTGCTAACACTGCAAGACTATTTGCTATCACTGCAAACTCACTTGCTAACATTGCAAATGCTTCTACAACTTCTTGTATTCCTCTATTTTATTCTCCAAATGCCTGCCTTGACCCCCCTTTTATGCTACCTAATCAAGAGGTTTCTAGTTGCTTCTTAATCAAGACAACCTAACCAAGAAGTTTCTAGTTGCTTATCGATTAAAACAACATAGCCAATAGGTTACTAGTTGCTTCTACAAGGAGTCAATTAATTACCAAATATTTCCTAATTAATCACATATGGATGAATAGTTGTCCAAGCTACCTAAACTAACATTTCCTTGATGAAAATGCCTACTACATTTAAAGATAATAGACCTAAATTAGAAGTAATAGTGAAATGATGGTAGTCAGTAGACACTATCAAAACTACCATGTGTAAGGTGACTCGGATGGATCTTGATGCTCCTTGAAAGACAAGGACACTAGAAAAAATGACATGTATAGTTGTCAAAGCTCTTAGATACATTTCTAATGAAGAGAAGGAAGTTAAAGGTAAGATTACTTCTTTTTGCAAATTCAAGCATTACAAAATATTGAATATGAATGATTTGAATGGACACAATATAATTGTTTATGACTTGAGGCTTTATACCACCAAATGGGGCAAAAATTCATGGCACACATGAAGAAGAATAAGAATGAGAATGTCAAGTTTTAATTTTTTCTATAACAAGATCATAACATTAAATATTGGCTATACAATATTCATTGGAGAGGTGAGGACAATGACTAACAAGAAATGGAAATATCATCTTGTCAACGAGGTGCCTATCAAGAGTTTTATTTGGTGGAGCCACTATGGGATTTTCTAATAGGTGATGAAATATTTGGATAATCCAAAGGATCAACCCAAGAATGAGCAACATGCCCAAATAAAGTATAATATTCCAAGCCCATTTGGCCACATTTTACTAATTATTATGTCATGATAATGGACATGTTTATATTAATCCCATGTTTATGTTATGTATTTTGTTTCAATTTATGAAACAACATTTTAATGCTATTTAATGTTTAAAATGTTTAGTTATGAAAGGAAACAATGTATTGGTCTGAAGTTTGTTTCTTCTCCTATTTTTGATATATAAAGGAGAAGTGGAATTTAGATAGAAAAGGATAGATACAATAGAATATTGGCTCAAGTTTTGTAATTTATTTCCAATGACATATTATAATAGAAGAATCTATTTTGTTCTTACTTCTAGTTACTTTTTGATGGTAGATAGATAATATATTAAACAATTATCTTTAGTTGATCTATTTTTAATTATTTAAATTAGGGTATTAAGGATATATTTTAGTTACAAGTAGCTTCATTTCATTTGTGTGATCCAATTAGTTTATTTTATTAATGCAAAATTAAATTTAACTTCATTAGTTCATAAGATTTAAGAGGGATGTTATTATAAAGAAGAGATTTGATACATCACATTTATGCATGTTTAAATAAGATATAAACACATTTGTATGTCAAGTGACTAGAGTTCTAGTCAAGAATTAGATGTATAAAAGGAGTATGAATGGAGTTTAGTGTAAACATAGAAAATATTGTATACATGAAATAATTATTGAAAATCTAAACATGTATTATCTACTTCAATATTCAATGTTAATTGTATGAATTTATCATCAAGAATAGATCAATTAATCTTTAGAAATCCCTTATAAATGTGTAATTCATAACTCAAGCTTTGATTGTGGATAGGCTACTCACGCATCATTAATTAAAAATATTATGATGAATGAAATTAGAGTATTAAAGTAAAGTTTATTTACTCATAAATGATGTACATAGATCCTCTTGTCATTCATTAAGTTGGAAAGGGTAAATTTAGTATTGGTTTTGTCTATTTTCATGTTCTACATCTTCCAAATTTTAAAAAAGGGCTTTTAAACCAACTCTTTGGTAATATATGTTGAAACCCTCAAAATTCCTCCCATTTCTATGAGTCTTATACATTTGCGAAGGTATTTTTACCTAAGGGATTTTTTTTTAAATGGTAGTTATTTTCCTTTACAAATGTTCATGTGTTGTGTCCATCTACATGCAGACACAATAAGATATGAAATACTTCCCAACCAAAATAGATCATAGTCCATGTGAGAACCATTGTCAATGAATTCCCAACTAGTTCACATTCCAACCCTCAAACAAATTGACAAGCCTAGCTTGGTAGTAAGGTGACAATGAAAGAATCAAAGTGACAATCAATCAAAAGAATTGCTTACCCTGATAAGCTATCAAAACTTAGAAAATTCCCAACCCTTTTATTAGTCAACCCTCTCTATAGCATTGAGTCTTACTCAGTAGTCCCAACTAAAGGGGGAAGATTGCACAGAAAACTGTCAATCTTTATTCATTTCAATGAGGTTATATTTATAGGTCATTTGTTACTTGGCTATTACCACTTTAATCAATACATTCTAGAGTAGTTTAGAAAGAATCTATCTAGAGAAAAGAAGAAGAAGACTAAGAATAGGAAATGGACTATTAGTTACAACTTCAATGGAACAAAGAGAAAGCAAGACAGATGAAATTTGTCTATTTTAAGCTTTGGTGACCAACTCAATAGCAAGGTGACACCCTTTCTCTGAATCAACCAACTCATCAATCTAGACATCACCTTCTATTTTTATCTTGAATCCTTCTCCATACAAGTGATCCTTTTGCATCTCTTGGTAATGCTCGATTGCATGCTCTTCTTCTTCTAGAACTATTTTTAAGCCAACACAAGCATCACTCCAATATACCTAGCAGAGAAGCCTTTAGAAATACAATCAGACTACTATATTCTCTCCCATTGGAGCACTATATTGAGATATCTCATGAACTAAAACTTATTTCTTCTAGAAGTGTGTAGGAATAGTAGTATTTTTGCTTCATAACACTTGCAAAAAGTAGTTGGCTATTTCTCATTGACAAAAAAATATTTTGAGCATTGCGACTTGAATAGGGAAAAAAATCCCTCAATTTTCCAATAAAATGATCATATTTCCTCCAATGGAAGCAATCCTCCAACTGAAACCATTACATTTGACCTTTTTCCATGACTATGGATTCTTCTAACTTAGAAATGGCATCTTCCCATCTTACATTCATCATCAGATTCATCCTTGTAGTAGTATTTCATGATTATAATGTCAGCATCATTGAACTCTCCAATCTCTAAGACTACACATCTTCTTTGTTATTGGTGTGTCACACTTTCCATGAGATTCTAAAGTTCTTATAATATTTTATTTTATGGAGTGAACTTCTTTTCTTGTTTTCCGACAATGACTTGTGTTTCTTAAGTATTGGGGCATATCAGTTAAAATAAGTTTATGAGATACACTAAGTGCTTTATAAATGATCCATTTAGGTTGGGAAGCATTCCATTTCTCATTGTGCCTACATGTAGTTAAGTTTGGATGCATGTAGGAGTAGGTAGTAGTTTAGAGACAATCCTAAATCTGCTTGAGTATCTTGTTGCTATGGGCTACTTGGTTCTTCCTCTATTGCTCTCAAGTTAAGAACACAACTTTAAGTTATTTTTAGGATTAATTCACTACAAATATTTGTAGAGGGGACTCGTACCCTTAAAATTTAGGGGTCTCTAATAGAGAACCTACCTAGACCCAATCTATTGGTATTAGTTTCTTTCTTTAGTTTTTGGCAAAGAGTCGAGGCTAAGACCATCGCATGTATGCATAATCACATTGGAATCAACTAGAAAAAGTGTGTAGTTGTGCACTTTGCACACCTGTGCATGTGCAGACTTCCATAAGTAGGTTTTACTTTAAACAAGTTTTGAATCTCCAAGATGCGGACGTGCAGAGCAACATAAACAATGAAGGTGTGAAGGCGTGGTTCAATGAAGAGATAGAAGAAAACAAGTGAAAAAATAGGAGGGGGTGGCCTTAGTGCACACCTCTAGAGGTATGCACATGCACAAGTGCCCATGTGTGCATCCTCAAAGAGAGGTGAGTGTGTATGTGCGCACTTTCTACACTTTGGAAACCTAAAACTAGATGTTGTCTCAAAGAAGACTTTGAAAATAGGGGGCATTTTGTGACTCAAAATGGGGTATGTGTTGTGAGACCACAAAAAATAACCCCAACAAAAGAGAAGAAATGATAAAGGCATTTCTTCATTAGAAAGCATTCTTCCAAGACATGTCAAGTGACAACTAGATTCCAAATTTTACAAGCAGCTTTCAAGTCCTTTGGAAGCTAAAACTTTAGAATCTCGAATCTTCAAGCTTAGTATGTGCTTAGTGTTTGAAATCTTTTTAACATCTCAAGGTTTCCTCTCTCATGAGTGTTTAGCAACTCATAAAAAATCTTTTTCTTAATTGACACAGACATCAGAAATCCCCATAAACATGTTTATCCATCACTGTATGACCATATGAGAGAATCTATTATGAGGGTTCTTAACGAGATATCAATCTATTTTATTTGAGTCTTAGGTTATTTTCTTTGTCTTTCTTCATGGAGCTCGTGTGTTTCCACTTGATTCTTCCTTGAATCATTTTTTTTATTGTATAGATCACAATTCTGACTTGCTTATCATTATATTTGATTACCTGTACAATTTCTTGGAATCTTTATGTATGAAACCTTTGTGATTCTTTCTTCTTTATTTTCTACCCTAATCATGTTTATATTGTGTGGCCAAGGCATTGGTGTTCTTTTCCAAATTTGAAACTTAGTTTGATAACTCTTGTGTTCCTCTTTTATTAAACCTTTTGGGAAACTCTCATGTCAAATAGTGATCCTTACAGGTCTTTGAAGAAACACTTTATTTGAATTGGTAAGTTTTAAATTATCCCTTTCTACTATCAACCTAGATTTGAAGACAACCTAGATGATCAAAGCTATAAATTTGAAAAGTGTCAAGAGCAATAAATCTTAGATTATGACTTTAATGTAAGAAGTCCTTTATGCCTACAAGTAATACTTGTTTTTTAGTTGGTACAAGAAACAAAGTTATCTAAATGCTTTGACAAAGAAAGACCTCTTCCCTAAAGTCAAAATCAAATGGGATGGTCTTAGTTATGTATCAAGAAGTAATATTGATTACACCTAGCCCTGAGACTAGAAAAAAAAAAAAAACACCAAACATAAAGCAAACACATGACTAAAAGAAAACACATAATTAAAAGCAAACAATCAACAAATTTTTTTAATAATGTTTTCAATGTTAGGCTTAAAAATAATGTTTCAGGAATTGGATATTAACTAGTAATGGGACCAATTCCCCTTGTAAAATACTTAGCCTAAAAGTATTTTCCCCTAAAATCTATGTAATCTTGTAAGGACCAGTCCATAAGTGTTAAAATTGGTATAGCTCCCTAGTTTTTCTTTTCCCTTATCCCATAGAAGAAAAAGGTCTGAGATTATGAAAGATTTGATCATGGCTCACTTATTGAACCAATATTTTTAGATAGCCTAATGTTTTGACATATGTTCTAAAGTGACTATCCTTTTCTCATCTAATTCTAAAAGATTCATCAATCTAATTTGGTCCCTGTCGGCATCCTCAACTTATCCTCTCATGAATTTCAACATTGGAATCTTGAGATAGAGTGGGAATATTAGTTCTTTTCCATAGACTAATAGATATGGTGATGTTCCAAAATAATTATCTATCCTAACCATATCTATCCATAATGCATATTTCAATTGGGTATGCCAATCTTTTGGATTCTCTATGAACAAGCATTTTATGACTGTAATCAAATCCTTATTGGTGGACTCAGCCATGCCATTCTCTTGGAGAGAATAATTGGATGATAAATTGATTATGACTTGATTGTCTAATGTCCATTGAGTTAGGAAAATCAACACAAAAGATGACCCAATATCACACACTAGGAAGAATGGCATTGCAAACCTAGTCACAATGTGCTCTTCCAAGAAATCAATAACCACTCTTCTTGTGCAATTTCTAAAAGTTTTAGCTTTAATCCATGGGTTGAAATAATCTATAGCTATAAGGATAAAAATGTTTCATTTTGATGATGGTGGGTTTACAGGTCCAATAAAATCTAGCAACCATTTGGTAAAGGGGTGTACCACAAATACTGGTTGTAAAGGCATAGTCAAGTTTCTTTCTATATTGGCACTTATTTAGTAGATGTGACAGGAATGTACATGTTGTGATGTGTCTTTTAAATTAGTAGGCAAAAAGTACCTTGATCTTAGAATCTGATGGGTCATAGCCTCCTTTGATCCATTTATGGTTTTGTACTTGTCATGGTATTGTTCTAGTACTTCCCTCGCTTCTTCACATGCTAAACATTTCAAATAAATCCCTTTATATTTTTTCTTGTAGAGTTTCCCATCTTGAAGCACGTAGGATTCACATTTCATTTTCAATCCTTTGCATTGGGAACTATTCATCCATTGAGGGTATTTATTTTGCAAGAGGTAAAATACAATATCTTGGTACCAAACATCTATGATTATTCCTTCATTAGTGTTTGCTTGAGACACTATTATTTGTTCTTCATTGTCAACTATCATCTTGGTTAATTCATGTCCTCTCACCAGCTTCATTGGTTGAATTTCTAAATCAAAATCTTGTAGTACAGCCATCCATTTCCCTCATCTTTCACATAACTCATTTTGCATCAGTAATGATTTGACTGCGGGGTCTGACACAATAGTATATACCTTACTCCTGAGTATCTAGTGGAAAAATTTATTGATTGTCTTTATCAAGGTGAATGGTTATTTGTCAATATTGGGATAGTTTAATTCATCATTCTTGAGTGGGAAACTCATAAACGTGATGGGTCTATAATCTTCTTTATCTTTCTTTTGTGTGAGAATTCCTGGACATGAGTTTTATGAAGCAAAAGAATAGATTTTTAAAGGTAACCCATAATCGAGGCTTACAAGAATCAAGAAATAGAAATGGCCACTTTCGTATCTTCAAAATATTTCTTGACTTTAGGAACATAATCAATTTTTGCTCCTTTCTTTAGCAAGTCATTGAGGGGTCAAACTATCTCAGCAAACCCGCTAATGAACTTGCCTATAAAATTAATCTTTCTAAAGAAGATTTAAGCTCTTTGCGACTATGGGGAGGTGATAACTTCATAATTGCTTATATCAATTTAGTATCAATTGAAATAACAACTTCAAAAATGATGTGGCCTAGTAGCTTTCCTTTGGTAACTCTGAATGAACATTTCTTAGGGTTAAGAGATATATTTTATTTTTGACATCAGTTAAAAACTTGCTTTAGATTAGCAATACGAGTACTTATCTCTTTTGAAAAGATTTTTATGTCATCCATATAGATAACTATGCATTTTTTTATCAATACCTTAAATGTCTCATCCATTGCTCTTTGAAATGTAGTTCCTGTATTGATTAATCCAAAGGGCATCCTTCTGTATGCAAATGTTCCTCATTTTGTTGTGAGGTTGTCTTTATTTTGTCTTCCTCATCTATCATCACTTGGTTATATCTTGAATATCCATCTAGACTAGACATCATCTTAGATCCATTTACAATCTATAATACTTCATCAAGTGAAGGCAAAGGGTAGTTATCTTTCTGGGGTGCTTAATTCAAATTTTGAAACTCTACACAAAGGCGAATCTCTCCAGTCTTTTGCCTCACTTGTTCCAAGTTGGAAACCCATGTAGAAAGTTGTATTGGAAAGATAATCTTGGAATCAAGTAGTTTCTAGACTTCTTTCATTATCAATGGTTCAATAATGGGGTGTACCGATCTCTTTCTCTGGAGAAAAGGCTTAGCATCATGCTTTAACGGAATATCATAAGTGATTATGTCAGGATCATATGTCTTGAGTTCTTCATAACTCCATGCAATGGCATCTCTGTATTCTTTGATTAACTAGAGCATACTTTCTCATTCTTGGGAATTACACACTTTCCCAATTCTCACCATCTTAGGGTCATCTTCTATGCCTAGATTATAAGAGTCACATTCTTTGATTCTCTTTTCTTCAATGGTTCTCTTATTATGTGTTGACTCATTTTGGTCAAAGATACATCCCAACTCCACCATCCCCTTAGGAATAGTGTTAGTTTTCAAAATTATGATCCCATCTTCATCTTCTAGTTCAACTTCTTCAAGTTTTTCATCGAGTGTTTCATTAATTTCTTGTCCTTTGAACAAACCATTGCACATAATGAACTCCAGAATGTGTTGATCATCTTAGAAGACCTAGAAGTCAGTAATGTTATCTGGAATAGACAAGGCAACTACTAGTTCTATTGAAAACCTTTTACGTTTCATTCTTTCAATAGGTTGTAATGCACTTGCTAAGATTGCAAGGGCATTGGCTACTACATTTCTTCTTCTTGGAGTAGATCTTACATTTAGGGCTTCAAAATCTTCCATCAAGTCCCAAACTCTCTTTTGGTAAGAAAGTATTATTTTGTCATTGCAATAATAGATCAATTTGACTTGTCGAATCACCACCTAAGAGTCCCCTTCAATCATGAGAGCTTTTATGTCCTTTTTAAATGTGAAGAGAAGTTTGTGTATCAAGGCTCCATATTATGCAATATTGTTAGTACATATGAATTGTAAATGACATGCAGCATAAAAAGCCTTACCTTTTGGATTAATTAGTTTAATACCTACTCCAGCTCCTAATTTATATTTGGATCTATCAAACTTGAGTGTCCACATTGGTTGTTCTATTGTTTTCCTTAACTTATCTTTATTTGTCCAAAGCTTTTCTTTTACTTGGAATTTAAAGGACTATTTCTTCAAGGGCCATTACATCCTTTCACGTGTTGGGCTTGATAAGTTACTATTGTTTTTTATTAGATAAACAGGTTTTATAGGGACCCTGAAACCCAAGAGTTAAAACATTAACAAGGCTGATAATAAGCGTGAAAAGCTTAGCCAAAAAAGTTCCAGTTCAAAGGTTGAAAATAAGCACAAGGCCCAGCCAATAGACAAAAACCAAAGAAAAGGCCAGAACAGAAACAACAAGAAATGACTAGGGAAAAATCCCTTACAAAAAGCCAAAAAAAGGCACAGTAAGAAACAAAAGAACATGCAGAGGATTAATCCTCATTCTTTCTCTCCAGGTCTTGCATGACCTGAGCTACCTCATAGGCTATCTTGTTCTCCTCGGCCTCTTGCTGGTGCACCCTTTGATCCTCCTGGTCCTGACCATTGTTGATGTCGTCCTTTGCGGTATCGACCCCCATTCTAGCTTCTTCCTTGTCTTTACCATCCTCATCATCCTTCATAACTCTATCTTTGATCCAGCCCGTTAAAGATATGATGTTGTTGTTAATGGAGCTTAGCATCGAAATCATCTCATTTGAGAGATTATGATTGTAGATTTTGAGGGTGTTAATCCTTCTCTCCGCCAAACTAAGCCTCTCATTGTTGTCATCTCTTTTATCAGAGTATGCTCCATTCCTATTATCCTCCATATGACCCACCTGCTCTTTGACCTCCTCCAGCTCATGGAAAAGCCACTTGATTGACCTAAAGTTATCAATCATGCTATTGTGGGCATTGTTCAAGAGATTTAGCCCGATTTCCCTAACTTTTTTCAAAATAGCCACAATCGCTAGGTCAATAACTTCTTCAAGCCTTGTCTCTTCTTGGTTATCCACAAGGACCTGCAGAATCATGGCCTCTCTAAAAATTCCCATTTTCGAGGTCTTTACTTTAAATTTTTTCCAAGCTTTCCTCCTATTATTTACCTGCACCTCCCCACCCTCAGTCTCAGAATCCAAATTTTGTTCATTAGGTTGTGCATGAATATGGATAGGTGAAAGAGGCATTGAAGACATGTCCCATTCTTGCTGCATAATCTCATCCTCCAAACCCTCCCTCTTGCATTTCTTCCCTCCCCGATCATCCTTGATTTCCTCTTGCATCTCTGTTTCCTCCTCCTCCTCCTCGTTGTCATCCTTCACATCTTTCACAGGATGCTTCTGCCCATGATCTCTAGGACTTCTTCTGCTGGGGGTGATGGAGGAAGGCGAGTTCTTGACCTGATGGGTAGATTTTTTATCAGCGAATGAAATCACGTCATCCTTAGAGCTAAAGCTCTAAATGTCATCTGAGTCTAAAGAGTAGTTGGAGCTTCCAAAGGTCACATTCTCAATCTGAGGGGGAGCCTTGCTTATATTCTAATCCTTAAACTGCTCATAAATAAGCAACATGAGCCCCTCATGCAATGCGGGTTTATCAATAGGCTTCTTTTTTAAGCTAACCACCGCCTTGCTCAAAGAAGTTAACAAGTAAAAAGGAAAAGAAATTTTACGGCTGCGCCAAAAATTATTCAAAAGAACAAAGTGGTGGGTATGAGCCCTATCAAACCTAGGGTCCAAAGTAATATACTCTATAATAGCTCTCAGAACATACCTCCATAGTTTCTTCATGGTATCAGGAACATAGTACGTGTGAATCTTCTTCAGGGCTTTTAGTTCCTTCTCATCCTTAACAAAATCTCGCATAGCGTTAGCTGAGAGCTTCTTGTCCCTAAAAAACTTAAAACCCTCAATCAAGATTTCAGCAACAGTCAAAATCACCTCCTCAGTGATCATGAAAGAAACCCCATTCACCTTCACTTTGCTATCCTTCCATGAACCAATCATACTATTGGTCACCTCCTGATCAAAGCCATGCAATTTCGTAATGTATCTAGTAATCTCTCCCTAATCCAACTGCTCCCAAACTTTGTTCCTACTCTTCCATTTCTCAATTTTTCCCACTGGCTCCTTTTTACACCTTTCACCAACCATATCTACACTCTGCACACCCTCAATTCTCATATGCACCTCACACTGCAACAAATTGGATCCTCTATGAATAAGAAGAATGCAGAAAGAATTAACCCTTATGTTGCTCCTATTGTAAATGTAATAAACGACCCACAAAATGTGTCAACTAGTCTGTAATAAATTGCAACAATTAAAATTTCCCATGCTAACTTTTTGGGAAGTACCCTTTCCCCTTAATCCATTTATAGTCATAATTGCAAATTGATCTTCTTCGTACTTCCTTGGATCTTGTCCAGATCGATCATGCTTCTAACATCCGCTGGAAAAGTATTTTTGGGATGCCATGTCATAATTTGGCTTGCGCCAACCCCAATATTTGCAAACTTGTCAACAACCGGGTTAGCTTCTCGAAAAATATGAGTGACATGGGCTCTACTGAATTTGGCAAGAGTCTCACGATTCTCATCAATAAGATTCGCAATTGACCATGATGGTTGAGAGTTGCCATTAATACATTTTATAATGTTGTTCAAATCCCCTTCAAGCCAAAGATTAGTAACTCCAATTTCAAAAGCCAGTTTGACAACATTACATGCAACATTCGCTTCCGCAAAGTGGTTGGTTTGATAACCCAACGGGAGGGAAAAAACCACAATACCATATCCATTTTCATTCCTTATTATGCTTCCACTTCTCGAGGAGCCAAGATTTCCCTTGGACACTTCGTCGAAGTTGGCTTTATGCCAACCTTCTGGGGGGAGAAGCCATTTGGCTTCCTATCTTTTCATCTTTCTATCTTTTGCCTTCTCTTTTTTTCTGCCACCTAATTCAATATCTCCCCCTTTCCTTATTGAATAGTTTTCCTTTATGTTAGTAAATATTTTCTTTCCTATCACTATAGCCGGCTCCTCTTTATCTCTGAAGATTTTGTTATTTCTCTCCTTCTAGATGATCCAACAGAAATGAGGCAAGATCCAAGAACTTAATTCCTGAAGTTGAGACCTATTGAACATACACTTCCATTGACAGAAGAGATCCAGGAGGTTTAAAGGCACACACTAGCTAAAGCCCAAGTCCTGGGTGAGGAAAACGCAAACCTCCCTGGAGAAAGAGCAATGAATGAACAAATGATTGCCAGTATCCATCTAATCTTTACATAACACACATCTGCTAGGCATAATATGACCTCTTTTAATGAGGTTATCCTGGGTAAGGATTTTGTCATGTAGAGCTAGCCAATAGAACATATTAATTTTTGGAATGAGTCCAAGAATCCAAGCCCTCGACCAAGGAGGAATCTCTTTTAATCTCTAAAGGGCCAAGTACCCAGAGGCGGTAGTATATTGCCCATTGCATTATCTCCCCAGATCTACTTGTCTCTGTAGTTATTTAGGGCCATAGAGTTAAGCATAATCATAATAGGGTTAAGATCTTTAGAGATGATGGAAAGGTCTATCCATCCCTGGTCGTTCCTATAGTTACTAACTTTTTGCCCAAAATGGTTGATGCAGTCATTCATCTAGACCTCATATTTGGGGTTGTTCATAAGGGGGCCCTAAATGAGCCAACTATCAGACTAGAACTGGATATCCTCCCCATTTTCCAGTTTCCAAGATACTCTAGAATTAGCCAGGTCCCTGGCTTTTAAAAAACCATTCCAAATAGTAGATCCTCTTGGGATATCTTTGCTAAAGAGGGTAAATTTTTTAGAGAGTCTCTTAATATACTTGTTTTCCATAATGTCTCTCCATTCCCCTATGCTTCTGAAGATACAACATATTTGCTTAGCCAAAAGAGCCTTGTTGAGGTGAGTTAGCTTCCTAATGCCTAAACCCCCATAATTCTTAGGGAGGAAAACTTTTTCCCAAGCAACAAGAGGATAACTTTTATTCTTTTCAGCCCCCATCCATAAGAAGTCTCTCTTAATGTTTTCCATTCTCTCAGCAAATTTCACAGGGATCACAAAAAGGCTCAAAGCATAGATAGGCAAGTTTTGAAGGGTGGATTTAACCAATTGGCATTTACTAGCTTGGCTAAGAGAGACCCCTTTCCAACCAACCAGCTTCTTACTAAATCTATCCATAATGCCATTCCAAAATGAATCAGGAGGATTTGTGCCCAAAGGAAGCCTAAGATAGTTAGAGGGAAGCTTCCCCACACTACATCCCAGAATTTTGGAGATTTTCTTCTGTCTGTCCTTAGGGGTGTTGATAAAGAAAACAAAGCTCTTGTCCTAGTTGATGAGCTGCCCTGACCCTCTATAATAGATATCCGAGATGTCCTTCATAGCCTTAGCCTCCTTAATAGAAGCCTCCCCTCCCATTATGGTATCATCAACAAATTGCTGATGTGAAAAAGGGGCACTTTTAGAAGAAGGTTTAAATCCTTTGATTCTCCCTTCCTTCTTTTTCTTCTCAATAAGTCTGCCTAAACATTCCGCCAAGATAATGAAGAGAATAGGCGAGAGAGGATCCCCTTGATGAAGTCCACGAGAGGATTTGAAAAAATTAGAGGGGGATTCATTAACTAAAACTGCAAGAGATGAAGTAGACACCAGCTGAGATATTAGCTTACAAGTTTTGTCATCAAACCCAAAAGCTTTAAGCACCTTATCCAGGAAAGACCAGTCGACCCTGTCATAGGCTTTAGAAAGGTCCAGTTTAAGTAACATCCCTTCTCTTTTTCTAGCTTCCATAGAGTGAATCACTTCATGCACCATCATTATGGAGTCTAAAATTTGTCTGCACGGGAAAAAACTAGTTTGCTAATGAGAAATAATCAGAGGGAGGAGTTTGTGCAACCTGGAAGTAAGAACCTTTGAAATAATCTTATAGAAAGAATTGCAAAGACTAAATGGTCTAAACTTGTCCAAGGAATTGGCTTCAGGAATTTTAGGAATGAGAACTAAAAAAGTTGAGTTAATCTCCTTAAGAATGCTTATAGCCCCAAAGAATTCCTAAACAACTTGAACCACATAATTGCTCAAAATAGGCCAAAATAATTGGAAAAAGAAAGACAGGAAGCCATCAGGGCTAGGGGATTTATCTGTCGACAGAGAGAAGAGAGCTTCTTTTACTTCAAACTCAAAGGGAATGGCTCAAAGTAGTTTATTATGGTGAGGCATGATGACCTTAGGGATACAAGAGACTATGTCATCCTGATCCACTTTGGAAAGCAAAGGATCCCAAGACAATAGGGAAGAGAAAAAAGAAACAGCCTCAATTGATATTTCCTCATCCTTGGTCAGCAATCCCTGTCCTTTCTTTAAACTTGTGATTATGTTGTTTGCACGATGTTTTAGAGTAGTGAGATGAAAAAAAATCGTATTCTAATCTCCCTCTTTGAGCTAGTTTACCCTTGATCTTTGTCTCTAGAACTTCTCCTCTTTACAGATAATATTGCGTAAATCTGATAGGATAGAAAACTCAACCTCCCTATTTAACTCGTCATACCCTTCCTCCTAAATTGAGGTTTGGATAGCAGAAAGATTGTCGGTTAGGACTTCCTTCTCAAAGAATATATGGCCAAAATTAGACTTGTTCCAAGTTTTAACCATCCTTTTAACATTGCTAAGTTTTCTTGCTACCCTAAACATAGCTGTGCCTTCTACATCAATACTACACTAGAGCTTAATCTTGTCTAAAAGGTCAGGGTGGGAGGTCCACATATTTTCAAAATGAAAAGGGGTAGGCCTTTTGGGACCTATAGGAACAATCGAAAGGGAAATAGGGGAGTCGTCAAAAGCCACTCTAGGAAAAATAGTTAATTTGCAAGAGGAGATCTTCAGCCAATCGGGATCAATAAGAGCTCTGTCCAGTCTGACCTGAATACAATCCTGACCAATGCATTTATTTGACCAAGTAAAGGCACCTCCCATGAGGTCCATATCCAAAAAGGCCAGACCATTAATGAAGTTTGCAAGGTCAGTTTTGCTTTCCCAGTCTAGAGGCAAACCTCCCTTCTTCTCCTCATCCAATAGCGGAGTGTTAAAGTCACCCATAATAATTCCTTTCTTTAAATTGCTGCTCTATACTAGACTTTGAGCTTTGGTCCAGTAATTCTTTCTTTCTCTCTTATTGTTAGGAGCATATAAGTCCATCAGGAACCAACATTCATTGGAAGGGAGATGAAAAACTTTGCACAAAAGAATATTACCATCATTGTAGACCGCTTCCATTCTAAAAATTTTGGTATTAAAAAAGGTCAGCAGACCCCCAGAGGCACCATCAGAGTCCGAAGCCTCCCCACTCATCAACTTACTAAACTTAATCTTCCCCAACAAATCCTTTTTCATCTTAGTTTCCCGGATCATCAAGATGTCTGGTCTCTGATCTCTGATCAGGTTCCTGATAATTTATTGTTTATGGGCTCCATTAAGGCCCCTAATATTCCATGATATGATCTTCATGATTAATTCTTGGAACACTCCTGAAGAGTTCTTGGCATCCATTTGCCAAGCTTCTTCTAGTCCCCTCCTCTCTGGCTTCCTTCTCTGATTTTCTACCTCTTTTGGCCACTGAGCCCACATTTAGTTTGCAGCTACTTCTAGTCTCCACCAAAGAGGCCTAAGAAGGTCCTCTAACATTTTTCTTCCTGGGCTTTGGGGAAAGAAGAACTTTGCCCTTCATGCCAAAATTCAATGACCTGGAAGCCTTGAGGGAAATCTTTGGGTTGGTTGGAAGAACCTCCCACTGGTCTAGTTCCTTAACCAAAACATCCAACTTTCTTGTGATGGTCCCTCCAACTAAAGAGGAGACAAGATTTTCCTATGGGTCTTAATAGACGATAATATCCCTGTTCACTCTATCATTCTCCACCTCTATGGGAGCCAGGGCCAGCCTACCCTCAAAAAGTGGCGACCTTAACAGCACTGCCACCTGAGCAGCCTATTGTGGGGCTTTCTTGCCTTCCTCAACTCTAGAGTCCAACCTTCCCTCTGCTAGAGCACCCTCAGTCAATTAGGGTTGAACAATAGTTTGCTTCTCCCTAATGACAAGAGAGTAGATTGGGGCAGGCTTCGATAGCTTAGCTTGAGGACCCGACTTATCATCCTTGCCTTGAGGCAAAGTTGATACAGAATAAAGCATTTGATTTACCTTTGTTGAATCTTCTGCCACCTTAATATTCATCGAAAGCGGACCCTTCTGGCCCTGGATGGTGGTCTTTTTTCTCCAGACTTTCTTGACCCTTATAAGAGAAGCCATAGAGGGATTCTTCTTCTTAACTGACTTTTCTTTTAGGCATTGAAAAGCTTTATGGTCTGTCTTAAAACAATGATAACATCCAAATGGGACACTTTCATAATCCAACTTCTAAATATGAGTGCCAAGTTTAGACTGAAAGCACACCACTTCAGGCAAATCATCCCCTTCCCTAACACCTATAAAAATCCTTGCATAGGTCAGCCTGCTCTTAGAAGCAGTAGTTGGGTCGATGGAGAAAAGCTCTCCAAAAGAACTGGCCACACCCATAAACACATCCTCACTCTAGAATTCCAAGGGCAGCTCATGGAGTCTAACCCATACTAGAGCTTGCTGAAAGAACGATTCATTTAAATCTAGTTTAAAGGACCATTTTTGTAGCACTAGGGTAGCTCTTCTAATGGTCCAGGGTCCTTTACACAGGATGTCAGCCATATCCTCTTTATAGGTGAATTCAAAAGAAAGAAACTCCTTTGCCATAGCATTAACACTGACCTGCCCTTTCAAACTCCATTTCTTCATAGTAAAGGATCAAACAACATCGATGTTAGGTCTCTGACCCATAAACTTCCCCACAAGTGTGGTAGCCATCATAGCTATGTTGTGGTCAACAATTTCGTCTGGAATGGCAATCGTGCACGATCCCTTTTCCAAACCTGACACAACCTTAACCAGAGGGAAAGAGGACTTACCTAAAGGCTTAACACCAAAGAGTGAGGCCCATTTCATAGGGAGATTCCTTGGTCTGTCCACCTTGGATAGTGATTCTAGCACATGTTGGGTACCACCAACATCATGTGGGACCCCATCCCTAGACTCCTCCTCTCCATAGTCAACTTGGGTACCTTCCTATGTGCCTGGATTTTGAGATCCACCTCCCTGAGATTTCTTGCCTGATGCCAGGTTTGAAAATTGAACAAGCACTTCCCGATCTCTCCCCTTCCTACTCCCTAGTCCACTCCCCTTACCACCAGTTGCACGTGGGTCCCCATCACCAGACTCTGCCTCTCCACAATTAGCTTGGATTCCATCCTACATACCTAGATTCTGAGATCCACCTCCCTAAGATTTCTCGTCCGGTGCCAAGTTTGAAATTTGAACATGCACTTCCCATTCGCTCCCCTACCCGCTCCCCTTTTTCCCCGTCTTCTAAGTTGATAAGTTACTATTGTTTACCTTTGATATAGGGATTTTTTTTTCTTTTGTTCATCTTCAATTTCCCCAATTAGCTCCATGATTTTGTCAGCTTATGGTTTAGGTTGAGTAACCACCAAGGTCCATCCTTCACCTTTCACAAGGTGTCTCCTTCTAAGAACTTTAATCATTCCTAGTGGGGGGAAGATAAAGCTCCCCTATCTAAATAGTTATGACTATATGACACATTTAGATTTTCTTTTACCTCCTCTTTATTATTCATGACCTCAAATGTCCACAAATTACTCAAATTACTTTTGGGTATTTCACTTATGGTTTGACCAGTCATAGAGTGTGTTATCTAAATTAGTACCTAAGCAATTACTTCTTGAAAGTTCAAGCATTCAAATTATGAATGGCTCCCCTTATGCAACCTGTAAAACCCTGGGAGGAGCAAGATATTAGGATCCACTTCTTCCCCTAAACACTGTAAATTTGTAACCATGTTATCTATGAACCAAGTCACAATTATTCCTATGGTGTAGGGTTTAGTGATTCTACATTTGGGTTATCATATTTTCCAACTGAAGTTATGTCAAGATCTATTACACTATGAGCCTACATCTGATTGAAGAAATGCTACTTCATTCTGAGCATCATACTCTATGATCATTGTTTTTTGTTTTGGCTAGACGTCTATTTTAATTTGGTTGTTCAATCCCTTCCAAGGCAGCCACAATTGGGTGAAGTTAGTTGAGAACCATGTTCTTAGGCATAGGGTCCATTCTCTTCTCAGTAATAGGCCATATATTTCTAAAATGTCTACATGCCCATTATAGAGTAGGCACCCTTCCTTTACCCCTAAACTAGTTCCATTCAACTGGTTAACCTGTCTTGTTCCAACTGGCTAACCTTTCACCCTCCACCGCTAGCTAGGGAGAGAAAGAGGTCAACTATATGTGAACATCTTTCAACACTCCTAGGACCTTCATTTTTGTTTTATCAAGTTGAGTAACTATTTGATTCGTGGGTTGTGGGGTGACTCCCAAATTTTGAGATATTGAAAGTGGCATAACATTGCAAGAAGCTCTTGAATCTATGAGAGAATTGTGAATATTCCTTCCAAAAATTCTGAGACTGGTCAAGAAAGGGGGCACTTTAGCCTTGTCCTTATACATGGTAGGCATAGTGCCAGAGGTGTTAACATGTGGTGATACCATTTTGTGAGCGCCCATGCTAGGTGATGTCTTTGTATGATCAAGAGTTTTCAACAATGTTTCTCTTTAACTAGGATACCTTTGTAGCATATCATACATGGAGATATTTTCCTTGGTCTTCTTTAACTCTTCAATGGCACTATAATTTTTAGTTAACCATACAGGATTCTTTAGTATTATAGGTATATTTCCTTGGTTCTGAATTTGTTGTCCAAAAAAGGGTGCTCTTACAGGTGCTTGAATATTATTTACTCTTGGGTCTAGAGGTGTTGGTTGCAATCCAAGGGGAATTCTATTAGTCATGGGTTCCCTTTAATTATGTAAGTTGTAAGTATTCTAGTTATCATTCTAAAAACTGAACATCTCTACTAGTTTGAGATTTGATTCTTGATTGAACAGAAAGACAAATTCTTCATTGACTTGGTCTCCCATTTTAGTGTTTTGTGGAGAATCAAAAAATTCTAACAACATGGCATTGAATTGAATAGGGGACTCATTATTAGTGCACTGCAAATTTTGGTTCACTTATTGATTTCCACTAAAAAATGAGCCACCATTGGGTACGTTTTAACTAGTGTCTAGTTGATTGATGTCCACGAACTGAGCATTGCTATTATTGTATGTGGGGATACTTCCATTGTTTGGACAGGTATTCCATTTTTTATTCTATCTTTGGAAACCATTGTAATTACAATCTAGTGGGTTAAAATTGTTCCCTACATTATTATTTCCACTAAAATTATTGTTGTAATTATGACCATAGTTATTGTTCTAAGGGGTCATATTTGTTCTTTATAAATTTTTATTATGCCTTTGTGACAACCTCAAATTAGTTAGCTTATTGTTTATCTGAGACATGGCCTTTTTCATTTGATCTAGTTCAATTGTGATATTTCTATCTCAGTGGATGGTGTTGCCTTTTGCTCAAAGAAGGCAGCTTTTGGAGGCTCGTATCTTGGGTAGGTTATCATTGGAGCTAGCGTAGCTAGTGCTTGTTGTAGTGGAACTAAAGTTAATAGAATGAATTTACTAGGCATCACTTGCACTCCAAGATGGTATATTTTGGCATGAGTTGGAACCATCACCCCTCGTCCATAAGGTTAGCATGTTTAGTAAAGGTGATTGCTTCTTCGAAGACCTTTTCTAATGTGTCAATATCTGTATCAAGAAATCTCCTTAGGAAGATAGTAGTGAGGTGGTCCATGGAGTTTAGATAAATATGAATTGCAACCCCACATGGTATGATGTAAGGCATTTCCAACTTGTGGTATGCCATGTGAAAGCGATGATTGAAGCGTGAGATGGTCTCTATAGGATCCCTTTTGATAGATATGAACTGATGGTGTATTACAGTCAGATTGATGAATGTTTTGAATTGATCTAAGAACAAATTTTCAAAAGCTACTCAATTTTGGATAGTTCTCAATGGCATATTCACATACCAGTTGAATACAACCTCTCCCATTGTATATTGGAACAAATGAAAGACCACATTTTCTTGTTAAATTTATTTTCAATTGCATATTTATTTGAAAAACTTGATATGATCCTTAATTGTTTGTGTTTCTCCATAGATGTAGCTTGGGCAGAATTTCTCAGGGTTCTCGGGAAGGTCATTAAGTGGACCTTGCAAATTGATTAGTGAATCTACTATGTTTGCAAAGAAAGCCATGGATGGGGGATAGGCAAAATGATAGGTGGAGGTAAGTTCACAAGTGGAACTAATGAAGATGATGAAATTTAAAATGGGAGTGGTAGAATTATTGGAATCCCCTTATCTCTATGAAGCTTGCGAAAGTGACTAAGTTTTAGAAACTTGTGTCCACTAGGTAAAGACCTTAAAGGTTTTTGAAATGGAGACTGTGGATTAGGATCTTCTAGTTTGTGTGTACTTTGATAAAGTGCACCTCTAAGAAGTTGTAATGCCCGCCCATAGTTTGCTTTTTAGTTATATTTACCAAACTCTTTTATGCCTATTTCATGACTTGGATTACATGTATATCAATAAAGAATTACTTAGTTGATTATATTTCACATGTTAATTTATGATTGTGATTACTAGCACATTAATGACACTTTAATTCTTCTTGTTAGTAAATGTGGTTGCTTTCATGATGATATCAAATGATGAGTATTTTATATTCGCAATGATGAATTCCCATGTTTGAATATGTGATAAACTTTCTGAAGACTTATTATAGTACTTACCCCATACTTGCATGTGTATGGTGTGTGTGTGTTTGTTTTACTTTTCTGTCTGACATGTCTAATGTGGTTAAGGGAGGGAGTCATAGTCACTGGCTAGTCAGGATCTACACAATGTACCACTCCCCACCATTGCCTATTTTGTTTAGATATATATGCATACATGTTTGGATTTTATGCAGGATTGCAGGTATCAGGCATCGACTTCCCTAAATTGCTAGGATGAGCGTGCCCTATCATAATAACTCAATGGTAAGAATGGGGAGATAATATTCAGGTCCAATCCTAGCCATAGCCTAAATACTTGTCCTGCAAGGAGGACTCGTAATTGACTGTCTACCCCTTTTTAAACCCATGAGTTTATCTTTGCCTATGTTTTTTACTTTTGATTTTTGATCAATTTTGGTAATGTTGTTTTTATGTGGATTTGACTATGTGATTTATTTGATAAATGATTTAATTATAATATTTTAGTTAATCATATAATATTGAGAATTATTAAATATAATTTGATTAAAAAGAAAATATTAAAGTATGAGAATATTTAATTAATTAAAAAAAACTAATTAAATATGTGCTTTAATTTAAAAGTATTAATGTAAATTTAGAAGTCTAAATTTAGAAAATTGGTTAAAGAGAAATTAGAATATGATGATATTTAATTAATTGTAAATTAATTAAATATGTACTTTAGTTTAAAAGATTTAGTTTAAAAGTCTAATTTAAGAAGTTGAACAAAAAGAGAATTAAAATATTAAAGATTTAATATTGTTCTATTCTAATTATTTATTTAATAATAATTAAATTAGAGTTGCATTTAAACAATGAACTTTGATTATTATTATTAATTTAAATAATAAACTACGCTTTAATTAGTGCTTACACTAATTAATAAATTGGAGGAAAATAAAATATAAAAGAATATTTTAATTAAAAAGTTCTTTAAGTGTGTATGAAAGGATTAAATAATTAAAGTTCATTTTAAGGAGGGGTCTTTGCATGTTTGAATATTGGAAACCCTAGGTAGAGTTAAACCCTTTATTAAGAGATTCGAGCTCATTTCTACACACATAGGTTTTGGGGAGCAAAATTCAGAATTGGATCAAAAGAATTGTTGAAAGTTTCAGAGGGTTTGGATTTGCATGCATTGACAGATTGTCTTAGATTTTAGCTGTGATTTTGAGGTAGGGTTTGAAAACTCATTGTAGAATTTTATAGAAAGATCTGTCTACTTCATGTCTTTCTCGGTGTCTGCATATTACTTGTTAATTTATTGTATTGATTGTTCAAATAAATAATTATGTTGTAGATTTTGAAAAGGAAAACTTATTAATTAGGAAAACTTGATTGAGGAAAATTATAAAAAAATTGTAAAAAACTTATTGTGATTGTATTCTTATAAACCCCTTTCTAATATAACAAAAATTTGATTATAGAAAATTGGAAGAAAATAATAAATTGAATAGTTAGGGTTTCAACTTTAAATTTGTCATTAGAACTATGAGATTATCATGAATTTTCTAAATAAAGATAAATATTATTCTTACATCTAAAATAATTTAGTTGCAATATTTATTTGGAAAGTAAAAGATTAATTGTGAGGAAAGTACATTGTAACTAAACGTATACATGCATGCGAAAACAAATGTACTTAAAATAAAAACTAAGAATAGTATAGTTACATGCATGCTAAAAATAGAAAGCAAAGTATAGTATGGTTACATGCATGCTAAAAATAGAAAGCTAAGTATAGTATGGTCACATGCATGTGAAAAAAAATGCTAAAAATAGAAAGCTAAGTATAGCATGGTTACATGCATTTGAAAACAAATATGCTAAAAATAGAAAACTAAGTATAGTATGGTTGCATGATTTGAGAGATCAAAGATGAAAATATTAATTGCATGTCTATTTTTATTTTATATAATTTTCAGATTTATTTATTTAAAATAATAATAATAATAATTTATTAATTTCTAAAATTAAATAAATATTATTCCTTTAGTTAAGTGAATGTTAGTATTGGTGATTCTTTAAGTTTAGTTAAGCTCTTAGTTGCATATAAATAATTTAATATTTGTTAATGCAAGAGGAAAATTAATAAATAAATATTTATAATTTTATTATATTTTAAGAGAAGTTGTGGTAGAGTTCACTTTGTAATCATTTAGTTAATAACTATTGAACTTTATGAGAGAAATTATAAATAATTTAATTAAATTTATAATTTTATCTCTATTTGCATTATGAATTAAAGGAAAAATAAATGTTAATATTAGACTGAAATAGAAGTCAAATTAATATTTTAGAAATGAAATTGATATTAGTAATTAATCTAATTATATATATTTATATTATTAATTAAATCATTTATGATTTAAGATTATTTAAATTATTAACATGATAATATTGCATGATATTTTATATGCACAAAAAGATTGGATATTTAAATACTTATTGTTTTAAATGGGTATATTAGCATAACAATTTTTATTAACATATATATATATTCTTACTTTATTTCTAAACACATTCTTATGACCTAAACTAAACACGAGAAATTGGTGGAACTAAATCATATGGCTAAAAACTATGTATTTTTTAATATTCTATTTATAGTCTTATGATGTTTATTTTCGTGATGGTTTTTCTTTGTGGGTTGTTTAGTTGGCCAAGTTAGGATGTGAACGAGGCATTTTTTGAGATTTCTTTTATGATTATTTGACTAGATGTCATGATGAACTTTATGATTTGAATTGAGATTTATGGTTTATGAGTTTTATGCTATTGAGCAATTATGAGAACTTGGGTTTTTAGAACCAATGTTATTTTTTAGGTTGCCTATTAAGAAACCAAGTTTGATCATTGTGGGTGTTGTGGTATGGAACGCAATTGTGGTTTATGTGCTTAGGGGAGGTTGTCTAGGTACGTGTCTTTAAGAGTGGCTTGCAATAGGAGTCTAGGACCCAAAGTGGTAAGTACTAGGCTAACTTATTGTAAGTTGTGTAATAAGTGATAACATAGTAATTAAAATATCTTGCCTAGCCTTTTTCTTGAGATACATTAAAAAATAAGTTAGAGATTTTTCCTTGTCCATGCCTTGAGTGTTTGTATAGACTAAGGATGAGATGGAAATGATACCTTGAGAGGTATGACTTGTTTTTCTTGTCTTCATAAGAGGGTATTCTAGTTTTGCATGTGTCACATTGAGGGTCCGGGGTCCAAAGTGACCAGTCCAAGGTAACTCAACGCTTGAGGGTTCGAGGTCTAGTGAGAGACTAGTCCAGGGTAACTCAAATAGTTTGATCATGTGATGACACTCCCTAGTATGTAGCCTAAGTCTCCTCTATAGATTTTGTATTTTCCTCTAGTGGTGTTGTTATTAGTGTTCTTCTTATTGTTGGATGTTCCTATTATTGGCCATTTATTTTTATTGATGACAGTTGTTATCTGTTAATTATTGTCCTTTGACAAGCAACTTTTGACTTAAGTTGGATATCTTTCATTGAATTTATCTTGATTTGATACAGTATTGTATTTGGTATCTAGATGTTAGCTTGGTGTGGGGTGTTGGTATTGGATTGAGTGTTCTTTTGACTTTGATTGTCTTTTTCTTCTTGAGTAGTTTGTGTTACCCTTGAGGTAGTTTTGGCTATTAGGATTCCTTGCTTAGGATTATTTTATGATTTGATTATTTGTGTGTGGATCGTACATTATCTCTCCTACGCATTGGGAGTGGGAGCTAAATAGGTGACCACATAGTCGACAAGTAGTGTATTCTTACCATTTGGGTTCCCCTCAGATTGACAGATGTTGGATGCTCCTTGATACAAGGGTTCCATTATAATTCTTCCTCTTATCTTAAAGACTTCTATTCATTTGATGTATCTATATATCATGTGTTTTGAAATCCTTTAGGATATTGTATTATTGATGTACTTGTATCTATTTTCACATACCCTATGACATGTGCAATGGATGTTATTCATCAGATGCGGTTTCATATTATTAGTAGTACTTATGCATTTTCTTATATGATTATGTATTTTTTTATTCATTTTATGATTATGGACATTGTAATTGAGACTTAAACTTATCGATAAAACTTTCTTAAATGTGACTCAATGTGAAGGAACCGTTGATGAATTGAAATTGTATTTGTAATTTCTTATTTGTATTTGATGTGTATGTAAATATTGCTTTCGCATTATTGTTACTTTGATGTTGTTGAAACTTTTTGTTTTTTAATAGTTTAGTAAACTTTGTAACATATTAGGTTTATTTCTTTTGGGTTCCAGAGCGAGGCATTACAGAAGCACACGTCAAAAAAGTGCACCTTCAAAAGTGTACCTTGAAAAGGTGCACCTTCTAACAATGACAGACTCAAAAAATTTTAAAACTTTTGAAAACTACAAAACTTTCAAACACCAACTTGGGTTTTTTGGCAAAATGGTTTTAGGCCCTCCTTTTAGCGCCACTTCTATTTAGTGGTGTTTTGTATGATTCTTGAAAAGATGATCAATGACCAACTCCAAGCTTTTAGGTGGCTATTTTCCAACCTCTTAGATAACTCAATTGAAGATAAATGTGTATGTTCACAATGAGGCCTTTGTTGGTACCCACCAATTTGTACAACTTTTGCTAAAATGTAACCACAAAGGAAGATATACTTTTTGTATTTTTTGTTTTATGATGAATGCAATTTCTAACCAATGCAACTATATGAATTCCTATTTTAACCAAGTGTTTCAAAAGAAAATAAAAAAGATAAAGTAATAAGAGATCAAAGAAAATTATTAAAAGGTAAATTCCTAATAGACATAAGTCAAAGTAACAACATGCCTATGAATTAAATTATTAAAAGAATCTTGGTAGGAAACCAATGAAATTAGAAGCAGCACTTCCTCAACTCCACTGATGTAATTATCAATGGGATCTTCAATAATAAAATTGAAATATGTTTCATGTTTCATAAAATCTCAAAGCCACAAAAAGTGTGCTCACACAAGACAAGATGTTATGTACAAACAATAGTGATCCTTTCTCCAATTTGTTGCAATAACAGAATTCATTAACAAAAGGAAAACACCAGAATTAAAAGATTACATAATTATAACAACACAATAAAACCATTAGCTCCATTATTATTTATGAACATTCATTCAAAAAAATAACACACTCTGGCAAGATTTACAACACAGAATGAGAGCACCAGTAGCATATATTATTGTATCAAAATATGGCCTAGAGTACATATTACATCCATGTATTTAAAAGATATTCTCTCATCCTTTTGTTTTAGGAGTGAGAGCTCTTCTAATGCAACTTATGCTAAAAACTAATAGAATAAAGCTATTTACATACAAACTAACTCTATAAATGGTGCTAAGTAGGTTTCCACATTTGTTTGTATCAATTACCAGGTGCATGAGCCTTTACATGGCTTAAAACAATAAAAGAAGAAGAAGATAAGAATAAAGAAGTCATGAGATGATCTAGGAGTCACCAAGAGCTCTAAAATGGAAGCTTGGCCTTTTCTAGATGTCTTTGGGAGTTGAACTCTCATCAAAATGTGTTTTTGATGCATGAAATTCTCTAAAATAGCCATTGGTGGTTAATTGTCTGTGCATTGATTCTTCAAAAAAATTGGTGCACATCTAAAAACCGCACCTTAGAAAAGTGCACCTTCAAGAAGCACATCTTGGTGACCGGACCCAAAAAAAATTTAAAAACTTCTAAGTGTCAAAACTTTATTTCCAACATCTAGGTTAACTTCCCCTTTAGACCAAAATGATGTATGGATACTAGTTTTTGAATTTCTCTATTATCCTAGCCACTTCCTTAGCCTTCATTAAATCTAATGACTCATATTTATTCTAAACTACTTGTTGGTAGTTACTCCCTTCTAACCTCATATCTGCAAAATCCTCAACCTTAGAATCTAGTTCTAACAATGCTTCTTCTATTTTGCACACTTGTCTGAAATCATCTTTTGAAGGAGCCATTTCGAATGAAGCCATGAATTGTTGAAATATTGCTTGTACCCAAGAGAGTTTGGTTCTTGATTCATCTTCAAAAATCTCAAGGCTAGCAACATTATAGTATGTATTTGCTTCCAAAAATTGCCCTTGAGCCTTATTCTTTATTTGTCAAATATCTTTGTGTATACCTTCCATGACTGTATTCCTAGAAGATATCTTCTCTATCCAATCATCTAATTTATCTAACTCCTTTGCTAACTATATCTAGCATATGGTACCTTTGCCCTTTTATAGATTTGAGTGCTTGCAAATGGTTGGCCCAGGTATGCACTTCATCCATCATCCCAAAATCTGGTAACCAATTTTTCAGCATTAGTCTAGATGTTGTGCAAAAGGTTCAAATTACTTTGTATTAGTTGCACTCCCCTTCCCTCAAAACTCTGTCACCACCTTTGGCAAGCATCCAAAAATGAATCCATTGGTGGCTCTATCTCCTTTCTTTTCAATGCAACCCCCAGAGCAATTTCAGGATTCACAAAGTCTATTAGCCTGACTACCTCATTTAGGTATCCCCTCTATAGCTCAGTTTGTTTATGCAGCATTACAAGCTCTGACTCATCCTTGTCCAGGTGTAAAAACACTTGTTTAAAGCCCATGTTAATCAAGAATATTGTAGTATCCACCAAGTTTTTTCCAAGTATGACTTCCTTCATCTGACAATCTTTTGGATTCAACTATTTTGTCTCTACATGGGGAGGTGAAATGGAGATATGTGCTAGAAGGCTCTGATCTTGATTCTTCATTATGAAGGCAAGTGTTATAGAATCAACCTTAAGTGGCTCAGGTTTCTTGATTACCTCCATTAACTCCACCATTCCCTCTTCTTCAATCAATTCCATCTATCTCTTTTGTATGAACATGACCTCTTTCTTAAGCCATGATGGTGGCATCCCCATTGATGACATGTATTATGCTAAAGAGGTCAATTCTGTTGTAGGTTTCTTTCCCTTATCATTCCTCTCTAGAGTCTTCTCATGTCAAGGAATAACTTCAAAGTAAGCTTTCATGTCATGTTGGGTTGGGATCTAGCCTCTATATCAGGAGGAGGTTGTTTCATTTCTTCCATAATCTTTCTTTCCTCAAATACTTCATCAACATATAACTTCAAATATTCTCCTTCCTCTAGAGTTTGACTCTTTGGTTCAACTGTCAGAGGAGGTAGGGTCATTGATCCTTGATCCCTTATTTTTGGCATAGCCTATGCTGGTGGAAGAGGAATTCCAAGAGGTCCTTGTGGTAGAGGAGGTAGTTGATTCCAATCTTCTCCTAATGGCTTGTTCTGAGGAGTATCTCGTATCTTCTCTCCCATTAGCTCAATACCCATAGGCATGAAGTCAAAATTTGAGAGGTCACAAACATATGCTCACTCACCTTCCATCTCTTCAATCCACTTTTTTTTATCATCTTATGAGGTCTTAAACTGGATAGGCTCTCATGGTGTAGAATGTGACATTTAAGTCTAGCTTCTTCTCCTCTTTTCCTCTATGACGGTAGTTGAGCGAGTCCTCTTATTCAAAGGGATAAAGTCTAGTTTTTCCCCTTCCTCCTCATCTTCCACCTTAAGGATGGTTTTTGGCACTTGTGGTGAGGAAGTGTTATTTTTCTTCAGTTTCCTCCTCTTTACACCTACCACCATCATCTATGTTCTAGCTATTTCTTCTATCGAGGCTTGAAGCTTGAGCTAGTGTACTATCTCTGGCCTCACTAGTGATTTGGTAGGGTAGGTTGGTATAGTGAGCTATGCTCCTTTACCTCTCTTAGGTCAAGTTTTTGCTTGAGGAGTCAGGGCTTGAGGAATTGGATCCATTTGAAAAGGCTCCCTGATCCATTCCCTTGTTAACTCAACTACATGTCAGCCCAAGTGATTGATTTCATCATTCTCCTCACACCCAAATTATGCATTCATAATGGGCCTTTCATAAATATTATCTCTATTGTACAATGGATCTAGTATCTCAAGGACATCCTTGTCCCATGCTTTGAGTGGGATCTCTATATTCAACACCTTTTCTGCAAGTTGTAGACTCATCTTACAATAATCTCAAACTCGGATGTAGACATCATAGTCATCTATTACATTCATCCAATGGTCTTCAAGGGCCTCCTCAAGTAAAAATTTCTTCCCTGCCAAGTGTTGTACCATCCCAATATTATCAAAATACAGGAAAGGTGCTTGGTAATCCTTTAGAGGATATAGATCCCACTCTGAATTGAATGTAGCAATGTCTTACTTTTGATTGGCCATACCCAAGTCTTTTTATGGTGCTTCCTAACATTGTCATACATAGAGGCTAGTTGTCTTTCTATCTCCAATAATATAAGCCTATCCAATGGATATTGTGGGAGCTTCTTTGGGCACAAGAGAGTACCAACTACTCGAAGATAGTTAAATGTCTTGAATTGGATGTAGTAAGCACCGACATGTATTATCAATGTTGTAGCTTCTACTAACATCCTCTTCTCATAGTCCCCACCAATGAACCTAATATGGAAAATATAAAACCATCATTGACCACCCTATATTGCACACTTTGTGGTGGGAGTTTCTTCTTTACTAGTTGTGGATACATGACATAAGGCCAAGCATTTGCATCTTGCATACTTCCCTTTCTATACAATCCTAGATAATCTATGGTTCATGCCACCAACAGATATATTATATATGAGGTCATGTAGAAGCATGGGTCATTCTTCACCAAAATCAATTGCTCATCCAGGTTATCACTCAGGATTGGATCCCATTCAATAGGCATCTTTCCTATTATGATGCTTTCAATGAAATGTACCATACATGTCTTTAGGTGACTTGTTGTTGGAAGACCCATGGCTCTACTCAAGAGAACAATTAAATAGCCAATATCATTGTTCATGTATCCATGTGTCATGTTGACCTTTCCAACCCTTCTTCCCAAGGTTGTCATGTCAATTAGGTACTTTTATTGTACCAATTCTTTGGCCTCTATTTCATTCTCCCTGTACCATTTATCTGTGACTTTATCAATGATATGAAAGTATTGATCTACCTATGGGAGATGGAAGACCTTTTCAATGTTTTGAGGCCTAAGGTCCAAGACTATCTCCCCAGTTACACTTTTGACCATCTTCTCTTTTGGTGCATAGTGATGAGCTAAGGTCATGATTAGTTCAGATGATTGAACTAATGTTGGGTGAGAAGCCATATTCACCAACCCACTTCGGATTAAAGTTGACATGATGACTGATCTCTCTTTAGGTTTGTTGCATAGGGTCAGTTGCATAGGGTCAAAAAGACATTCCAATCAATGTGCCCCAATTAGATGTCTCAGATCTTGTATCTTGGAATCGTGATTTCTTTGGTGTTTCTTGATATTTGAAAGCCACCGACTTTGGTGCTATCTTTGCTACCATTGGGATGAGGATGACGCTATTATATATGTACAAAAGGGAGAAACATCAATACCATTGATGTCAAAAATCTATGATGAGTCTCAGATGAGACCTAGACTGACGAGAAATTGATCAAAAATAGGAGAAAATAATACAACCTCCCTAGTGCCTGAAATGTGCACCTAGCGCACCTACGCATGTGTGCATTTTCATAGCATTGGAATCAACTAAAGCAAAGTGTGTAGTTGCACACCTGCACATATGCACAACTATACACATGTGTCTTGCTTAGAGCCTTTCAAAATGGGGGGCTTGGTTTGATTATGAATGTGCAGAGGGTGCACACATGTGCATAGAGGTGAGTGCATACATGTGTGCATGTACGCACTTTCTACACTTTGGGAACCTAAAACTAGATTTTTACCCCTTCGCTATTGGTTGTGATTGCTCGACCAAGGATCGGGTACTATCCTAGACCTAGAGGAGGATCCTAAATGACCGAGGCACCTAAATGGGTGTCTTGAAGAAGACTTTGAAATTAGGTAGCCCCATTTTGTGCCTCAAAATGGAGAATGTGTTGTGAGACCACAACACTACCTTAGCCTCCTATTAAACCATTTTCTAATCAGCTTTTTAATTTAAATATTCCAAAAAAAAAAATTTGGGAAATTGTGATGATTTAACATTGCATAAAATATATGTAATTATTATTACTTTGAAAAAATATGTGCATTTCTATTTTTTATTATTTCTTCTTTGTATACCAATATCTTTTTATATTATCTTCTTTTATAAGAATATTTTATGTTTTCTAATATTTCAAAAAAGAAAGATATGGGAGAGAGTGTGTTATTATGACACATAAGATACTAATCATCACACATTAAAAAAGTTGGCAATAATACAGGATTCAAATACACATCACATAATATGGAGCCTAATACAATGCAAGTGGCTTTTAAGGTGACATGATACAAAAACTTGCATCTCTCATATGGACAATAGGAAAAATAACTTGTTAGATAAAGTAATGTGTTGGAAATGATGTTGGATTTAAATAAACACCACACAATTTTGATCCTAGTGTAACACAAGTGGCGTTTAAGGTGACATGACACAAAATCCATCTCTCATATAGACGATGAGAAAATTAAATAGTAATAATAACTTATTAAAGTAAAAAAAATCTCACTTATGTCTCTTCCCAAGAATTGAGATGTCATGATTTTTCATTTATGATAAGTGTGAAATGTGGTTTGATCATACCCAAAGATAAAGCTAGATATAAATTCATTACTCTAAAATTGAGTGTTATAAAATTAGTCAAATATTTTGTTTATAGGCTTAGGGAGTATTGCAATAGTGTTTATAAATATAGAATTTCAAAAGTTCCACTCTTCTTACCTTTCTCTTTGTTTGCTTCCTACCCTACAAAATTTCCCTATGTAGTCTTCCATTTGTCTTAGATATGTCAATAACTCTAAATAAACATATTTTCAAGGGGAAGTTTTTCTAAAGAGATGGAGTCAAGTGTCAAATGATATAGATGATCTTGTAGTTAGGGTAGTTAAGTTTAATTCTTGGGGAAGACTTCTAAAAATTAGAACATTCTTACAAGGTTAATAGTGACATCCTAACAACATTTTTTTTTGTCCTTTTGGTGGTGGGAACATTAAAAATTGAAGCAACATCTCTTTTTCAAAGAAATTTTCAGCAAAAACATTTTGGGTGATATGGATAGAATGATAAGGAATGTGGAAAACAACATACAAATCTCATACTAAATGGATATTTATAAGGATTATCTTGAGGAAGATATTTTCAAAAAACTTATATTGTTAGTAAGAAACTAGAAAGCTTTTGAGGCCCATAGTGTACAAATCCCTAGGAATATATACTTCCTTTTGAGATGGTTTGGGATTAGGGTTCCAATAGACCCAAAGTGGCTAAGAAAATATATGTTGAGAAAAAGATATGTCCTCATGGAGGAAGGAATTGAGGGAGAACAAGAGGAGTGATTCCACTAGTGTATTGATTATATACATGTTAGTTTGAGAAATACAAAGAGAGAAAAGAGGACCCAAGAGGGTCTTAAGAACAATGAAGGATCAAGGACATACTAGAGAAGCATAAAATAATTCCAAGTTTTTTGAATAATTGGTAGATCCCTACACCCAAGAAAAAGGCAGGAATGTCTAGGAATAGTTCTAGGAAAAAAGAATTGATCTTTACTGGGAGACACAAGCAACTTACAAATAAGAGGAAAGATTTTAGTTTGTTTTAATATTAGAATTTTCTACTTTTAAAGTTGGATAATATATTTTTGTTTGTTTTAGTGTAGGGATATCTTCCACAAACAACTAAGATTAGATTTGATGAAATTTTGTTATTGCTTCCTGTGTGGGATAAACATTTAGGAATGTATTTTTACCAATGTCTTGGGATGACCTTGGCATGATACTTTCTCTCATATTTCTACTTATTATAATATTTTATATATTATATGAGTATTAATATATTTCAGCTTTGACTTTTTATTAATAAAAAAATATATCAAAAAGTAAAAAATCAAAAAATATTAAAAACTAGCACTTGCACCTTTGAAGGGTGTTAGGGTTATCGAAGAGAATTATATATTACATGATGTTGCATTATTATTTTTAATCATATGTTTTACACAAGTCACATATATGTTTTCTCATGATATATTTTATTTTATATTAAAACATTTGATGCAGGAATGCCATCTTTATTGTTCAATACATGAAAAATACTTACATTTTGTTTCAACCATCAATTGATTTAGGTGAGATTCCTTTGGTTTCCATATAATTGTATATGGGTTATTTTACATTATGGAATAATTTGAATATGGATACTATCTAGAGTTTCACTCTAGACATAGTTGTAAATTTTATTCCTCGTCTCTTTAATTTAATGATTCTATTATTTCCTTGTGTAGTGCGAGCCCCTATGATTTATATATAGTAATAAACCATGACATGGTGTGTAGGATTTGTCCTTGGGTGCTTAATGTAATAGGAAAAATTGGTACAATCTTTGGATCTTGTTGGTTGTATTACAACTCATTATAATTATCAAAACATGTGAGAACATACGCAAGGACAACTTGTGGCTAAGAAATTGGCCCATAAACAATATCAACAACCTCACAAAAAGCTCCATTAATGAGTCTTGTCTCTATCCATATATTCATTGTAAGCATGATATGTTGTCTTCTGCAAAGGAGTAAATGATTTTCTTGTTGTTCATCATCCACTACATAATTATTTCCACTTGTATAATTTGTTGTCGTAATTATTGTGATTGAACAATTTAGTAACTTCAACATATTTCTATTGTGTAGATTTACTAAATTATTAATAGTGAACAAGTTTGCAGCATTCTCAAATGTTGTATTTTAAACCACTATGAGGTGCCTTATGTCTATACAAGTCATTAGAATCTTCCTATCATCTTTTTTTGGGCTTGCATCTCAAATATTTTGCAATAGCCAATGGAATTCTTCTTATGTGTTGCTCACACTTTCTTTTTGGAATATTATTTGTAGAGTAACAACCA
Organism: Cupressus sempervirens; assembly: GCA_028749045.1. Classification (NCBI taxonomy): domain Eukaryota; kingdom Viridiplantae; phylum Streptophyta; class Pinopsida; order Cupressales; family Cupressaceae; genus Cupressus; species Cupressus sempervirens. Next base: position 464,302,464 of record CM053785.1, on the reverse strand, counting down.
TTATGAATTTGTCCCATGACAACTTAGAATTAGAACATGATATTAAGATTAGTTTATCCATAAGAGATGGTAGTTATTCCAGGTCATCAAAAAGTATTATTGATATTCCACAAAAAATATGCATGTTATTGATGAGGAAAGGCCTCGCGTAGTTGGCTATCAATCTTGTGGAGTATCTTTGATCCTAGGAAGCTCATCTTATCTATCACTTGATATATTTTTTGTGTTTCAATTCTTCTTGGAATGTGGTTAATTCGTAGATTTGTAATGGCTACATTTCTTTAATAGGAATTATGAGCTTTGAATATTGTGTCAATGCATTTATGTTGAATGGAGCACCCCCTGTGGGGGCCAAAATTGGTAATTATGCTTGTTGATTCTATTAAGAGATATACTATATTTTCAAAGAAATATTATTTAGGATATGGTTGAGTCACCCCTTGATAAACTATATGGGTGCAAAAAGAGTATATAAGACTGAGCAAAAACTTGATGGTAGCATTGACAATAATAAGGATAGGTTAGTAACCAAAGAATCCAATCAACATGGAAGAATTAATTATGCTAGAATAATTCTCTTATAGTACATACAAATCCTATTAGACTATATTAATCTTTGGTTGTTAAACATTATTGAATTATTTAGCAAATGATGGCAAATTTGCTTATTTGAAAGATTATGTTTATGAAGAGGTTAATATTGTTCAACCTCAATTGTTTGAAATGCCTTCTTAGATGACATCTTGTTTACAAACTAAAGAAATGTTTATATGATCAACAACAAGCATGATGAGTTTGGCATACAAGAATTTTGTCCTACTGCTAGTAAAAAGGTCTTTCTAGAGGTCCATAAAATCTTAATCTTCATATCAAGTATTTCTACTAACAATCTAAAAATCTAACCATTATGCACAAAAACAATACAGTGTTTTTGTTATATTTTACAAAACTTATTAAATATTTACTCATTTACACACTTAGTTATTTATTATCCATAAATGATAGACATTTTTCCAATTTAATACAAGCACCAAATCATGTGAATTATACATCTATACATAAGGGATTTCATTTATCATTCTAGAATATACATTTATCCAAAAAAAAGGGTAAATGCTTTAGCCAAATAATTAGGCTCATTGAAGTCACTTCAATCCTAATTCACTTTATGAGTAGCAAACTCATCTATTAGGAGTGCACCGAGCTTGTTATTTTCAAATGGATAATTTATTCATAAAATAAAGGTTTAAAATGAAGTTTGGTACCTTACTCAAAACTTTAGGGAATCAAGCAATTAGTCTCTTTAGATAGGGATGAGGACTCAATAATTGAGCACATTTTTTACATCTTACTTGGCAAGTCTCTTGTTGATAATTATGGTCTAAAATCTATATCATCAAATTTAATGCTATGTTCTTCTTCTTGAAGTATTTCCCAAATAGTGGTGGGAGTTGAACCCGCAACCTTTAACTACCTATTTTTTAGAAATCAAACTTAAGATGAATGCTTTAACTTCTACAAGACCTTTGAGGGTCATATACTCATTATTTTAGAGCAACACTAAAAATTTGTGTTTTCATTATTGTAGAGCAACATTACAAAATTATGTTTGCACATAGATGCAAAGATGTCACTTGTAAATTGTGTTTAGAGTGGCTGATTTTTTTGTCATATAATAGAAGTTTAAATTAGATAATTATTTAATTAATGTAATTGTATTTTAAAATACTATTTGTGAAACTTTGTAGAGCATTAAAATAAAGAGTTGTTTGCATGTTATCAATAAGAAGAAAGTTGTACCATGGTATTTAAGTTACAAGAAGCATGGTTTGATCTTTTTGCTAAAGTATCTTTACAAAATGAAAATTAATATGATTATTTTTAATTTATATTCTTAATCAAATCAAAAAATTTAAACCAAGGGAGTGTCTATGCTACTCACCTATCAGCCCAAATTGTGATGAGTGGGCCAAAACTAGTCTCCCTCAGGGCACACGCACACAACTATATCACAAGAGCACCATTCAGACCTAGGGCAGTCTTGAACCTAGGACCTTGGGGGTAACTCACGACCTCAAGCTCGACCACTACACCAAACGAGTTGGACAATTTAACCTTATTCAAAGTACTTTTATTTATTTTTTCTATTGTATCAATAATTTGAATATAGATTGATTAAATTATATCATAACATTAATAAGGTCCATTATTTATGACAATTATAGTTGGCACTTTTTATTTTTATTTTTAAAAAAATCTAAAATATAGTAAAAATAAATTTTAAAAATTAAAGATGAAAATATAAGTATTTGTTTTAAAATTGAAAAATCTAGTTGTAATATAAATATTTTGAAATTGGACAACTAATTATCACAAATGAATTAAGTGAGAATATACCTAAAAGTAAAGATATTTTACCTTTTTAAAGATTTTTAATATTATTTGTTTTCCTTTTTTAACTATATTAATTTAGTTAATGGGGAAAGAATCCATTTTACTAATTTGGTGAATTCGTCTTGAAATAGTAACAATCAAATATATAGAGTTATATATTCAAATAATATTAAAATATTTTATTTTAATATTTTTAATAATCAAGTGATATTATTCTATATATATATATATATATATATATATATATATATATATATATTTTGATCGATAATAGAGATAATTTTATTAATAATATATAAAAAGATTACATTGATTTCCAGGTCTTCCTTCACTGGTTTATCATTTCAAAAAAAAACATTTTCCAAAAAACATGGATATAAAACATTATGGAATCCATGAGCCTCTTTATAGGCCAATTACAAACATTTATATTGCAACAAAAGAACAGAAATTAAAGCTTTCATCACAGAAGCTTTCATTTATGAGTCATCCTTCTTCTGTCAATCGGCTGGGCTTTCCCCACGATCTTTGGCACTCGATTGACATCTCCCCCACTTTGAGACTATTCCTTCCAGCTTCTACACTTCGTTTCCCAAACCTTCCTGGTTCTTGTGCTCGAGATTTTGCATTTACAAAAACAGACCTTCCAAATTCCACCCCTACGAACTGCAGCAGCTGTCTCAAAAACTCCTCTACTTCGCTAGAGCATATCTTCACCAAAAAAACTACAGCAAATTAAAAACTTGCCCCTTCAAAACTTACTCTTTCTCCTGGCTAAGTGTTTTCTTTTAGGGAAATTTCTGGGCACTTCCTTCCTCCTCATCTCCTCTTTGTAATCCAAAATGGCGCATTTTAAAGCGTTCCACGCCTAGCACCTCTCGTTCATGTAGCTCTCCTGGTCTTTAAAATATCTTGGCCAATAAATGAAAGGAAAAATTCCCATTTCTATGCCCTCCTCTTCCAATTCATAGCCTTCACTATAATCGAAAGCCCACCCAGGGTGAGCCCATTCCAACATGGAATCCACGTTCAGAATTAAATCCTTATCAAAAAGCTCCCTCATAACCCACCCCACCACTTGTTCATGATCTCCAATCTGTAACCCCCAAGCCATTACCATGGCTGCTATGTCCACTTGAACTTTCCACCTGTGTTTGGCTTTTTGAAAAGTGGCCCCAACATTTCTTGGACCGCTTGAATAAACACTTCAGATGGGCATTTGACCATCTTTTTTATCCTGTGATCTGCAATAGTTCCGAACAAAGCTTTTTGTTGTTTTGAAGTCCAGAATGTGAAAGAAGGCTCCATACTACCTGCTCACCACTCGGTCCTCATTTGTAAACCATAGATATAAACTACGTTCATTTCTCACTTATAGAGAAAACTGCCAGCTTGCCACCATTAATAATAAATACCCCATAAACCTTTACTTAATGAAGAGTCCTACTTTCACACGAATCTAAAGTAACTCATTCATAAATAATGGATATTTCTATGAAACTTGTGGATTTTTTGATTTCAAAAAGATTGCAAATCTTTACTTCAAACCTTCCCGTCCTTCTGCTGACTCATAAATGGTTAATAAATATGACTCTTCTTCTAGGTTTAAATTCATATTCTTTGATTTATTTGAATGTTGAATTATCAACTTTTCATCTTTTAGTGATTGAGCCCATTTAGACAAAAAATCCGCTGCTCCATTCCCATCCCTTTTAATATGAGTAATTTTAAACTCTTCAAAATGGCTCAATTGTTCTACTATCTGGTTATAAGACTTTCAAGATGCCAAGCTTTTATCTGCATTTTTGTTATAGCTTGCACCACCAGTAGTGAATCGCCTTCCAAATGAAGTTTTTTTATGCCTTCTCTTCTAGCTAGTTTGATAGCTAATAGAGCTGCTTTACATTCTGCAGTATTATTCGTTCCTATTGGTAGTTTTTTTGCACTTTTTAAAAGAACCAATCCTCTAAAATCTCTTATTATGACCCCAATTCCTGAAAGCCCCAGGTTGCTACTGGTTGCCCCATCAAAATTTTCTTTCATCCATCCCTCATTTGGGACTTTCCATTCGGCTCTCTTCTCCTCCCTTCTTTTCTTTTTGATAACTAAAGCTCCTGAAGGGGATTTGAATCTAATTCTTGGCCAAGAAGCCTGTAACTTTCTATCTGCATTTGTATAGGGAATATTCAAAGCTTGTCTACTTGTTGTTGAGGTGCTAACTAGTTCCTCAATAGCCAAAATGACCCGACTTAAAAAACTCCTCAAAGCCTCTTTCACACCTCTAAAAAATCTTCTATTGTGTTCCTTCCAGAGTTCCCATAAAATAATAGCTGGAGTAACTATCCATATACTTGAGAGTGTAGATATACCTTGCATTCTAGGCCAACTATCCATCATCCGTTTAACACAATTATCCCTTGGACCCTGCCAACCTAATTTGAGCTGCACTATGTCCCAACATTTTTTTGCATAGAGACATTGAACTAGGAGATGATCAATGGTTTCCTCATTCTTTTCACAAAGAGGGCATCTGGATGGACCATTGATTCCCATTCTATTTAATCTTTCTGCAGTAAGAATTCTTCCTTTATATGCCAACCATGCAAATGCTCCCGCTTTTGGGAGGTTATCTTTGTTCTAGCATAAATCCTTCGAGTTGAAAGTAACCTCATTTTTCTTTGCCTTCAAGACATAACCCAGCTTGACTGAGTAGTTTCCAGAAGTAGACCCACACCAAATTATTTTGTCCTGTTTATTGCTAAACACTATATCTCTAAGCTTAAAAATATCCCTCATCCGAGAGCATTGTGCCTCTGTTAACTCCAAATCTGACACTTCTTTCCAACTCCAGAACTTACCCAAAGGACCATTTTTCCCTACCATGTAATCCACCACCTAATTACCCCATTTCCTTTTGAAAAAAGCTTTAAGATCTGCATGATCCTCCTCCAAACCCAGAACCTTATAACCATTCCAGGAATCCTCCCAGAACTTAGCTATTGAACCATCCACAATCTACCATGAAATATGTTTCACTATAACCTCCCTACATGAGAGCAAAAAATTCCAGATAACCGATCCTTTGGGGGGTTCACGAATTGTTAAAATCCTATGGGGTTCTTCTGAGTCTAGGTATTTTCCTTTCAAAATTCTTACCCAGTATTGCTTTGGGTTCTCATATATAGACCAAACTAATTTAGCTCCTAGAGCTTTGTTCATCAATTCCCAATTTCTGATGCCAGCTCCTCCTTCCTCTTTGGTTGACATATTTTATCCCAAGCCAAAAGGGTAATTTTATCACCATCATTGGAGCCGTTCCAAAAAAAACTTTCTCATTCTTCGTTCAATAAGTTGAGTAACCTTTTTAGGAATCCCCATACACATCATTGAGAAAACAGGCATGGCTGAGATGACCGTTTGAAGCATTAGAATTCTGCCCGCTAAAGATAGCCACCTCCCCTTCCATCCTTCCATTTTTTTTTGGCACTTTTCTATCAAACTATCCCAAAACTCTGATTTATTTCTACCTGCAAAGAGAGGAATTCCTAGGTATTTATTAGGCAATGAACCAGCTCTCATGTGCATTAGTCTGCATATCCTAACTCACAGAATGTTTGGGGTATTAAAGAAGAAAATCTCTTATTTATTCGAATTAATATACTACCCTGAAACTCTGCCATATAATTCTAAAGTTTCCTTCATGAGCCTTGCCTCTTCTAGATTTGCTAATACTGCTAGAAAGGTGTCATCCACAAATTGAAGGTGGGTTAAATCCTCCACTGCCTCTGTAATTTTGATGCCTTTCCACAACCCTAAAGCTTTTTGCTTAAGAATAAGTCTTCCTAGAACTTCTGCCATGATTATGAACAAGAAAGGGGATAGTGGATCCCCTTGATGGATGCCTTTTTCTTGTTCGAAGAAACATTGAGGACTACCATTAACAAGTACTGAGAAACGGGGAGTGAATAAACAACTCTCCATCCATTGAAGCCATTCCTGTGCAAACCCAAACTTTCTGAGAACACAAATAAGAAAACCTCTATCAACTTCATCATAGGCCCTTTTTATGTCAAGTTTCACCATCATATTCTAAGATTTGGAAGTCCTCACAGAATGAACAGCCTCATGTGCCACAACCACACCTTCAAATATGGATCTTCCCAGAAGGAAACCACTCTATTCTTTTGAAATGATGGAACCCATAACAGTTTTCAGCCTGTTAGCCATTACTTTTGAAATAACTTTATGCACCATATTACACAAAGATATTGGTTTGAAGTCCTCAAAGGTTGTTGAGTTTTCTTTTTTTGGCACTAAGGTTATAAAAGTATTGTTGAAGTCTTTAAAAATAAAGCCACCCTACCTTGATTCCTCCACTACTTCCCATAAATCCTTTAGGAAAATGAAACTGAGCTTTTTGAAAACCATTGCTGGAAAACCATCAAGGCCTAGGGCTTTGTCCCCTCCCATTCCATTTAAGGCTTCCATTACTTCACTTTCACGAATTGGATCCATCAAACCTTTATTTTGTAGAGCTGGTATCTTTTTTGGGATTACATTTAGCACCTCCTCCACCTCATCTTGGAACTTATCCCTATGCTAACCCTTTTGTGAAAAAAAATTTACCGCTTCAACCTTGATATCTTCTATATCTTGTAGAACAGTGCCATCTTCCTTATGAACCTCAAAAATTTTGTTGCTTGCCCTCCAAATTTTGATAGAGTTATGGAAAAGTTTAGTATTTTTATCCCCGTCTCTTAACCACACCTCTCTGGATTTCTGCCTCCAATAAATCTCCTCTTTCCTTGAACAGTCCTCTAGATCCTTTTTCAGCAGTTTCTCCTCCTTAAAATCCTCCTCAAACATTCCATTTTCTATAACTTTAAGACTTAGGCTTTTAAGTTTCTCTTCAATTTCACCCTTCTTGCTGAAAATATTACCAAAGTGTTCTCTATTCCAAATTTTTAATTGCTCTTTCAAAAATTGCAGTTTTTTGAAAAATATAAAAGCTTTGTTACCTTTCCTAATAGGAGCCTTTTCCCACCAATTAGCTATGAGCTCTCCAAAACCTTCAGACTTCATCCACATAGCTTCAAATTTAAAGGGACATCTCTCTGGTGTCATTTCATCTTGGATCCTTAAACATATGGGAAAATGGTCTGACCCTTGGAAAGGGAGGATCTCTGCTGAACATGACCAATTTGCCTTCGCCCAATTTCCCACCACCAGAAATCTATCCAGCTTTTCTGCAATGTTTGTAAACCCCTCCCTTCTATTTGTCCATGTAAAGTCACCTTTTTAAAACTAAATATCCACTAAACCATTTGCACTAACAAAACTACTGAAATCTTTCTGGCTATCTAAAATCCACCCTTTCCCCCCTTTTTTATCTCCTGGGTTCAAAATAGCATTAAAATCTCCTCCAAGAATAACTACTTCATTTCCTAACCCTTCCAACTTTGTAGATAAAGAAATCCATAAAAGCTTTTTCTAACCACTTTTATTTTGTCCATAGATATTGAAAACTGAGAAGGAGCAGTGTAGTTGTTTAACAAAAACTCTAAACCATTGCCAATTACTATCTAGGGAGAAATCAATTACCTCCATTATCTCTAATTTTCAAAGGATAGCCATACCTCTAGATGATCCATTGGCACCCGACAGTAAGCAATTCCATCTACTAAATTTATTTTTAAAAGTTTGGAAGTCCTCCTCCTTGATCTTGGTTTCTTGCAGCAACACCAGGTCTGGTTTCGATTGATCAAAACATCTCTTGATCAAACGAATCTTGTCAGGGGCATTACAGCCTCCAACATTCCACGATAAGGTTTTCATAATGCCCAGGTAAAGGCTAAACCTTTTCCCGATCTTAGGTTTTTGATTAATTTGCATTATTCTCAGCTGACTCCAGCTTCAGTTTGATAGGCTTTGGCCCTCTCTTATTCCTGCGCCCCACATTTGGTTTCTGCTTCTGAGAGCTTGTCTGTTCTATGATTCTCTCCTCTTAAACCCCTTGTTGATCAAAAAGGCCTAGATCATTCATAGTGTCGTCACAATACAGGGCTTCATGTGATGACCCTTCTTCTTCCCCAAGACTATTGCTCTGCTCCATGCCTTCAAAGGAGTCATTAAGATTTCTAGCAGGGGACATCTCTATGTCCTTGCAATTCCCTTCCAAAACAATGACCGAGAACTCTTTACTCTGTGGCTAGTCCCCCAATGAAGAACCTCTAAGGATGTCAGCATTTTTTACACCCGACCCGCTCTATGCTAGCTTTTTTTGTTCCCCCTCTGTGACTGGATGCAAAACATTATTTAAGCTCAATCTTTCAGAACCCATTTCCACACATTCAGCTTGCTTTGTCTTCCATTTCTCTAGAGGAGTTTCCAACACTTCTTGAGTTGATAGACCTTTATCCTTCTGAGGGCTGAAACCTCTTTCTTCATTGGAAGCATTTAAACTAGCTAGCCCATCCTGCTGTAACATCAAATTTGCCTCAGGTTCATTTTGAACAGGGAAATGAGGGGATCTGACTTCTGACCCCTTTGTTCTTCATGCCATTCCAAAGATTCCAATAGCTTATCCACCATGAGCCCTTTCCCTTTCGTAAAAAAATTGTCTGTAGCATCACCATTCTCTTTAGAAGACTCTCCTCCTTCCCACACCTCTATTGATTGTTTCCATAACCCATTCGTTGTTCTGATCGTGATGAAATCTGGGCATGGATTCCCCTCTTTAACATTAACTAACAATCTAGGATGTGACGAAGAGTCATTAATATCCAACACTTCTTCTGCTTTAACAAAAGTCCCTATAGTGTTACCTATCTCTTTTAGAGCCTCCTTCTCCCAATATTCTACTGGAAGATTCTTTAGATTGATCCACAAGGGGAAAATCTGTAGCTTCACCTTACTTGGGTCAAAGTTGGGTTCCCAATCCATCAAGAAAAAGCCTTTACCTTCTAATAAATACAGACCCTTGTTAAGAATGTTCTCTTTCTCAACCTTTCTTGGAGCCACACCAATATAAAAATCATTCGTCAGGGTTTTCAATCTGCATTCAATCCCCCATATAGATTTACAACCTAACCTGATGGTCCTTACAGAGGGCCACGGTCCTAGCCACTTAAAAAAGAAAGCTTTCTCTTTTAAAATCTCTATAGATTCCAGCCATTTAACATTAACCAAACACACTGTCAACATTACCTCGTAAGTGACATTCTCCTTTGGTAGAAGGGGTGGATCCTTGGGTATATCCATCAAGGTTGCACCCTACTCTTGCTGCATTTTGGGTTTATAGAATTTATGGGCAATCTTTGTGAAATCAAACCTGTCAAATTTCCTATAAGCTGGCTGATTTCCTTGTGGTAGATTTCTCCTATTCCACACATTCCCTCTCCTCCAACCTAGATGAGGCGGCTGAAATGGTCTCTTATTTTGAAAATAGGGTTTCGGCCTTTGATTCCCGGCATATCTATTAAAAGGCCATTTAGGCCCATACTGCTGACCATAACACCTTCCCTCATGCTTACGAAAACCAGTATTGGGGCCATCATTTCTCATGTTGTTTCCATCATCATAACCAAAAGACCGTTGCCCCCAACCTCCATAGCAACCCGTGTCTCACGCTCTCGCCATAAAACTCTTGTGATATTTTTTTACTAACAAAGATGTTATCAAAGAAGAGAAGTCATTACTTTCAAGCAATGAACAAAAACAACAATTAGATCATTCACAGTGGTTACTCTCACCATATGGTTGGAGACAAGGATAAATTCTTTATTCTATATGTATATTATCATCACTAGATTAAATTAAATAAGTAATAATGAATAAATTCTTATTCATGCCACAAATATCCTTTTCATAATTGGAATGAGATTAAGTATTTTTTTTGAAATTAAACATATTTCTCAAATAATTTAAAGTATTATGGAAACAAGAATATCTTTTTGAAACTAAACAAATTTATGAAATTATTTGACTTTTATAACATCAATTAGAGATGCAAAATAGTATCAAATTTATGTATGTATTTCCTTACTCTCATCACTTTATAAATTCAAATGACATGATTAATGGTAATTGTGGTATATACGGTTCATCGCCTTTCAACAACAAATGTTAATCTCATCAAGAGAGCTAATGCAACCCACCACCCAAGCTTTAGAAATTATATTCATAATGTTGGCAAGCAATATATACACACGTGCTCTCATATAAAATTAATCAATGCTTCTAAATATTATCAAGGGTCCAAGCGGAATAACAAAAAAAAAATATTGATTTTGATTAAAAAGAAATAAGTAAATAAATAAATAATACAAGATGAAAATAAAATATTAATGATCAATTTTTGAAAGCTATTCCTTGTTCCCCAAATGAAATAAATGGATGGAATTTGTATGCAAAACCTTTTATTTGAAGGATTTAAAATAAATGAAAGATTCCCAATACTGTCACGAGATTCAATGTTCTGCATTAACCGATTTATCAAGTCAATTTTCATTTCTAAAAAAAATGTTCTCCCTTCTCTATTTTAAAATGCTATCTACCAGTCACTGGGACTCAAGCCCTAGCTTGTGGTTATGACTACCTAATATTGTTTTGTATAGAGCATTATTAGTTCCTGTCGAATGGCAGGATACTATGGCATTGTGGTGCATTTTTTACTTTAAATATTATCTACCAATGACAAAGGAATATTTAATTTTTTTGTATACTATTTTTTATTTCTTTTACTTTTTCATAATTTTAATTTACAATATTATGAATTTTTTATTGGATGATGTTGTGAACAGTAAGGTTTCCACTCTTCCGCATGCAAGTTTTTTTTTTTTTGGTCTTTATAATGTTTCTATATTTTTTTAGTTCCTATTTTTTATTATTTGATTCTTTTCATGAAATTTTCTTTACTTTGCTTTTATTTAAGAGATCTTCTTAATACATATAGTTTTAAATGCTATTTAATAGTATGCAGTTACACTTGTAGCCATAGTAGTGACATCTTTGATTTTCATAAAATGATTTGTCTTTTCATGTGGACAAAATCTATGCTCAATCTTTAGCTTTACTATGTGCATTAATAGGACATCATATCTATGAGTCATATGATAGCACTTTTATGGGGGGAAAATATGGCTTTAATGTACCTGTGTGTCTTCCAATGCATGCTTTGGTTGTTCAAGTAAAGAATAACAGTGATATTCATTAAAGTGGTATGGTTACCATGTTTTAAAATCTGTTCAAAATAAATTTTTAGCACTCTAGATCTCTTCCATTGTTCCTTCTCTAAAGTTTTGCATACCATTAGTAGTATAACAATTTGCGTAAATTTTTGCTGAGCACTTTAACTCTTGTGCTTTGTTAGTTTGATTTGTCTTTTTATCCACTTCAATTGTGTAATCCAATCTTCATGAAATCTAAAAAAATCTTATCTTTTCTTGATTGTAATTGATTTTCCTTACTTCATTTGTGGCAAGTCACAGGAAAAATCTAAATTCGGTGCATTTGGTCTTCTGGTAATAAATACAAAGGGGAATGTTTCTTGCTGACACCTGACATTATCAACTTTATCTCATCGGTTTATTTATAGAATTCATTGTGAGCTTTGAAATTGAAAGTCATTTTGAGTGATGCGCATCATTGCATGGTAAGGTTTTTGAAAGCTAATAATTTTTCTTTCTTTCTTTCTTTTTAGGTTATGAACTTTTTGAAAGCTTATGTCTTCAAAGCTTATTTGTTTTTACAATGTTCTATAGTTGTTGCACTTGTTTTTTGCTCTGTTGGTGATATCTGTAGAGAGTAGCCTATGATTCTTATTGAAAATATGTAGCATTACCTGAATTGTTTGAGTTGAGGTATTCTCTTTTCCATGCTTGATTGAATTTTATATGATTTTTTCCTGTAGGTGTCAACAAGTTGAGCTCTGTAATTTGTTTATCTGTTTTTGCAATCCTAAGTGATATTTAATTTTTTTCCCTTTTTGTTTTGACCTTCATGGAATACTTATTTTTATAAGTTATGGTGTAGTAATATGAGTCATAAAAATATTTTATTGGCTACAAATGATCAAACAATTGTCTAGTAAACTTACAAGATATATGACTTCATTGAGAACTTGTGTTTATAAACTGTGAACTTTTGGTAGTTGCATTTGGTTTTTTTAAATTCATCCATAAGATGTTCTCTATTTGTAAAGTATTTTTTGTTCAAACTTCCACCCTTCTCAACATCTACAACTTCTTTATTTCCCCTTTCGACATCTTCTTATCCATATCGATTCTCAATTTGTAACAATCTTTATATAAAATGTTTAGAAACATTTATTTCAGTAAAAATAATGGGTTGGCACATTTGACCTTTAAAAATGTTGTCAAAGATCATTTAATTAATAGAACTAGTAGATAAAAAGATGTCCTCACTTATAGAACTCTGAATTAGGGCTTTTTACAATTTCCCTATACATCTTGAGACATACGTACACATAGAAAAATGAATTGCAAATAGTCCTAAGTCAAAGGACCCAATTAGTTCACAGAATATAATGTCGAGCTCAACATTTTTCTAGATCCAATTTTCAAGATGGCCCAAGCGACAAATACTTCAATGTTATAAAGAGGTCCAAATAAAATTCAAGAATCCAATGTCAAAATAACATTTCCAACACAAAACACAACAAAGGATCCCAAAAGTTTAAACCCTTACACGGTAAACGTAGGGTTGAAATGGCCTAGAGAACGAAGGAGCAGCCATTGCGATTGAGATAGAGTTTCCTGCCTAAATTATAGGAATTGCAAGCCAAAAATATGGACTCAATTGATTTGTCCTCAAAAATGCCCCACAAATATCCTATTTAAATCATAATTCTTCTTTCCTTTGATTAAATCCACCTACATCAATCGAAATAAAGCATCTAATTCTATGTGATATTGATAGGTTTTTTTTGCGAATGCCTACTCTCTTACACATATTATTATGGGGTAGACGTGTCTCTTTTGCTAAAATCTTCTCATTATTTAAGTTATTCAAGATATACTAATATGAATAGGCGTACATGTGGTGGCAATAGTCCAAACTTCTAGCAAATTAATTGTTGGTTCGTGTACACTTCAATACATATTTAAAATTGAAGCATTCAATGTCATCTTATGCACATTTGGTATATGTTGTGAAATTCAAAAATACGTGGATAAAACTACAAACTAAAAATTATCTTCTAGCAACGACATGAGCTAGAGAATATTTTATTTATTGGATAGGGACTTAACACATGGATCTTGTAGACGATTTGTACTTGTGCGGGACTTAACACATGGATCTTGCAAATGACCTAGCCAATATATTTAGACCAGAACAAATCACTCTACTCATATTTGTAGTAGTGGTTAAATCAAATGATGCCTTTGATCATCTATTAAGAAAATTTTGAGTTATTTTTTTCTTGTTTTTGTCACAAATTTATAGATGTTTGTGACCTCAAAGACTTAGGGTTATTTGTGGTCTTGGAGCCCCCTTCTTTAATGACACCCTGTAATACTATTATTTTGAATTAACATATCACAAATAATGTGATGATTTATGGGGATTCAGCTGCAAAGTTTCAAGTCAATCTTTATTCACCCTTTTCCCACTTTTGGGTGAAAATTTGACTTCGAACTATGTTGTTGAATTCCCATAAATCATCACATAATTTGTGAAATTGCAAAAACACTGCATAATGATAATATCGTAGCTTAACAATATAAAAAATTGTTCAACCAATATTTTCATTTTATGAAACAGTACAATGTTGATGATGGGTTGAGGTTAACAACGTTATTGCAAAATTTAGTGGAACTCAAGTAAAAAAGAAAGGTTCCCTTACCAAATTACAAAATTTTCCAGTAAAATTTGATTATGTATGCTTCAATTTATATTCTAGATGCTAAGGTACTAGTAGCCAAATTGTTGCTTTTTTGATGTAAAATTTCACAATCAAATGTGAGGGAAGCATTGTATATATACTCTTTGAAAGTAGTGGATGAGTAATTGTAATACATTAATTCATCTATATTGGATAATATAAGTCATGTATATATATCTACAGTGGAATTAGATTGTTCACTGTTGTATAAATTAGGAATTGTGATATCACTTGATCCCATGATGTCAGGTATTAATTGGGCTTCAACATTTATTTTTCTTTTCTAAATTTGAGAAGAAAATTTGGCCCAATTTTTTTAACTCAATTTGCAATTGTAATTGATGTTTAGGTCAGATTTAATGGAAAAAATAGGGAGTAGCTACACACACACACATATATCTTTTTTCAAGGGAAGAAATGTGAGAGGATAAGAAGATAACTAAGACCAATCTTTGAAAAAGTTGCAACGAATAAGTGTACACAAAGATAATTCTAGTGACTCCAACGATTCCATAAATACTATAAATGATTTGTATTTGCTAGTCAAATGAAATTGTCATGTTACAAGATGCCTTGAAAACCATTTCAGTGTGCTAAAATCTCAGAGATCTCCAACTATATTGATTCTTTTTATATGGGAAGTATGACTATCTTGGAAAAATAGGCCAAAGGTTCATTGTGATAAAATATATGTCCATTCCAGCAAATGGAAGTAGTGAAGCTAAAAGCGTGTTGTAAATAAGCTTTTTTCTAAGTTAAAAGATGACATATATATTTTGGCAAGCCTTCCAAATCGATTATAAGTCAAGAGATGTTGTTCGAAATAGAAACAAGCAATCGAGAGAGAGCAAGGAGCACGGGTGAATTAGTTGCTCTAAAAATAGAAACTTTAAATCTCTTAACTCTCGAATGTTGCTTAGGATTGTGATTTCGAGTTGGGACACTTGGTACAACTAATTGCAACAACTAATAGAATGTTTGTTAGTTAAAGTCTTTTTTTTTTAAAAGAATTTGGTATAGCTCTAATACTATGTAAGAATTTTCTTAAGGCAAGAATGAGATGCCAAGATCTAGAAGCTCAAGAGATGGCACAAGAGAGACAAGATATGAGATAATTGGATATGAGATGAATACACACTAGAAGTGCCTTGTATATAAAGGCAACTAGAATGACTAGGAGTCAACAAAGAGATAAGGATTACAAATTAGCACATGTCCACCAAAGGTGAATTATCCTCCATTGAGCACAAGAGTTTGTGTGATGATGAGAGGATAAGTTTAGATAGGTGTATTTCATAAAGAGATGTTGTAGACACCATGTGCTCAAATAAGTTGCCAACTCCTTTGTTGTCAACAAGACAACTCATATGTCTATGCATATTCCTAAGTGTCTACATGACAACTAATATAAGAATGCATTATCCTAAGTAAACTTAAGTAAAGTGTAATAATAATTAATTATTTACACAAACAGTTTTAAATAGAAAGTTATAAGAAATTGATATGTTCTTTATTTCATTAGCCTTAAACTTTAATTATGTTAACTAATTTCTTTATGATAGAATTTTATTTTATAAATTAATTCTGATTTTATAATTTTATGTAATGTCTACTTATTTAATTTTTATATATAACATTATTTTATGAAGAAAAAAAATTGTTTAATCTGTTCTTTTTAGTAGAAGTTAGAGGTAATCTATTTGTATGCTTAGATTTAGCTTCACTATCAAATACATTTGTATAAATAATATTGTTTTTTGAAAAATGAATAAACTTATTATTACACACTTTATAATAATAATTAAGTTACAATTTAATTCCTCATCTTGCTATTAATACGAAATATTTAAAATCAAGATTTATAATTTTAAAACATTAAATTGTAATTTGAAAATTACTTTATAAATGAAATCAGCATTTAGATTGTTCTTATAATGTTTACATGGAATATTATTTTTAATTAAAAAATATATTCTACATTTGATTATTCATATATTTATTTTAGGAATATTGTTATCGAATAATAAATTATTATGAATATCATCTAAATCTTCTAACTGTAAGGAATGACTATTATAATGTAATTTGAAGTAGATATTTGCGCAATGTCCTCATATAGTTTTAATATTTTCAAAATTCCTATAATCATTTAACATTATGGATAACAAAAATAACTTTTTACTTAAATTTAAATCTATGGTAGACCTAGGCTTTTGAGGATGTCTAATAGAATTTATATTCCAAGTTCAGGTCCCAAGTGGGATTATCTAATCATTGTTGTAATTGAATCTACAACTTTGCAACATGTATTTGTTATAAAATGTGAAAATGTTGAAAGTGCATTATGCACTTGGTACAAAATTCTTGGAAAATAGATTTGGGACAATAGTGTGTGCAGATATTGTCTCTAAATTCCTTACAAACTGCATGGACCTTTTGAAAATATCAAAATTGTAAAGAAATTGGAAAATGCATATGTCAAGCCTTCCTTTAAACCTAATGAAGATTGCAATGCATACATTATCTCATATGTGATAGAGATGAGTAATGCACTTGTAGGTGGCTTGTTCTCTCTTTAATCTCTAAGCTAATGTGATGTAACAACTTGTGTCTATTATTCCCTTAAAATAGCAATAAGAAGTAGGTACAAACCTATTGTGGATCATGCATTGCTTGCTCATCGTTCCCACTTTTATGGCATTAGCGTATCAAGAATATTTGTTGTTTGCAAAGCACCGATATTTCTACAAATACATATGTCTCCTTCTCTACTTCCACCTTATGTACCAACGACATGTTCCAAGACAGTGTTGTCTACCAGGGAGGATATAAAGG
Organism: Cupressus sempervirens; assembly: GCA_028749045.1. Lineage (NCBI taxonomy): Eukaryota > Viridiplantae > Streptophyta > Pinopsida > Cupressales > Cupressaceae > Cupressus > Cupressus sempervirens. The sequence goes on along the minus strand of CM053785.1, from coordinate 464,285,330 downwards.
CATTTGAAGATTTTTCTATGGGGAGTTGATATGGACAACCATATAATACAAATGTGTAGATAGTAAATAACATATGGAATCAATGAATACAAATATTTCATATTAGTTGCAAATAAATGAAGTATGAGTATGTCTATTTTTATGAAATATGTTAATTCTCAAAGCACCATGGCTTTCATTGAATTAGTACATAATAATTTTTCATGTAATTCTATACATAATTGATAAATACATGTAGTGTGTAGAGCCTTCAACAAATTAACCTACAATGAAGTATACATTTGAACATTCAACTTTAGTAGATTTTGATGTAGGCAATATTATCCAAGTACTATGTATTGTTATAGTCCTTGTAAATTGGTAATGATATTGTTATAGACAGTATTCATATTCCTTTATGGTTGATATAAAATAGGTTAGTCTTTGTGTTTAATTGCATTGTGATGGAATTCAAATGTATTTGTAGTTAGTGGAATCTTAGATGTTTGCAATGCATTGATATTCTTCAAAATGCATATTTGTGTGATTGTAGTTTCACCATATGTACCCATCACATTATTCAACACACTACATTCTAGTACTAAAAGTATGTAAATAGTTACAATGCACTGCCTCCTCCTCCATCATCTTAGTGTTTATTGTACATTTGTTAAATATTTGTGCCATGAAGTTAAACTATCACTTAGAATTCATTTATGCTTAGCAAAATCTAAGAAAAGTTTCTCATTGTCGATAGGTTTTCTCTATCTGCATTGCATGAATATGAATACTCTGAATGCATTTGGTATGAGAAAATTCCCAATACATCATCTCTCTGAAAGTCCACAATCTAGAGTCCTTGAAAAAATCCAACAACTTCCAAGTGAATGCCAAAGAAAAATATTGGAAAGATATTTTTATGAGAACCATATTGCGATGTTTCAATACAATGGATGGGGAAACATTTTGTCGATACTAGAGACCAATCAAATTCGTGTTCTATCTCCATTCATGAAAAATGGAGAATTGATTTACCTAAAATATCTCGTGCAGGTATATAGGGAAGCTCGTATCATATTTCATTGTCAAGATATTATAATTCATTTCCCTCACAGAAATCACACTGCAAAAGAATTGACAACCATTTTTAATCCAGCATGCAAAACATTTTTTTGTCATCTATCATTATTTAAAGCCACTGTTGAAGGTGACACACTTGTATGCATAATAAATCTTCTCATATCATATCCAACTCTTTCACTTGAATAGATTATAAGACATGACAATATAGAGCTTGTATGACAATGGTATGATGATGACACAGGAACCCTAGCAACTAAAACCATAAAGCACCATTACTCATACCATTATTTGTTTGTATTTAGGAATAGTGACATGCCACCTGGCATTCATCTTGTAGTAGATATTGGAAGATGGCGCATCCTTTATGGATGAATTAGTTGTTACAACATGACAATCGCCAGAAGTAAATACTTATGATATATAAGAGTAGGATCCATTTTTCGTAAGCTGTAAAAGTCTAGCACAATATGTATTTGCTTATTTGCATGTCAATAATGTGTGCATATCTAAGTTTAGCTAACTTTGTCTTTTGCTACTACGAACTAGTAATAATTTCATCAATTGCATTTGATATGTATATAGTCAATTATACTACAGAAATAGATTGTTCTATCATCTCTACAATGAGAACTAGTGATCAAAGAATCAATTTCATGTAATGTTTTCGTTCTACAAAAATGAAGCTCTCTTCATGTTTGTTTCTCCTTCAGATTTCTATTGTCATTCCATAACATCTCCATACCCATAAGTTTATGTTGTAAGTTTATGTTGCCATTTACAAAATAAATTTGTGTTCAATGTGTTGCACAAATGTTTTTGGTAAAATACTTTGAAAATTCACCAACCTTTCACAAAATAGTGTACGCATAAAGCAATATGCATAGAGAAATGGAAAATTTTATTCAAAAGAATCAAAAGACTATGTAAGACATATTAATGAGTACAAAATAGACTTGGATAGAAGATTTTTCATTTTTTTTTTCTTTAATCTTTTTAAGATAAATAAGACTCGTCAAATGTGTACAAGATTAGTAAGGAATCATTATTTTTAAATATCAAATTATTTTTTGTTTGATTTATTAATTTTTATTCAACTCTTAGGTTATGGAAGGCTAATCTAGAATTAAGAGCTTCAAATAACATTCCAAAGGCAATTTACAAGTAACTGGTATGTTTACTTTATTTTGTCTAAAAAAAAGGAAACAAAATATCATATTTACTTGTAATCCTCAATGGGTTTTTTATGATGTTTTTGTATTATTTTTAGAGCTATACTAATGCTTGTCTACAGTTGAGAGACAAAGAATTATTGATTTTTAAATAAAGTTAAGAAAATAGTGGTGAAAAATACAAATAAGTTCAAAAATAGTAATAGAATTTAATATAGATTTCTCTACTCTTGCTATTGTTGGAATTATAGATGGAGTAACTAGGGGGGGGGGGGGGGGGGGGGGGGTGAATTAGTTACCACAAAAACAAATCCACAGATCCCTTAGATGTCTTAAATACCTATTTACTGTTGATACTTGGTAAACACTGTAAGATTGTTGTAACTTGGTAGATTAACTAGTTACTGATCATCTAACATTCATAATTATTAATATGCATGCAAAGGTTAAATAAAATGAACACAAGAGACACCAGATTTAACATGGAAACCCAATATGGGAAAAACTACCAAGTAACTAGCTACCAATTTTTCACTCTTCTGAAGTGAGCCCTGTTAGGAGCCAACCCTATTAAAGGTTACAGTACACACTGTTAGGTGTGACCCTGTTAGAGGATTTAATCACCCTATTAGGAGTGGCCTTGCTAAAGGTCTTTAGAACAATTCAACTGAACTATCACCTTGTTAGAGGATTTACAAAATGGTTGTTAAACCAACTTTGTTAAGAGATTTGAAATCACTGCTATAATTGTTAGAAAGCAACAATGAATTGACCTGAACAAGATGCAACTGGATTTGCTGATTACAAGTTTATGTTCATCATCATTAGATCCTCCTTGATCAAGTATAGCTTTGCTATTCCTCAATGATCTCTGATCATTTTTCAAAATACGCTTCCACAATAATCAGTCTTCATATCACATCAAATCCATCTCTCACACTTAGAATTTGCAACTTGACTTCTTATTTATATCATTCAGATTATCAAGCCCGCTCATTCACATGTTACATTTACCAATAAACCATACATCAGTTAACTACAAATATTACTTTAAACAAATAGACGTTATTTCAAAAATCAATGAAATCCTTCACTGGTCGACCCTGCTCGGTAAATACTGCTTCCTGAAATTTCCTAAGTTAACTGCCCTAACTCAGTTAACATTACAACTTTTGAAAAATCCTTTGGCTACCAAGTTGACTCAGTAAGAACTAAATTCCTTCTTTGTCCATGAGAGCTCGGTAAGAACTGTTTCTTCCATATTTCCCTTTGATGACCGAGTGAGCTCAGTAACAACTAAATTTCTTGAAAGCTTGGTAACAACTGTCTACTCGGTAGACACTGCAAATTTTCTTTGCTAACCTTCTAGGCTCGGTAGACTCTATCTTTTCACCTTGTTGACCATCTAAGCTCGGTAGACTCTGTCTTATGACTGATATGACATTTGTGTGACATCAAAAACAATACACAATTGAACAATTGTATCCAAAAATCTCCCTCTTTGGCATTGATGGCAACACAACATGTCATAGCAGAATGAAATTTGAAAACAAGTCTTTACTGACAGAATACTTCACTTTCTTTTTCAAACACAACAAACTCCCTTTTTCATAATAATCTCTCCTCTTTCACAAACTCTTATTACATTACAAATTTCATAAAGATATGACAATATATTCTCCCTCTTTGATAGCACATGCCAAAGACAACATAAATCAACTAAATAGCATTGTACTTGATGCACTGATTCATATGCAATGTCTTCATAGGTTTGCTACATCAACTGATAGATCTTCAATTCTGTTTATGTTGATGCATCACTAAAACTGTATTTTAGTGAGCTTCATATAGGGGAATGACCCCTAACTTACCTCTAAGATACAAGAATGCATCCTTAGGTAAATGCTTTGTGAATATGTCAACAATTTGTTCCTTTGTATGGACATATTCCAATCCGATTTCCTTTTGTTGTACCAATTCTCTAACAAAGTGATACTTTATGGCAATATGCTTGGTTTTTGAATGCATCACTGGATTCTTGGAGATATTAATTGCACTTGTGTTATCACAAAACATAACAACGGGTTCTTTGATTTCTTGCTTCATACCTTCCAATAATTGTTTGAAATACACAATGTTTGAACAGTTTACTATTGCTACAACATATTCAGCCTCTGTTGTGGATTGAGATGTACAATTCTGCTTTTTACTTGTCCAAGAAACCACCCTCTTTCCAAGAAAGAAAGCACCTCCACTTGTACTTTTTTTGTCATCAACATTCCTTGCCCAATCTGCATCAGTGAACACTTTTAAATCGAAGTTTCCTTCAAGTTTATACCATAATCCATAATCTTCAATTCCTTTTAAGTATCTCATGATCCTTTTGATTGCCATCATGTGATTTTCTTTTGGTTTTTCTGAGAATCTTGCTACAATTCCTCCTATAAGGGCAATGTCTGGTCTTGTATGCACTATATACTGCAACTTTCCAATCATAGATCTATACAATGTCTGATCCACTTCCTTTGATTCATCATCCTTGGTAAGTTTCAATCCAGTACACATAGGAGTCCCAATTGGTTTGCAGTCTTCCATACCAAAAAATTTCAGTATCTCCTTGATGTGTTTGGATTGAGTAATGTAGATACCATTCTTACTCTATTGAATCTGAAGACCAACAAAGAATTTGATTTCACCAAACACTGACATTTCAAATTCCTTGTTCATTTGTTCTAAAAATTCTTTGCAAAGATCATCATTTCCTGTGAACAACATATCATCTAAAAATATCTCTGCTAAAACAATCTTATTATCTAATCCTTCCTTTATGTACAAACTATTGTTATCATTATTTCTTTGAAAACCAATCTGAATAAGATAGTTATGCAATCTTTCATACCATGCTCTAGGGGCTTGTTTTAGACCATATAATGCTTTATGCAATTTGCAAACCATGTCCTTCTTATTTTGATCAACAAAACCTTTAGGCGGTTCAATGTAAACCTCTTCATCCAATATGCCATTGAGAAATGCTAACTTGACATCCATCTGATAAACTTTGAATCCTTTGTATGTAGCATATGCAAGTAAGGTTCTAACAACTTCCAATCTTACAACAGGAGCAAAAGTTTCTCCATAGTCTACACCTTCTTCTTGAGAGTATCCTTTGCATACCAATCTAGCTTTGTTCCTTGATACCTTACCATCTTCATTTATCTTATTACTGAATACCCACTTAGTTCCAATCATAGTCTTGTCTTTGGGTCTAGGTACAAGAGTCCATGTTTTATTTTTCTCTATTTTTTCTATCTCTTCATTCATAACTTCAATCCAACTTTCATTGTCTAGTGCATCTTTGACATTTCTAGGTTCAAAATCAGCAAGTAAACAAGTGCTTTTCAACTTACTTCTTGTCATTGTTCCTTTTGATTTATCTCCAATGATCTGATCTAGTGCATGATGTTTCCTGACATACTTGGCTAACACAGGCTCCTTGCCTTTTGAATGACTGGCATTGTTATCCTTCTGTGTCTCAACTTTTGGTTCTGGATTTGGTTGCTCAGGCTTGGTAGATGTTGATTTGGTAGCTTTTGTTTGCGACTCGGGTTCTTGCAACTCGAGAGGCATTAGCTCGATTTGAACTTCCTATGACTCAGTTACTGAAGACTTTGGAGTTGAAGATTCTTGATTAATAGGTATATTTGGCATTGTATCAAGTTCAATGTAAATAAATCTTCTGTAGTCTTCAGGTTCCCTTTTGCTTTCTTCTTTTGTTCTTTCTGCAAACTCATCAACTTTCACATGTGCACTTTCTATGACTTTGTGAGTAGATAAATTCAAACATCTATATGCTTTACTTTTGCAAGAATATCCCAAAAATATTCCTTCATCACCCTTTACATCAAATTTACCTTTTCTAGATTCTTTCAAAATGTCACATTTGCTTCCAAATACTTTTAGGTAACTTACATTGGGTTTGTAGCCATACCATAACTCATAGGGGGTTTTGAATGAGTCCTTTTTCAGCTGTACTCGGTTCAAGGTATGAACTGCAGTGCTAATAGCTTCCTTCTAGTATTTGACAGCAATGTTTTTCTCAATCATTAAGGTGCTTTCACAATCCATGATAGATCTATTCCTTTTTTTTGCTATTCCATTTTGTTCAGGAGTTCCAGGTGCTGAAACTTATCTTTTGATTTCCCTTTCAATGCAAAAGTTATTGAACTCGTGTGAAATGAATTCACCGCCTCTGTCAAACCTTAAGCATTTTAGTCTCTTGCCTGTTTCCTTTTCTACTCTGGCCAAATACCATTTGAACTTTTCAAATGCTTATGATTTCTCTCTTAAGTACATGACAATCATCATTCTTGAATAATCATCAACAAAAAGAATGAAAAATTTCTCACTAGTATAACTTTCAATGCCAATAGGTCCACACAAATCAATATGCAAAATTTCTAGAACTTCTTCAGACTGATAGTTCTTGCTTTTAAAACTAGTTTTTCCCATTTTGCCAATTTGACAATTCTTGCATAGACTAACCTCAGGTTTCTTTATGTTAGGAATGCCTCTTACTTTCTTGAATTTACTTATCTTTACCAAGTTGTCAAAGTTTGCATGACACAACCTTCTATTCCATAACCAACTTTATTCAACTTGAGCAATAAAACATGAACATTCACCAAGTTCAAGATAAAACAAGTTACCTTTTGTTTGAGTGCCCGATCCAATAAGCTTTCCTTTGTCATCCAGTAATCTTGCTTTTCCATGCATAAATTCCACTTTGAATCCATTATTGAGTAGCTGTGCCACACTCAACAAATTATGCTTTAGTCCTTCTACTCAATGTGCATTATCACATACAAGTTCTTTGGTTAGTGAGATTCATCCTTTTCCTCTTATACAACAAGGTTCATTGTTACCAAATCTTACACTACCACCGTCATAGTCTTCAAAGTATTAAAACTTAGTTTTATCACCAGTCATGTGATGAGAACAACCACTATCTATGATCCATGTATCATTTTTTCTCACATGAGAAATGAGTGCCATTTCTTCTTCATTACCAGATTCATCTTTTACAGCTATGTAAAAAATTTCATCTTCTCCTGCATCATCAGAATTATTAGAATCTTTTGCCATGAAACATGTTTTCTTACCTTTATCCTTGAATGATTTGAAGTCTTTCTTGCCATTGCACTTGTGACATTTCTTCTCATCCTTGTTCTACTTATTTGGACACCTAGCAGCAATATGTCCAATTTCTTCACAAGGAAAATAGATTAAAGGAACCTTACCTTTGTATTTTCCTCTACCTCTTGAATATTTTCTTTCTAGCAGAGCTTTAACCACTTCAAGATCACTATCTAAACTCTATTTTGATTTTTCATCACCATCTGATTAAGGATCCTTTAACTTTTTGCCTTTTTCTTTGAGTGAAAGCTTGGCTTCAAATGTTGATTCAATATTCTTGGCAGCTGGAACATAATTGTCATAGTTGTCTAGCTCAAATGCAATCAATCTTCCAACTATGGCCTCTAAATTTATTTTATGATTTTCCTCACATCTTCTTTCTTGAATTGCAGAGACTCTGATTGCATAAATGGGAAGTAGAGTTCTAAGAACTCTACTTATAATTGTCTCCTCATTGATATCTCATCCAAATGCTTTGATTGCACTAACACATGCTTTAACTCTTTCAACATACTTTGCAATGTTTTCATCCTCTCTCATCCTCATTTGGTCAAATTGTCCTCTCAAACTTTTTGCTTTGGCTCTTCTCACATTATCATCTCCTCCATAGATTTCTTTTAGCTTGTTCCACATTTCAAAGGTGGTTTTGCAATCCTTGATGTCATCAAATTCTTCATAACTCAGAGCAGACGCTATATCTAACATCATGTTGTTGTGAGTCTTCTTTTCAGCAATATCATTGATAGATAATGTACCAGAAGGTTCTTCATATTTTTCATCAAGGTACTTCAACCCTGTATCACCAATAGAAGCCAGATGAAGTCTCATCAATCCTTGCCATACTGAGAAGTTGTCCCTGTTAAGTCTTGGAATTTCCCTCTTATAAGACATCCTAACCTTTGGCTTAGATCCTTGAAATATTTTCTTGCAAGCACCAAAAGCTCTGATACCATTTTTTGGAATTATAGATGCAGTAACTGAGAGGGGAGGTGAATAAGTTACCACAAAAACAAATCCACATATCCCTTAGATGTCTTAAATACCTATTTACTGCTGATACTCGGTAAACACTGTAAGATTGTTGTAACTTGGTAGATTAACTAGTTACTGATCATCTAGCATTCATAATTATTAATATGCATGCAAAGGTTAAATAAAATGAGCACAAGAGACACCAGATTTAACGTGGAAACCCAATATGAGAAAAACTACCAAGTAACTAGCTACCAATTTTTCACTCTTCTGAAGTGAGCCCTGTTAGGAGCCAACCCTATTAAAGGTTACAATACACACTGTTAGGTGTGACCTTGTTAGAGGATTTAATCACCCTATTAGGAGTGGCCTTGCTAGAGGTCTTTAGAACAATTCAACTAAACTGTCACCTTGTTAGAGGATTTACAAAATGGCTGTTAAACCAACTTTGTTAAGAGATTTGAAATCACTGCTACAATTATTAGAAAGCAACAATGAATTGACCTGAATAAGATGCAAGTGGATTTGCTGATTATAGGTCTCTATTCATCATCATTAAATCCTCCTTGATCAAGTATAGCTTTGTTGTTCCTCAATGATCTCTGATCATTTTTCAAAATTCGCTTCCACAATAATCAATCTTCATATCACATCAAATCCATCTCTCACACTTAGAATTCGCAACTTGACTTCTTATTTATACCATTCAAATTATCAAGTCAGCTAATTCACATGTTAAATTTACCAATAAACCATACATCAGTCGGCTATAAATATTACTTTAAACAAATAGACGTTATTTCAAAAATCAATGAAATCCTTCACTGGCCGACCCTGCTCGATAAATACTGGTTCTAGAAATTTCCTAAGTTAACTGTCCTAACTCGGTTAACATTACAACTTCTGCAAAATCCTTTGGCTATTGAGTTGACTCGGTAAGAACTAAATTCCTTCTTTGCCCGTGAGAGCTCGGTAAGAATTATTTCTTCCATATTTCCCTTTGATGACCGAGTGAGCTCGGTAACAACTAAATTTCTTGAAAGCTCGGTAACAACTGTCTACTCGGTAGACACTGCAAATTTTCTTTACTGACCTTCTGGGCTCGGTAGACTCTGTCTTTTCGCCTTGTTGACCATCTAAGCTCGGTAGACTCTATCTTATGACTGATATGACATTTATGTGACATCAAAGACAATACACAATTGAACAATTGTATCCAACAGCTATGTCATGATATAATACTGTTAGAAGTAACTAGTGTATCTAAATTCAGACACTCTATATGAATAAATTATCTAACATTCCACCTCCTATGTTGGATTTTGAATCATAGATAAAATTAAAGATGCATGATTGCTTCATGTGCTAAGACAGAGTTGTGAAGTCTTTTCAATGATTTTCTTTATGAATTTGGTATGACATTGTTAATATGTTTTATCATAGTTTGAAAGCTTTTTTTACATGTGTTTTCCAACTCTAAATAAATTTACAAAAAAATCACACTCTTTCAAGCACAAGGGAAATTAAAATGCAAAGAAATGGTTATACCCTTCTTAGCTCTTGGTCTATAAAAAAAAATGCAAATGTCAATTAGAAGAGTTGTGGTCATTTACATGACCTTTTCTATATAATTATATTATAAAATATTGACCACAACCTTGCTTACAAATGTCTTTGTATATAGAAGTATACAAAGACCCAAATATGTTAACACATATGCATTCACCAGTCTGTACATCATCTCTATATATGATATGTTTACAGACATAGTCTTTTTGAAGGTAGATATTGAAGGTTGTGAAGAAGATTCTTTTGAGCCACATGACAATATTAACCATGCCATGCACATTGGTTTCTAAATCCTTTAAAAAGTGTCTACATAATGTTACATGATATTATGAAGTTTCATGATGTCACTTTTCATAGAGATGTGGATGCCAACATAGTATTTTTTTGGAAAATAACACCAGTAGCCTACATTTCTCTTTGCCTTGTGTCTTCAATCATTTTATGATATTGCACCTCAAATTATATGAATACTATATTTTGAAGGTTTAATCGAAGTGAAGACATACAAAACTCAAATTTGTTAATACAATGTTTACATACGTATAATGTAGGATGGCATTGCTCAACAACCTTAAAAGTGATATTGCAATTTGAAGTTGGCATCAAAACACAATTGTGATCATTGGAAGTGGTTGTCTAATTCTCTGATGACAAAATAGATTTACTTCAATCAATAATGCTTCTGGAGATTTTCAATCTCTTAGCGCTTTATTGTACAATGAATCAAACATGTATTTCATATTCTTGTTGGGTTGTAATGTAATAATCTTCTATATAGTTATGTATGTAATTGAGTTAGTAACATAGTCTATTAAAAAAGAGGTCAACTAGATTATGAAGGAACTAATGAATGCTTTGAGATTACATATTCTCATAAAATACATTAAATACCTATATTAATTTGTTGATCTTAATTTCCTTATGGATTAAATCATCATTCTTAAATTTGTATTTGCTTAGAGTAAATTGCACTACTCTCTTAAATGTTTGAATTGATTGATAAATTTGATTTGAAGAACGAGTAATAATTTCATGAATCATCATGCAAAGTGTGTGATGAGCACAATTGCAACTGTGATGTACAATATTTTTTTCCAAAAAAAATGGATGAAAAATTGATGTACAAACAATATAAAGGTGTGAGAAGATTTCCATGGGGCCGCTTTGCTGTAGAAATAAGAGACCCTAGAATGAAATGTAGAGGTTGGTTGGGGACTTTTGCAACTGTTGAAGAAGCTTCTCTTGCATATAGGAAAGATGCATTTATTATATCTGAAAGCCAAGAAACTTCTTTCTCAGGGAGTGAATTTTTTTAGGTAAACAACTTGTCACATAAAATGAAAAATGATTGCCAAGAAAGAAACCCAAATAATTAAAACCAGTTAAAGTTTAGTACCAGTCCATCATGTTTTGTACAAGTAGACCATGTAAATTCAAATTTACCGAATTTCCCCTTAAAAGAGACTATTGTTCCTGAGTTGGTTTCAGAAGAGAGTGATAGATATTCTAAGCCAAACTCCTATTCCACTACACTAGTTAGCCTTATTAGCCAATGCATATCTACTCCAATCCATAGTTCATTGATAATAAACAACATGATAATAAAAATGGATTTGAGTCAAATACTCCTACACTAGATAATGCCTTTGGATGCCCTAGTCCTCTAGACAATGTTGTAGAAAGATACCTACCAAATCAACACCTCCAAATTTTCAAAAATGATGAATGCAAAGGGAATAGTAGTGTTCATTCATATGTAGTTGTTAAGAGGAAACAAGATTATTATGGCAATTGTGATTTGTCAAAGAGTAACCATATTGTGTCAAATATGGTCATATTGAAGCATCCATCCAGCTCCCAACAACTACAATTTTGTAGTGGTATGTCTGATATCAAATTTTAGATGATGTTGTTTGTAATTTTTTTTCAAGTATTGTCATTATTTGAATTAACAAAATATCATGTATACTAATATTTTGTTATCTTTGTACTTACCCATAGGGAAAAGAGAAAAAATTGAAGGTCTTCCACAATCATGTCCCTCTCCCAGAATGATAGCAATGAAAAATACAAGTGTTTTAGAAATTAATAGTGAATGGCAAAAGAAGCATTTGATAGAACAATAAGAATTTGATGGTGCAACTCTACATACCAAAAATTGCAAACATAAAGAAGACATGTCTATGAAAGGTCAAATTTTACGTAGAAAAGAGTCAAAAAATGTAAGGAATGCTAAGTACTTCTAAATGAGGTTGTTCATTTGAAAATAAAACTTTTGGAGGTGGAGCAAAGAGTCAATGTCATTGAAAACCAAACATCTAGATTGAAGTGTACAAGTGGCTAGTGATAGGTAAACCATTTGTAAACATGTCATAATCTTTACATAGAGTTTTTAAAAAGCCTTTTCAATATGAAACCAATGCTATTCATTTTCTCTTACATTTATATCATATGTTTGACTTGAATTACTCGAAGATTGTTGTCATTTTTATAGTATTAAATTATTTATACAAAGAACATTGTAGAGGATTACTATTGCCAATTATAATAATTGATCTCGATGGTTAAGCACTTGGAATAATGATCACAAGGCATGTACATTTTTTCTATATTCACTTCAAACAACTTCCAACAATGTCACAGTCTACACACAATGACAACAAAAGTGGACAATGAAATGTACATGTTTGAAATAGTTACAAGTCCAATGCAATTACACATAAGAAACATTTATTTACAAATCTTTTTACAAGTCTTTCATATTCATTTCATAACTTAGTTTTTGAAAAATAAAAATAAAAAATCTAGGGCAACATATTTTGTTCAATTTGATTTCAGAATCCATAAAAATTTATAAAACCTTATAGTTCATGTGATTGTACTCCTTTAAATTCCAACACAAACTCATGCCTTCTTAGAATTTTTTGTAATACAAAGTCCTATTCTTCAATTAAAGCATTCATATTTAGATTTGAGAAAATATTGATGTAAGAAAAGTATTACATTGTACTAGAAATTTGTTGAATCTAAATAAACTACTACTAGCATACAAAATTCTTATTAATGTAGGTTGTAACAAAATTGAAACTCATTTGAATTCCTTAGTTCTTTATCTACTCTATCTACATTGATGCAATTCAAATATCCAACTCAAATATCTACATAATCAATCAGGCATGATACAAAAGAAATAGTTGCAATACACCAAACCACCAAGTTTAATAATCAAACTAAAAAATACTCTAGTAAATTATATCTAGAAATTGACAATCCCCATCTCAAAAAGTAATGGAAGTGAACCCAAAAAAATGAAAATCTTGTTTACAAGCATGTGACTTTGACAAAACTCTTGAAGAGCATGGATTGTATAGGGTGAATGACTTCAAATACAATGTTGGAGATTGTTTATTTGATACATTTGAATACTTACTAAAATTCCAATATACATCAATTAAAATTGGCAATGGAATAATAGATTTCTTCATTAGTTGCCTCGAAAATGGTGATGAAGAAGTTCAAAATGCATATATAACCATGAATTGCATCCAGAAAGTTTAAAAGAGGTTCACAATGTACAAGACATAACTACTTATTTACAAAGAATGCACCTATCTGCAAATCAAATGAACAAATTTGTAGAAGAGGGTTTATGAGAAGATATATTATGCATACATTGGTTGTCAAAGTGGCTTAATATCCGTCTTTGTGTTTGGTCATCAACTTTTGGAAAACAATACCTAGATTTCGACCACATGCTTGATTATGTTCCCCTACAATATTCTTTTTCATGATGGGAATCCTTTGTGTTGCCATTTTAAGCCCTTGATAACAACTCCAACCCAAAAAAAAAAAAAAAAAAAACCATAAACTTGCATGAGCTTAAAAGAATCATTAGAATGACAAACCACAATTTAGCCAAAAAAAAAAAAAGGAAACATGAATTTGCAATCAAAAATTTGACTCTTAATGTTGCAAAAAATATTGATGATAGTCAATGTAATTTAAATTTATGTACAATAAAGAGACCAATTAGGAGTTGACATAATAACTTGCATCATAAAATAAAAACCAATGATAGCAAAAAGCTTCCAAAGTGTGAAGCAAAATAACATAGAAGTGCAGACACAATCATCTGTAGTAATGAATAGTAAGAAAAAGTTTTAAAAATAAACTCTCTCAGCAATAGACAAATATTTTCTAGCAATACAGGACACACCCGAACATCCTTGCTCGTTTTACCAACTTCTAGAATTCAAGAAAGATATTAAAAAACTTAAAGAGAGGCATAAAGTTGCATACTACAATTTAACAAAATCTAACCCATTATTACCATATCCCAACATATGTAAATTATGCAATGGAAACTTGAAGGAAAAAAATACAATACCCAAATATGTTGTTCCATACAACATACGAAAAAATAACTCAGTAGACAGTGTGAGAATATTGAGTCAAGTAGAGGAACATTTGTTGCCATTACGAATTGCATTTGCACAAATTTGGGAACTAGGATACAAGAAATCTCAACTTGGACTAAGAGGTTCCATCATAAATGTTCCTATAAACATCTATAATATTCAAAATGCTCTCCCACTATCAGTGTCAAACACTGCAACAATTATTGAGTCTCTGAAAAGACGTTTGCAATATACAAATGCTTTTTAAAAAGGGATGGTATGACCTAGTGTTATAATGTAAGCTTTACTTGATTTGAGAAATACAACACTTTACAAAATACAAAATGTACAAATAAATCATTACTGGGTACAAACTTTACACATCAACAATGACGATGATGACCATAAAGATGACAACTCCTTTGATTTTGAACCTCAAAGTGACAACAAAGTTGACAATCCGAGTGATTCTCTAATACATGGGTACACAAACTCAAGGTGTATTCATAACATGGTGGACAAAATCTTTCATAACTCAGAGATGAATTTTCCAACACTCTTTTTTGGAGAGCCATGAAATCCTGACATAGCAAAAAAGTTTACTTATCAAAAATTGGCACAATGGGAACTTCTTCATTATCATCAAGATTTTGCATTACATACAACAAATATTTTCTGTAAAGCAATAAAAAATATTGACTCAACAAGTGTTATCGACAATGTGGGTATGAATAAGAGGATAGTTGAAAGGAAGAAAGTTTCTCACAAAAGATGTAAAACAAAAATCAAATTTAGAAAAAATATTGAAATCTAACATTAGAAATGTAGATTTCAAAAGAATCTGAATATCTCCAGATTATATGAACCAATTTTTAAAAATTTATTTGCTATGATATGACAACTTGGACCGCCTACATTTTTTCTCACTTTTACTAATGTCGAAGAGAATTTGGATCCTCTCATGACTACTCTTAAACATTTACACAATTTTTGACAACAAAGAATGCATGGAAAGAAAAAAAATACAATGACGTTGAAAATGTATTACTCATGAGGAAAGATCCAATTACATGTGCTAGGTATTATCGACATAGAATTAATGCTTTGTGAAAAATCCTATTTGTTCAAATTTCACTATTTGGAAAAGTAATAGATTACTTTTCAATAAAAAAATTTCAAAATAGGGGAAATGAACATGATCACTTGCTTAGTTAGGTTAAAAATGCACCAATATATGGAAAAGAAGCAAGCAATGAAATTATAAAATTTGCCAATACGCACCTAACATGCAATACTGACCACTTACACTCTCATTTGGCTAATTTTCACAAACACCATCACACTAGACAATGCAAGAAAAGTTGGAATAAAAAATGTAGATATAATTTCCCAATTCCTCCATTTCCATATACAATAATTTTGGATCCCTTGTCTGATAAGGAATCCTCGATTGAGACAATGTCTTCTAAAATTACTGCAACTTTGGAAAATAAGCTATACAACAACACCTTCACATTTGAAAACTTCCTAAATGAATTGCAAATAACAGAGAATCAGTACATTATTTCATTACAATCAATAATAGACAAACTAATGCTATTCCTTCAAAGGAAACCCTCTGAAATATGGAACAACAGTTTTTGTAGACAAATGCCAGAATTATGGAGAGCAAATACAAATGCACAATTTGTTTTAAATGTGTATGTTGCAACCATGTATTATAGTTCATACATGGCAAAGGTTGACAAGTCAATGACACATGCATTCAAAAGAATACGAGATGACCATCAAAGTGAAAATATAGACGCAATAAGGATGATAAGTAAACTAGGTAACACTTTACTAAATTTGTAAAAAATGTCAACATAACAAGCTATTCATTTCATTCTATCACTTTCCCTCAATCAAAGTTCATAGAGATGTATATTCATTGATACAAGAGTAGACAATGATAGGATATTTGTATTGAAATCTGCAATAGAATTGAACCGAGAACTAGATGAATCAAAAAATGTAATAGCAAAATCCCTAATAGACTACTACATAAATCATCCAGAAAGTATGCACCACCTATGCTTAGGTGAGTTTGTCTCAAAATGTAACATAAAAGCAAATAAGAGAAATAAAAAAGGAAAAGAAAGTATTATATGTTTCATTGACTACAATAGACATAGTGATTTGAAAAAATTTTGTAGAGAGCAATTACTTCTTTTCATACCATTCATAGGAAATGAAACTGGTCTAAAAAATAATTTCAAAACTTGGGAGTTGACATTTTCCTTTCATGAGGATACAAAAGACAAAACAAATCTAAATTCTACTACAAAACGAATTGTGCATGGGGTGATATTGATAAAGAAGCCAGTGAAATAAATAACCAAATAATGGAAAAAAATTACAATAATAAAACAACAAGAACAATAGTGACAGATGATGTATATGACATTTATAGTGATATTCAAGCAATGATGTGTAAGAAAATGCCAAACACAACATATTTAGGATTTGAAATAGTAAAGCACCCACAAATAGTTGATAATGTTGAATACTTTAAAATTAGATAAATGTTTTAGATTATTGTAAAAGCAGGTTTTGAAGGGACCCCGAAACCCTTTAACAACTAGAGAAAGGATAAAGCAATAAAACCACCAGGAAAGATGTCTTGAAACCAACAACAAAATCAGGTTTTACAAGGACTTGAAACCACAAACATAGTCCAAAAAAAGAGAACCCAAGTTTTACAGGGACCTGGAACCACTAAAATAGTTTAGACCAAATACCAGTAAACAAGACCAAAAATCAGTACCAAGTACCACATCCAGAAAATAGGACCAGAATAGGACAAAACCAAAGAACAAAAACCTAAGGCAACTATTGCAGCTCTGTAATCATCTTGACAACCTCTTTACTAATCATAACAGTATCCTGGATGGAATCAGCAGTCGAGGTAGCAACATCTTTCAGGGCTTTCTTCCTCGAGCTCTGCCTTATTCTTTTGCTTGGACCCTTAGGAGATATAATTTCTTCATTGACTCTTTTTCCAAGGCTCGCAACAACAACACAGATACTAGATGTGACTTGTTCCATCTTTGTTCCACTTTCCTTGATAAGCATTCTAAAATTTTGCTCACAGTTTTTGAGTTTATTAGGGATATCTCCCATTTTCTCTTCCAAATCGCTGATTTTGGCACGGTCAGATCTTGGATGCGTTGCAGAGTTTCCACTTTCTTCTTCAGCCCCATCAATTCATTATAAATCCAAGAATCAACACAGAGAATGGAGTCAACTTTGATCTTGGCAAAATGCAGGAAGGAGAGCTTGGTTTCCCTCTATGGAGAATCATTGGTACCATTTGCAAACTCATGAGGAGGGGAGCCAACCATATCTACATGTTCCTCCCTATCCCTTTGTTCCTCCTCCCTAGTCTCAACAAGATTCTCATTCTGAACAAGGTCCTCCTTGTCATGACCTCCAGTCTCTATAGTAGGTAAGGTAGGTTTAACCATTTGATCCTCCTCTCTCACCTCAACATGATTCATAATAAGAATATCTTTGTCTTTAACCCCTCCACTAGAAACAATTTGAATGTCCTCCTTCTCAGTGTTGCTCTGTTTTGAATTTCTTTCACTTATGTCTTTCTCATTCCCTAAATGTTAAATAAATGTTAAATAACAAGCAACAAGCAATAGTCAAAGATATCGTCACGAAAAAAATGAAAGACAATAAAACTCCAATTCACCTATTTCTAACTAGTGGAGCAGGAATAGGTAAAACATTTATAGCCAAAGTGATTCATCAGACACTTTTGCACATATATAACAACACTATCAACAACGACCCTGATAAACCAAAAGGAATACTTACAACATATGAAGGAAAAACAACATATAACATGTCATAATACATTCAACATTCCATATCCCTTTCAATAAAATAGAATTTCTACCACTGAATAGTGACACGGCTGACAAAATATCAAAACATTATGACCAACTTAGAGTTTTATTAGTAGATGAAATATCTTTAGTGGGTTCAACTTTCTTGCGCTACATAGACAAATGTTTGAGAGAAATTATGCGCACACCAACTTCTTCTTTTGGAAATTTGGACACAATATTTTGTAGAGACCTATATCAAGCCCAACCAATAGTAGACTTTATTGTATTTGAAAATAGGACTACAAAAAAAGAATTGATGCCTTACAACTTTTGGAAAGAAAACATCAAATGTTACACATTACATAAGACAATGTGTCAAAAAGATGAACACTTTATTCAAATTTTTAAAAAAATTTGCATGGCAAACCAAACTATGGATGACATAAATTTTCTCAACCAACAATGCTTGCGACCAATACTAAATGACCCAACACTCCCTTTCCTTTTTCTATAGGAAAAGTGGCGTAGATGCACACAACACAAAAATGCTAACAATAATGTGTGGAGAAATAATTGTTCTAAATGCCATAGATGAATATGAGGACACATAGATGACATAAGACTCTATCCCCATATAGCAACTCTTCTAGTTCAAATACAAGTGAAACGAAATATGCTGATAGAGTTATACTTTGGAAACTATAATACTAGTGATGGTTTAGTGTATGGTTCTGATGGTATCTTCAAAGATTACACAACGCATGACAATTTTGACATTGTGTGGATCAAATTTAGTGATCCTAATGTTGGTTAGGAATAGAAAATAAAATATGCAAAATACTACAACCAATACATCAACAAAGAATGGATCCCAATTGTACGAATTACTAGACCAATCCAAAAAATCACAACGAGCAAAAAAATAACAATTAGAAAATAATTTCCAATATAACTAGCATGTGAACACACAATTCACAGATCCTAAGGACTGATTATGGAAGCTTTAGCATTTGATCCAACAGCTATAAGACAACATGGAATAGCATATACAACATTATCACATACAAAATCAATACAAAATTTGTTTCTCGTAAATCCTCTGAGCTCTAAATTTTTTTGAATAAAGCAAAAAATAAATATTGAAATGGAATGATTGCAATCTACAGCACGATGGCAACTTGACAGTGAAGCTACATGCACAAATTGTACACCACATTTGGTCATGTGCATATTAAACACATGAAGTCTACATGCTCATGCAAATGATCTACTCAATGACACTAAATTATGTCCTCGAACATATTGTGCTTGTAAGAACTTCACATGAGTTCATGTTCCAAAAACTTTCCTTTTTTGCAGAGTTCAATGTTCACTTCATCCATGGAATACATGGAATAGTTACATTACTATAAAATACCATCAAAGGGATTAAAACAACATATCACACCTCAAAAAATATAGAGGGAATAACATTAACCATACAAAAGATGAACAATATATTCAACTTTTGCAATATATGTGTAAGGCCAAATACTCCCTTTATAGAGATTAAAAGGATGTTAGACACTCTAACAATCCAAATGGACCCAAATGTAATCAACTATATTGTAGGAGATTTCAACATAGGCATGACATCTACTAGCAAAAACAAAAAAACATTAACATCTCATATGCAACATCTTCACTTCAATTTCTTGCTAGACCATATGCATAGCATCAATAAGCCAGTAGTTGATCACATCTGGTCAAATACATCATCAAATATCTGCCTCATTCATAGAATTGAATCTTATTGGTCAAACCATTACTCTACATTTCTTTGAATACATTTACCACCAACAACAAGCTACTTTAAATAATCACATTAAGTTCACATAAGCACACAACATAATAACTCCTTTTGCAATTTGTTATTGCCAAATAAACAATGTACTACAGCAAACAAAAAATGCAATATTAAAACATTTAAAATGAATAAACCTTCCCACTATTCCATGCCAAATAATTTCATGTAACTAATTTTACTCAGTACTATATTACCATTAAACTCTATAATTCAATAACTGCATTCTACGAATTACAAAATATTTCATGCCAACAAAAAATATAATGCACTAAGTCAATTTCTCCAACCCACAATTTATGCACAGGAATAAATGGATGCAAACAAAAGAGTAGGAAAGGCTGCACAAATGAGACAAGAAAAATCTACAAAAAGGTAACCTCTATTTCCTTTCATGTTTTTCAATTTCATATTCACGTGGAAAATACACTAACATACATGCCAATGTAGGACAAAAGTTAAAATTGTTGGTTGCAATTCTATAGAAGAGTTGAATGCAAGAAAAAGAGGTAACACATTTGAAGGAGATGTCTTAGTTGTCTATAGAGTCAACCTTGACAAAGTCAACAAAACATGAGAAGTGTTACGGGAAGATCTGACAAATTGTAAAGCAAAGATGACAATAATAGTGAGTGTCAATGCAAATTTAGTACACCAATATGAAGACAAAAATAATCCTAGACATGGGTGTTTATATTAATGGATTTGGCATTATATTGAAATTAGACTATGATAAAGGTGATTGTGATTGCATTCTTGTACTAAAGGAGACAAGCACAATGGAAACAATCAATCGCATATGCAATGACTACAGTTTCATCCCCAGCACTACAATAAGGAACCTGCTGAATAGCACAAGCAACTACCCTATTAGAATAATAGGTGCATTGGTGGTTGTGACACAAAAGCAAGTCAATCTCAACATTCTAGAAATAAAGGATGGTCATTCCGAGGAAGATAGAGCACAGGTAAGAATTATTGGCAATTAGTTCTCAAATTATACATATTATAATTAATAAAGCATTTATTATGCAAATAATCCATGCAATATTTTGAACTTTTTATTTGTATATTTTATGTAGCTAGAAATCCATCCAAATTTTATTCAGCACTACATCTCAACAAAAGAACATCTTTCTTGAAATTAAACACCAACATTTCTTTTTAAGAATATTGTAACAAAGACTGACAAAAAAAAACACTATGTGCAGGCCTCTCCACATTTATTTGCAAGTTAAATGACAAAATGACATTACAAATGTTACATGAGATAATGCATAAAACTAGAGAGGTGATATAAAACCATTGTTATAATGTAATAATTGTTGCTATTAAATGCAACCAACACTTACAGCCTACACTTTGCAACAAGTACATGGGAAATTGAAGATTGCAAATCCATTCTCCAGTCTATTTGTTGCATTTTTTTCATTCTACCAACACAAATTTGAAGGATATGGAATCCTTGATGAGAAACTACACATCGTATTAGATGCAAGCAGGATGTCAACTATGTGCACAAGTTACATCTAAAGACGTTGCTTTTTACTAAAAATAAACAACCAATCCAATGCTTCATTGACAACACATTAATTGACTAGTTAATCCCACGACTCCATAGCATCAAGTATGAGGAATATATGCAACAAAAATCAAATGTCATATTCACCCTTAGAGAACTTTGTATTGAAGGGACTTTCACACTAACCCAAGCCAATACAATCATGCATATCAATCTGCTTCAAAACACTCAAACAAGTCAAAAAGTAAGCTAAAAAATACATTGAAGAAAGCATTGCAAATAGTAATTATTGGAGGAATGTTTCATATGTCAGCAACAACTATGTAACATGATTCTTTTACTAATAAAGAAAGCTGAAGAAGAATAAATAAACTGCAAACTGCTTTATCAAAAGAGCCTCTGCCACAAAATGCTTTGAAGCCTTGAAGACCAAATTGCTATATTACCGATATTCTTAGAAACAATAGTCTACTAATAGCTTAGGTTAAATGCTATAATAGAGATTATTGTAACTATGTATCTTATTTTAAGACATATTTTTAAATGCTTACTCAAGGCTCACTTCTTTGTAATCCTCTATAGCATTGAGCCTATAAAATTAGTAATGTTATATGGTATGAAGTAGAATAAAAAATAAGATAACTATTTCCTGATTTTCGATGTGATATATATTCATAAATTTGATTGTTCTTATACACATAAATGAATATAATAGAAATGCTTCTTTGTTAACTCTAATTACACATCATTAATGGAAAAAAAGAAAGAAAAAAAAATGTGCACATCCTACTAGAGAACTTGCATAAGGAATTGTACCAAATGTCACTGAGAATAACTAGACAAGCTAACACATCTCTAGCATAAGGTCAAAGATTTAATATAAACAACTGTTCAAATTTAATATTAACACTACAATTGAATATGCATTAGATTATTGTGTGAAACATCATTGTCTGTATTGAATTCATCTCTTTATGACTATATATTGAGTTCTAATGGTCAATGCTCCCTTTGTTCAATGCTTATGGGTCTCTAATTCAATGTCTTATTGATAGTTATGGTAGTGGTATGAAGCTTAGCTTTTTGGCTGCCACAAAGTTGATTTTGACCAAAATTTAAAATTAACATGCTTTATTCACAAAGCTACTTTGTTTCTGTAATTCTGTTCATAAGCATTGTTAAAACTTTTCTATTTTTTAGTTTTATAAGATGTATTCATAAGTTGTTGCAGTTTCATTCATTATTTTTGTACTTGTGAAGTGCACTCTTTGAATTTGTCTACCTTTCCTTTTCTTGCAGTTTTATTCATAGGATTGTATTAGAGAAGCACCCTCTCTATTCTTGTCTACCTTTCAAAAATCATTGGTTTACATTCATAGAAGATCGCTAGTTTAAATTCATAGAAGTTGTATTTAGCTATTTGCAAATCTTCTCCAAAATTTGCAAATCTTTTCATTATGATCTATGATACAATGGGTATGGAGATGACATGAGCAATATAGAACACTTTTGGTTGTTATAATAGTGGTATTAATGTATCATCAGATTTTTCTACAGAGGTAAATGCATGCAACCCATGTTTGACTATAGGGATTGCATATTTTTGGGAGGCACCATCTTTAGTAGGCCCACGGTTGTAAAATGAGGTTAATATTTCAAAAAAATTAAACTATTATTAGTGGACCTTGTTATAAGTGAAATGTTATTTTTAAGTGTGAAGCTAGGTAAGTATGAAACACATTTTTTAGAATAACATTAGAAAAAAAGAGCACAACTAGGTAGTGGGAATCAAATAGGAGATACGGGCGATTCATTTTCATAGTTCAACATTGCCAGACATATTGTTAAAATACATTGACACATGGCTTACATGCAGAAGAAAACATGTGTCATCATGAATTTTCTTGATTTTTCGCAAATATTTTTATTTATTTATGGTAGCTTCTATTTTTATAACATTGGACATGTGGGTTATTGTTATCTTGTCTACACACTTTGTGAGCAACTTTGAGCCTACTACTCTTGTCACTTCACAAAACAAAAGCTATAAATATTGTTGGTGTTCCATTACTAATATTCCTGTATAGCAACAACCTTTTGAGTGCAATGTTGTCCTCATTCTACTACTATCTCCCTTTGTGCCAAATATCAATGTTCTCCACATTCTATTGCTTTGATGTCAATGGCAGTAACTCTCTTATCATTTGACTCAGATGAATATTAGAAGAGTATTGGTCAATCCCAAATGCTCGCATGTGTCATGATCTGTCCACTACACAATTATATGTGGTCTTTCCACATTCTACCACTGCCTCCCTTTCTACCAAATATATCTATTAGTAGATTCAATACTTGAAGAAAATCAGAGCTTTGGGATATATCACGGATAGCACTCCTTTTGTCGTTCAAAGGTGTAGAATGGAGACTTTTATCACTCTCACCACTAGAAAATCTTGGCAAATTTATAATGTGAGAATTAGTTTTTATAAGATTTCTATTTGGAGAAGCTTTATGTTTTAAGTTATGAATTTAAAGTGTGTAATGTGTATTTAAATATGATCTTGTATTATCTTGACCAAAAACATTTCTTCCAAAGTTAGTGTATTTGTTACTACTGATTAGTTTTGCTTTGCTTTTATAGTGCGCCAAGCTGAATCTTGTACTAGTAGGTAAGAATTCCTTGCCTCCTCCTTCAAATTATATATATATATATATATATATATATATATATATATATATATATATATATATATATATATATATATATATATATATATATATATATATATTTTCCTATTCACCCAAATAAATTTAAATAACCTTTTTGTGCAAGTTGGACCTTAAATGGATAGGTAAGAGTTCATTGCTTCCTTTTAAAATTAGGGTATACGCTTTTGTTTTTGTTACTCATCGAACAACATATGGTTTGGGAAATGTCATAAGTATAATTCAAATGTGCACATGAACAAAATGCTCTTATCTATGAATTCTTTGTATTTATATTCGATTGGTTGATGAGGGGTTTAGGTTAACAACTTTATTGCAATATTTAGTGGAACTCAAGTAAATATGAAAGGTTCCCTTACCTGATACCGTCTATTTCTTCTTAATTAAATACTTGTCACTTTTAATTTCAATAATGAACTATTAGTACATGTGTGATTGTCTATTAATACATGTTATTACCTATTATTAGTACATGTGTTAGCATTTTTTTAAGGCTTTTTAGAATGCAATAATTTTGGGTGGAATCTATAACCGTACAAGATATTGGGGGTTCTATACTCATTCAATAGCAATTGATTGTTAATATAATCTATGTTAAAAAATAAAAAAGAATTATCTTATTTAAAAAATTAATACATTAGATTTTAAACTAACATAATGCACAATTTACTACAAAGTAAACTAATGCTTATTAAAATAAAATACTTGAATTAAATTATGTTATTTTTATCCATACAAATATATCTATATCTAAATACTTGAATAAAAAAACAAGCATATACAGAGTGAATTAAAGTGAAGTATTATACCTAATTTATTCAATATTTTGAACTTTGTATCTATTAATATAATCTTTGTTAAAAGTAAAAAAGAATTATCTTATTTTAAAAATTAATACATTAGATTTGAAACTGCCATACTGCACAACTTACTACAAAATAAACTAATAGTTATTTAAATAATTAAATTTAACAAATACAAGTAAACAAATACTAATAAGTAGCCAAATAAACAAGTTATTTTATTTCAACACTATAAGCTTCAATTCAAAATACAACATGACAGGAACTAGATGCTTTGCGTCTTTGTTTTCACCAAAAATTAAAACCCTAACTCATCATAAAAAATAGATACTAAATCATGTTTCCTAGTTAAGAGGTTTTCCCCCAATATATCCAATTCAATCCAATAATTTTCTCCATCTCAAGAAAGAGAAAATCATTCCACACATTGAGATATTTTTGAAAACTACCATATACAAACTATATATATACCCAAATTGACCATTAACATGTATATAATAAGGCCGACAAAGGAATGTGTAGGTTTATTCCAAAGACGTCCCTTTAAAGTCTAGCACCATCATTTTTACCACAATGAAATCCTAGGAACGTGTTACAAATATGTCCACATTGAGAATTGCACAAACTGTTACCATCAATTAGAGCACATAAAGTAGAGTCCATGTGGCAGGTGCAAAGACTGACACACATGTGTTTCATCTAGATTGAATGTTTCACAATAGTGTGTATCATATTTCCTATTTTTGGACATCACTTTCTTTCTGCCTAAAAATCTAAACAAATCGATGGGAGTTATGCCAAGAGTAAGCCTATCAGCTTAAAAAAGACAAATAATAATTAAATTGTTGATCAAAAAACTCTTTCCAATGCTCATATATAAGATTATAATGATTTTTTATTGATTAAAATTAGAATAATATACATTTTAAATATTATAACTAAGGATTCTAATGTGAATTTATATTTTATTATTATCTATTTTAACAAGAATATCTTTCAATATTATCTTCTTTTATTGATTTTTGTTTTAATATTCCAAAAAAAAATTGAAAAGGAAGATAAATACTTATTATGTAATTGATTAAGAAATGAATAAAATGGAGTGTATTGTGTTTTTTTTGGCTTTTAAAACAATAATTTGAGTTTCATACAAACATATCCTAATCATAATTTTTTATTTTTTATTTTTGTTTGAGATTCACATAGACTTCACCAACAAGACTTGCATACTTTTAAATCTTCAATCATATTAGTTATGTATTTTACACATTTTATTTGAATTTTTTTAAATACAAATCTTTCTATTTTTGCAAATATCAATTTCTACCAAAATGAGGTGGAGACAAACGAGAGTCCAAGTATTAATTATCACTTTTAGAAGTGGATCAAACACAAGTTTACAAACTGGAGATTTGATAGGAATTAGTAGCTTTTCTTTTAGTACATTACACAATGTGTTACTGTTTTGGTAAACTTTTTTATTAAACGTGCAAACCTTTGTTGATGGATTTTCACAAATTTGAAGACTATTCATTTTTTATTTGCTAAAATACTCAATGGATGGAAGAAATATTGTAGTAGATGAAGTTTGAATTTCTTTAGTTGACCACAAATAAGACTATTCATTTTGAGTTTCTAAAATACTAGATGAATAAAAGAAACATTGTAGTAGATGAAGTTTACATTTCTTTAGTAGACCACACATAGAGATAGGTATGCCTTACTTTCTGTAATTTACAAACTTTGAAGAATGAATTTAACCCTTGCATGTCAAGATTGATTAGAGGGAATACATGATCTTCCATATGTTCACTCCTAATCCATAAACCATGGTTGCATACTTAATTGCATGTCTCCATTTTATTTTAGGCTTAAGTTATTCATGCACCATGTTTGACCTCTGCACATTTTGCATTTATGTCTATCAAATGTTTAAAAGATATAAAATTTACAACCCATTAAATCTTCTCTATCTTGGCAAATGCTTAAATTATAAAGCTTCATGCTTAAGTCTTTCATAATGGTTGAGGACATTCGATTTTATTTTTTTCGCTAAATCTATTGTATACATAATCTCTTAATATTTTTATAAAATGATAAATAATAATAATAAAATATTATAATTAATTTAATTATAAATTATTATTTTAAATGAACTAATAATAAAAAAATACCTTGCATTTTTATTTTTTACATGTTAATTTTAAATATGTTTGAAAGAAAATCATTCGATTGGCATTTTTCATGGCATACAACTTTGATTCTAAGTCCACCCCTGTGTTTTACACCTATCAGATCACATTTATTGTGGGATCTTAAGGAGTTTTATTATGGTTCCAACCAACTTGGCACCACAGTTGTTGTTGGTGTAGGAGTTGTTGCAACAAACACTCATGGCAACTCCTTTGAACAAACACCCTCACAAGTTTGTTCTGCAGGTGTTTCACGGGCTAATCCCCTCCTTGATATTGTTCTTAATATTCATGATTTTTATAATGCTTGTGACTAGCTAGAGAAGCACACCTTGATAGGTTATTTTGTGGGTAGGACTTCACCTAAAAGCATGCTAAAAGAATGGCTTTCCAAAGTGAGGACTCCTCATGGAGTGCAATTTAACGGCATCCATGTTGGAATATTAGATATATAAGATGTTGAGAGGGTAAGGTGAATCAATATCCTCAAACTTTTACCATTTAACAAAAATCAGCATTCTCCTTCCTTCCCTTGTCACTTAGTAAACACTACACATATACCAAGTTACTTGCAATTGAAAATAACACAACTACTCTATGATCTTCAAACATAAGCATAAAAAATAATACTCATCACACATAACACAATATTTTTTGTCACATAGAAACCCTTGTTCAAAGGGAAAACTATAGTGGGGATGGTACCCACAAATCCATCATTACTGCAATAAGAGGGTACCTTGTTAGGGCTACAATGTTTTCTCACTTCTAGTGACTTACTCTATTAGGAGTATACAATAAGATCTGTTAGATCCACCTTTCACAAGGATTTCAGACACACTTAACTAAGTGTGCTCGGTTAAGAGATTTACATATCAGATTGTTAGGTCTACCTTTTACAAGGATTTAAAACTACTGCAATGATAAGAAAGTAGCAACAATTGATCTGTATGATAGGAACTTACTTTGTTTGATCAAATCTCACTTTTTCTCAATGTCTTGTATCACCTCGTATGATTGATGTTCAAATCCTCTTTCATTGCTCAAGGCTTATGGCCTTCTATGTGCTCAACCCTGTCCTCTGTCATAAAACTTCTTCTTGCTCTCAACTACAACTAACAACATAAAAATTGTTCTACATGGGGCCTTTAATAGTTTTCTTTTGTCTTTATGATATCTGACCTAATTAAGGTTTAGGAACCCTCTAGAATGTATCTCAAATTGAAATCAATGATCTAGAATGATCTTTGGTCGATTCTTTTCTTTTCTTCATTCTTATCAGTCTCCTATGCCTTGAAATCATAAAACATTTAGGTCACAGACTTCAAGAAATCTTTTCAAAAAAAATCTTTGAAACACGTGAATCCATTTTCCCACTTAGTATGACAAATTTACATCAATATTTGTGCCAAATCAGACTCTTATGTAGTCTTTATATTACTTAGTAAGTATACAATTCATTATGTTGTCATTTAGTGGAGTTCTTGTTAGAAAGTAAAGTCCAGAAAGATAAATAAGAGGGGTGGGGAATGAATTAGTTATTAGATTAAAACAACTCTCAATATTCTTATTAAATCCAAAACATGTAAATGGTAGATGCAACAACCACAGAAAGATAACCATACATGATAACACCCAAATTTGTTAACTAGGGAAACCCTTGATCAGAGGGAAAACCATGGTGGGGAAGGTACCCACAAAATGATCTACTAATAAATAAGTTCCTTGTAAGAGGATGGACCTTGTTAGGAGTCAATAAAATGCATTTAGTACATATTAGTACTTGTTAGGATATTTTGAGTCCCTATTAAGAGATTTCAACCTTGCTAGGAATTTTGCCAACCCTATTAGGAGTTGTGGAAGATAGAAGGACCCACTATCCAAACATCTTTAGAGGCAAGACCATTGAACTCATTATCCAACAGGCCTTGGTAGTATCCTTCTTAGAATAGTACTGGTAAACAACTGTCCACATAAACTTTGCCAAATGCAGTCTCTTTGTTAGCTCATTATGCCTCAACTACACCAAACTCTTCTCTGATCAAAAAATATTCAGTATCAACTTCACTAGATCTCACAGACAAGTTTACATACACACATTACGCAATCTCATCACTTAATTCACACTTTACCACAAGGAAATAATATTTCCTTTATAACAAGTCCTATAATAAGTTATTGAGTTGGCCTTGGGTCTTTCTCAAATTTCAATAATAATATAGTATCATCTTAAGATATTACATTTACACGATATGTTACAGTATTATATCTTTTCATAATTACAACCAAGTTGTCAGCTCATAGTCTTCATAACTCTTCACACATGTAACATCTGATTTTGCTCACTTGACCACATCATCTTTAGCTTGTCTTATACCTTTTTATAACCTTGCTTAATCAGATTCTATCTCATTAGGTGATATAATCAAAACATCAGCAAGTGATACACATGAATTCAGTTTGAACATTTTCTCCAATAAATCTTGAACAATTGTCCATTGTCTTCATACTTTGGCATGCTCTCTTAACAACATCATTAGGACACTCTTGGAACATGTCCTCAACACTGCATAGCCTTATTTTCAATCCTCAAACCGTGTGACCTCAATCTCTGCTTGTTGCTTTGCCAATCTCACATAATAGCATGTATGTTCACATCAATGACAAATAATGCCATGAATACAACAAATGACCGACGTATCATCTCTCCAACAATGACAATATACTCCCCCATAAGAATATCATCAGCATTCATTCTAACAGTTCACTGCTAAGGTATAACTATTCTTCTCGGTGATCTTTATCTGACTCGATATATACTTGCACTTGATGAGTATACAATCACTTGGTAACAACTATATGCTTGACCTTTTCTTCTTGTGTGCTTGGGCATAACATAACTCAATAATTATGTACACCAATTGTTATTGGCATAACTACTTGTTCATCTTTTGACACTGAGTGGTATTATATTATTTATGACTACTTATGGGAGTAACATTCTCCCCTTCGACGTTAGTGGCAAATTTTTCATGATTTAGATAACTTAAAGTTATATACAAACTCCCTCTATGCATATGCTCCTTATGTAATGAAGTATTTTCAAAAAACTTTTTCAAGAAACTTTTTGTTTACAATACTTTCTCCTTATATCTTTGTATATAATTATAATGCAAACAAACATATAGTAAAAACAATATTCCTTATCTATGCCCCATTTTTGACACTAATGTCCTAAAGTATTTATGAGTAACAAAAATAATAACTTACTTTGGATGTAGTCCAATGTGATTTCTAGTGCTTCAACATAATAACAATCATTTTATCCCAACTTTTCCTTTTTGGTTTAAGTGTTTATTCTCTACATGTATTTGGGCAACAAGGGTAATCATGTGATCTATTATTGAGAGGCTCGGAGCAACAATTAACTCCTTAGCAATCTTAATGTGATGTTGCGTAACCTCAAGATGAGGCAACAACAATCCTTGAATCTCATTAATTTATGCTCTCAATTTGTTCTATTCCTCTATCAAACCATGTTGAAAACTAGTGAGAAATCTCACTTGCAAATAATGTACAGATGATGTACATGGTTATGTCGTGAGAGCAACAACACTAGACTTCAAGTCTTAATTCACCTATTTCAGTTTGTCATATATATCACTGGTGAGTGATGGAATATCACATAATTTTTCTAACAAAGAAATAAAATTTTGCATCATTAACTCCATCTTGGTAATAGTAGATGACAATGCAACTTGTTGAAGTGCAATGGTTGTAAACACCTTCTCAGGAATTTTATTCTCCAACTTCTTTTCTTCCCTTTGCATTAGCTTTGATAGGGTGTCAATATCTAGATCATTCAGTTTATCAACTATCTGCATAGGTTGGTCCAATATTGGAGAATTCTCATTGACTGAAATGCAAGGTACTTCTTCAAGAAAAATATCATTAACATCATGTAGAACCTACTTTTGTTTATGTTCCTTCATCAACCTTGTTTGCTCCTTTTTCCGTTCACAAAGCTCAGTATAGATTTCCATTTTCTCATTATCCAAGGTATTGGGATCCCATGAGGGTATAACAATAACCTCATCTAATGTAATCGGGTTAGATATCAATGCTTTGGCTTCTTTATTCTTCTTTCTTACCTTTATTCCTTTAATTTCCACATGACAAGTGCTTGGGGAAACTTGTAGTGTCACTATAGAAGTTGAATCTTGAGTCACTTGTTTAGCTTCTAGCTTGATTTCCTCTTACTTCTTCTCGTGTTCTTGTTCATCTACCTTAACATTATGTATCGTGACAGTTTCTATGGGTGTCACATGAGACCTTTCCTTAGATTAACTCAGTAGAGTAACATTTTGTTCTTCTATCTTTTTTTGCTCTTCTAATTGTCGCACAGAGAATGGGTATAAAAATTTAGAATTATGCACATAATTAGGTATACATGAAGATAACAATAACTCCACTTTTTTTTCCCTTTACAATTTTAGTGTGGTCATTCCCAATATTTCCCTTACTCAGAGGTCCATGGGTTAGTGCTTCTTTACTTGTAGCAAAATTGACTGCTTAAGATTCAATAGAATATCCTTGAATTTGTGCATTACTATAAAGTACACCTTTAATTCAGTATCTTGGTTGTGCTTGATACCCCCCTATATAGTTTGAGCCTGTTTCTCAATGACCTTTTGTCCTGCACTTATAGTATTGGCTAGAATATGTAAGAAACCAATAGATGTGATGTATCTTTTTCCTTCGTTAATTCCTCTTTGGCTCAATTGTGGGGTATGGTTTGATTTGTTCTATTACTGGTGCATATCTAGGTATATGAGCAAATGCAGGCTCGGTAGATATAGTACCTTCATCCTTCTTCTCGATTTAAGCCAACACTTCCTCATCTTTCTTCAAACTTTCTATAGGATCCTCTTTAGGAGTATCTACTATTGTTATTATATCCTACTTTGAAACAACACTCATTACCATATTATGCACCTCTAGTGTGATAGTGTGACCATAGTCTTCTTCTTGATCAATTGATTTCTCATGTTGTTGGTACTCGATTTATTTGACAATAATAGCTTCACCAAGTTCATTTACTTTGAAACTATGTCTCCATAATTATTTTCCTTCTGCATAAACTTCTTGCATTTCACCAATTAGGAGTTTCAAAGCTTTGTGTTTAGGAATGAATCTTTGATTATACCTCTTCATTGCTTCACTTATTTTAGATATGTGTAAGCTAGGAATTACTGTAACTAATGATCTTTCCCTCATCTGTCTCTCAGTGATCATATCATATTGCCATATGTTTTCAATCTTGCTATACAAATATTTGGAAATCATGTTTCCAATCTCAATTGATGTGTTCTTAAATTTACCCATCATATCTACAACAACATCTTCAATCTTCCTCTGGTCATCTTCATTCATTTCATCATACTTAATATATTGGGAACCAACTAACCTCCATGTTCTCTCAATGAATTAGTCATGTCATCTACATCCTTGGGGTTAGTATTTATAGTTACACAAAAATGACCTACCTCATATGAGCCTATCCTTTCACTATCCTCAACATTATCTTCATCATCCTTTACAATCAACTTTCTTCTCCTTTTAGTAGGTTTGGTAGCAGATTTTCTCAATGACTTGAGGGCCTCTTTGCTTTTCTGACAAGTTTTTACCTCTACTTGAATGGGCTTGGTCACTCTAAATATGTCTTTCTTCAATGGAGGTTTCTCTATTTGAGTAGCACGTGCTCTTGATCTGATGTGCTTTAGGCTTGCAGGTGTTGCAAGTAGTCTCTTCTTCCCTTTCTTCACTTGTGGGTCAACAAAAACTATGACTTTTCCCTTGTCTTAATCTTCACCTTTACCTTCGTTTATTTGCAAGGGTTGATCATTCATGCTCACACTGAGTGTTCCTTCCAGTTTCTTGATTCTTTTCTTTTCTTTCCTCTTGGTCTTAGGAATTACAATGTCCATAGTGATCTTTTTCTTGGCTATTTCATAAGTACCAAACTTAGGAACACCATGATTAATAAGCTCATTTAATAAGGTTTCTATGGTTGTAGTAGTTTAATCAATGTTTACTTCATAATCCATGGGTGCAAGCCATGCAACCCTAGGAATATCAAATTTATCCAATGTGTTGTCAGTGTCAACTAAGAAAGACACATCATCATGATATTTTTTCACTAACTCTAGAGGAATTCAATAACTCTAGTTCATCCTTTTCTTAAAGTTCTCAAAGTACTTGGTCATTACAGCGTTGAAATTGTTGCCAAGAGTTTTAACATATTCATTGATCTAGTATAGTACAAGGTTATCTAACTTCCAATTCACTGGACCAATGCCTAGAAAATAATTTTGCATATAGAAGAAAATGCAAACTAATAATGATCTACGCTTACATGTGTTTGATCTAGAAACCCAAATTGTGTTCATGTTGTCTGATGATTATCATAGCTGCAACTCAACAAGGTCATACTTGTGATCCTTTTTCACTATTTTGTAAGCCATGTCCACTACCATGCAAGGTACACTATTATGCCTGCTAGATTGAAAGATTTTGTATGCAACTGGATACACTCCAAATTTTATCTCCAATTCAGTTATATTGTCCAATTTCAAACCTCTTCCATCCCATTGTGCTCTAGTGTTCTCCTTGATTTCATTCTTAGAAGCAATACAAAAGATTTTGACCTTGTCTATTGTTGGATACCCAGTGACCATGTGAATAACATCATGGCTAATCTGAATGGGTTCATCTAACCACATCTTCATATCATGTACTCTACTAAGAACGACACAAATTGAATCTACTTTGAAAACTTTCGAGAAGTGAAGGGCATGAGTGAGACCCTTGGTCTCCAAATGTTAGAATCTATCCTTCAAATTCTCATCATCACTTAGTTCCTCATATGATTCCCTTAGCTCATAATCACCAATTTCTCCAATCTTACAATGATAAAATGATCGAATGTCATTGACAAGTTTAACCCTAGGTGGAACAGAAGACAATACACCTACCTTATTCATTAGGTAAAGTTTGTACGTTGGCTCCTCACGAGCTTCGTTCTTGATTAATTTCAAAACACTTGCCTTGGATTTCTTCTTCATATATGCAGATCTTGAAGCCCTCATTGTGAACTAGGGTTACAATGAACAAATATATGTGATTTTCTCAGTCTCCTCTAGAATTCGCCTTTCCACTTTTATTCTTCCATACATTTTTACACGCGATCCTTTGTTCTCAACTACTAGCTCAAATCATCTCTATTTGCTCAATTGCTCTCATAAATGCAGGGTAGTCAAGTGAATAGTTTTGACCCTATTTATGCCAAAAAGTCACCTTTTATGTATTGTTGTGGTATATTAGTTTCTCCATACACTGTACTTGGTTGCCATCTATAACTCAATCATGTTACCTTTTATACCTGCTCACTTAGTACAAGTTTGTCATCTCAAGCTCGGTAAATATACCAACTATGCTTCCAACTTTACTTACTTGGTTAACATTGCTTCTTTAGTTATTGACAAACTCAGTGAGACTATAAGTTTTAAAGCTTCATGAGTTGCCCATGTGCATCATTTAATATGAAGATATGGACTTCATCACTTTTCAATCTAGAAATTGATGTAAGATATAACAATAATTATACCGTTCCATACCTTCTCATGAGATCTGGTTAGAGATGGAGGTTTTGCCTAATCCATTAGATGGGGTGTCACCAATTATCCCACTTGATTCTTGTTACCTTTTGTCTTCCTTACCCACTTCTTTTTCATCCATTTGTGAATTTCATCCACACTTACTTTCCCTTTACCTTTTTTATTTTCCTCATTAGGTGTTGACATTGGGTACCTACAATTCTTGCTTAAATGACCTAGCCTGTGACAATGAAAACAAGCCATTCTAGAATTTCTCCAATTTCTAGATCTTCCTCCAAAATGTAGTCTCATGCAGTTTGCAGCTATATGACCATACTTACCACATGCAATACAAGAATACCATGTAATGTAATCCCAATTGATAGCATTATCTTTCTTCTTCGGTTTCTAATTTGATTTCATCTTTGATTTGCAATCTTGTGACTTGTGCCTAAACTTGTTGCAAGTATAACAATATCCATTGAAATCATATTTCTTAGGAGTTTGATTAAATTTGGATCTACACTCATATTCTTGATGTCCATATGTATTACAATGATAACAATATCCATCGAACTTGGGAGTGACAATGGACTTACCATGTTTGCTCATGTAGACATTTGATGTGTGTCGAAGCTTTCCACTATAATAACATGTAAGCTTCTTTGGATTTGGATTAGTGTACACATTTCTTCATTCATCTTGCTTAGATGATTCTCCTTGCTCAATTGAAGAGTGCTCGGTATAGCTTAAGCCAATTATGTCTTTAGGTCGCCTCTATCGTTTGAGTTGTTCATCCAATATCTTGATCCTTTCTTATGACCTCTTCATTCTCTCAATGAGTTATTTCTCATATTTTAGTTCATTCTTCAATCTTTCATTTTCCATCCTTAATTCCACAATTTCTCCCATTTTTTTGCCAATTTCATGATTTGCACCAAGTAGTTGATTTGTCATAGCATAGTGATTCTACATCAACCTTGAGATCTCTTTATCCTTAGCATCCAATCTTGTAGCAATTTGTCCTTTGTCTTCTGCAATCATGTTCTTTTCATCTTCAGCCTTTATTTTTTGCTCCATTAATTCATAATACCTCACAGAGTCAGCTTCATGTTCCTTTTACAATAGTTTTACTTGCTCAGTAAGGCTATGATTCTTCTCAGGTAGATAAGCTATAACAACCTTAGATTCCTCTTGCATACTTCCATTAAACATTTATTCAATTACTTGTTCCTGATAGGTTGTTTCTTTTGTTTGTTGGGCATTTTCCTTGCTCCTATTCAATGATAACTTCAGATTATTTTTTAATTCACTGTTTTGATTCATGACCATCCTCAATTCCAATATTTGATTTTCAATGGTCCTATCTAGTCTATACTTCTCTGTGATCGGATCTGGATCTTTTGCTCTGAAGCAATAAAACCTTCGACAAGAGAACTGAGCTATGATACCAATTGTTGGAATATTAACAGATAAGATGTTGGGGCAGGGATGGGGAGTGACTCAATATCTTCAAACTTTTACCATTTAACAAAGTTCAGTATTCTCCTTCCTTTCTCAATCAGTAAACACTAAACATATACCCAATTACTTGCAACTAAAAATAACACAACTAATTTATAATCTTCAAACACAAGCATAAAAAAAGACACTCATCACGCATAACACAATCATTTTGGTCATGCAGAATCCCTTGGTCAGAGGGAAAACTATTGTGGGGATGGTACCCATAAGTCCATCACTACTGCAGTAAGAGGGTGCCTTGTTAGAGTGACAATGTTTTGTCACTTTTGGTGACTTGCTCTATTTTTTTGTCACTTTTGGTGACTTGCTCTGTTAGGAGCAT
Organism: Cupressus sempervirens; assembly: GCA_028749045.1. NCBI lineage: Eukaryota > Viridiplantae > Streptophyta > Pinopsida > Cupressales > Cupressaceae > Cupressus > Cupressus sempervirens. The sequence goes on along the minus strand of CM053785.1, from coordinate 464,248,502 downwards.
ATAATGAGATCTATTAGATCCACCTTTCACAAGGATTTCACAATGCTCAACTAAGTGTGTATTCGATTAAGAGATTTAAATATTAGACTCTTAGGTCTACCTTTTACAAGGATTCAAAACTACTACAATGATAAGAGAGTATCAACAATTGATGTGTATGATAGCAACTTACTTTGCTCGATGAGATCTCACTTTTGCTCAATGTCTTGTATCACCTCCTCTGACAAATCTTCAAATCCTCTTTCACTGCTTAAGATTTCTGACATTTTGTGTGCTCAATTCTATCCTCTGTCATAAAACTTCTTATTAGTTCTACTCCCCTCTCAACCACAACTAAAAACAATATAAAAATGATTCCACATGGGGCCTTTTATAGTTTTCTTTTTCCTTTACGATTTCTGACCTAATTAGGGTTTAGGAACCCTCTAAAATGCATCTCAAATTGAAATCAACAATCTCGAATTATCTCTGCTCCATTTTTTTTTTCTTCATTCTTATCGGTCTCCTATGCCTTGAAATCATAAAATAGTTAAGTCACAAACTTTAAGAAATCTTTTCAAATATTTTCATTTAAACACATGAATCTATTTTCCCGTTCAGTATGACCAATTCACATTAATCTTTGTGTCGAACAAGACTCTTATGTAGTCTTTGTATTACTCGATAAGTATACTACTCATTTTGTTTTCATTCGATGGATTTCACTGCTCTGGTATAATTGTTATGCTCAATGATCTCTATTTGATTTGGTGTATACTTGCACTCGATAAGTATACAATCACTCGGGAACAACTATATGCTTGACCTTTTCTTCTTGTTTGCATGGGCATAGCATAACTTAGTAACTATGTACACCAATTGTTATTGAAATAATTTCCTGTTCATCTTTTGACACTAATTAGTAATATATTATTCGTGATTACTTATGGGAGTAATAATCCAAAGCCTCACTAAGGTTTTTTTTAATAGTTTGGCAACCCTTTCCAAGTTGACATAGTTTTCACTTGTGGACCCTGGACGATTAGTCTTCACTCCTTATTTTTTAGCAATAATCTCCACACTTTATATTCTTAGATGGCAAAAAGCTCAAAATCCCTATCTGGGTTGAGTTCTGAGGTCTTCCCTTGCCTTGTTGGTCACTTATTCACGGCATTGCACAAATCCTTGGTAAGGTTGTGTGCTTGGAGAATGATAAGTTTTTCAACACTCGTCCTTAGAAGACGGTTTGTATTGAGGTCAAACTTTCTCACTACCTCAAAGAAATAATTCATATTTAGGTTGGTGCTCACACCTTCACCCAAAAGGTGCTTTATTTAAATTTTCCCAACTCTTGTTATCATTGTCAACCCGTTGAGCATAGGATCAAAGATTGTCCATTAGTCATACCTTGCATTGAGCCTCCTCCTAAGGAAGTGCTTGTTAAGTCTATTAAGACAACAAACAAAAAAAGATGAATGAACTATTGTGGTGTGTAAGGGCAAAACTTCCTCAACACCCAAGCAAGTTGTGTCAGCTTTGGTCACTTCAATCTCAACCTAGCCATCTTTGGAGCTTATTCTAGTGGTTCTCACTTTGTCTCTAGTTACTCCAATGGTTCCCTTTCTACTACCACTCGTTTCAAACCCTTTTCTTTAGGGGATAAAGATGCTTATGATTGCTTCTCATCCTAGCTGGGTCCACACTCCGCAAGTAACTTTCATGATTGTGTATCAATCCTTGAGATGATCGTACATCCCAAATGGTCATGTAGAAGAACCATATAACAATTCCAAGAAGCGGATAATTTTCTTTGCAGAGATTCTTCTCCCAACTTCAAGTCCACTTCAACTTTCTTGCACGATAGCTTCTCCCCTCTTGGGGACAAGGACAATATGCAAGAATTTTTATCATGAAATTTCTCTCATGGAATGTTCGAGGTCTTATAGACCTCCATAGAAAATATTTTGTTCATGATACCAGACACAAGATTGGTACTTTGGATATTCTTTGTCTCAAGGAATGCAAAATTTATGAATTTTTGCTCAACTTAGCTTATCGTGTTATTTGGTCAAATAAGATTATGTTTTCTTCACAACATGAGGTTGGTCAAGGTCATGTTGTTACTCTTCTTTCCCCTCATTTAATTTCTTCTCTTATTTTGCATGTTGTTGACTCCATGTAGAGGATTGTTTGGATTTTGTTGTTATTCCACAATCATTCTTTTGGTACCATTAATGTTTATTCTCCCAATGATGTTGTTGAAAGACCACATATGTGGCGATGGATGACAAATCATCTACCACCAAACACTTGGGTCATGTGTAGGGGTTTCAATATGGTTGAGTTGGCCTCTAACAAAGATGAGATTTTGCCTCTTAGATGGACAATTGGGGAAAGAGAGGCTTGGTACTACATGCGTAATAAATTGGGTCTTTTTTATCCTAATGCTAATCGTCGCCATCTTGGTGAGGTTTGGCATACTTGATCCAATTTCAAAGCCAATTTTGACAGAATTTTCAAGCCACTTGATCATGCCATGATTATTGCTCAATCATTTTTTCTTTTCTATCTCTAAAGATAAAGAATTACATGTCATTCCTTTATCTGATGTAACTTTGTTTGACCATTATTGTGTATTATTTACTATTGTCTAGCAAACAACTCAACATCCTTTTAAAACACAATATTTTCTCAACATGTCACTTATTTGTCATGAGCCCACTATGGCCCATATCTTGCATGTTTGAAATTTGGATCCTTGACCCCACAACCGCTATGGTTGGATTCACTGGTGGAATGATGCCATTACCCATACAACGAGGTTTATTTGCATGTACAGTAGACAACAAGCTCTGTACCATCAACATTCATATGACACAACTACTAAAGATCTATGTCTTGCTTCCAAGGCCTTGGCCATGAATCCATTTGATATGAACTTATAACTTTGACTTACTCATCTCCATCGTTAGAAGCAACTTGCAAGCAATTATGCTGGTAGGGGAGATTAGATTAAGGCTTGCCTTCACTGGCTTGAAGTTGGAGACAAAGCTTTGAAAGAGTTTTCTCAAGCTCTTAGAGCGCGCCATACCTCCGTGGGGATCAAAAGAATCAAGGAATGTCAACATATTCTCTTTGAGCTTCCTGACATCCTTCAATATTTTGTCTGACATTATGAGGAGGTGTTCATAGTGTAGGAAAATTCAGTTGCCAGGGACCAAGTTTTGAAGGATTCAGTTGTTGTCAATCCAAACTGGCTTGTAGTTGAGAAATGTGCTTTCAATGAGCAAATGCTCACCATCAGTGACCTCAAAGAAGTTATCTTTTTCATGGCGGATGACAAGGCTCTTGAGTGTGATAGTTTCTTCTATGAGTTCTACATGACATTATGGGACTCAATGGTCTTGGCCTGTATATGGTCTACCTTGAAGCTTTTCAAACCACGTCCTTTGGCAATATTATCAACAAAGGAAATATCAAGTTCATACCTAAAGCTAGAGAACCTGAGCACATTTGTAATTGGAGACCCATCACTCTATTGAATGTCTCCTACAATATCATTACCAAAGCCTTGGCTTTCAAAATTCACCATCTCTTGCCTCTAATTGTGGGGCTCGAGCAGAGTGGTTTCATAAAATCTTGACATATCTTGGATAATATTATTGCGATATGGGAAGGCATGGATTGGGCCCACAAGTCTAAACAACAAGCCATCTTTCTTAAAATTGATTTGCCAAAGCTTATGATCATATTGAATGGTCCTTCATTTTGGCGATGCTTCAAGCTCTTGGGTTTGGCCCTATTTTTATCTAGTCAATTCAAATGCTCTTTGGGGATGCTTTTGCTTACATCACCACTAATGAAAGATAATTTGAAGGTTTTGGCCTTCTCAGATTCATCCACTAGGGTTGTCCTTTGGCTCTGACTCTTTATGTAGTTGTTGCAGAAGGGTTTGGGTACCTACTTGCCAATGTCATCTCTTATGGCCTTTACTAGAGGTGTCTCCCTACCCAAGTCACCTACCCAACTTGTCAATGGGTGCTTCATTGATGATTCATTTCTCACTCTCATTGAGGACGAGGACAATGTTTCCAATGCTCTAAAGCCTTAACAAGTTTTGTTTGGCTTCTAGTTTACTGTTCAATTGCACAAGACTCTTTGCTACAAACAATCTTTTTTTTTCTGGCCTGACTTTGGCTTTTACAACATGAATGGAAATGAATTCAAAATGGAGAGGTTTTTTGCTTGCTCAACATTCCTTTTGCTCTTCAAGCTTTTCTAGTGGAGCTTTGGAATGTTGTTCTTGCTAAGATTGAGAAGAAGCTTGATTATTGGATTACCAAGCCTCTCTCTTTGGTTGGTAACTTCAAGATTTGCTCCAAGGTTTTAGCAGCTACCCATGTTTATTATTCCTCGTATTGGGCTCCTTCCAAGGCCTCTTACATGAAGTTGGAGAAGTTTCTTAGGGATTTTCTCTAAGCTTATGGAGCTAATCATCATAGATTTCACAAACTTTCCTAGGAGTACTATTGTCTTCCTAAGTAGTTTGGAGCTCTTGGCCTTCTTTCCACTCAGAAGTAGGGCATATCCATTTGTGCCCTCACTAGAGGCGAGGTTTGAAAAATTCTTCTCAAGCATTGCATTTCCTCTCATTTACCATACAACAAACCAACATGGAAGGGGATTGGCTTCTAGACCCTTCTCATCACTCTTGAACTTGTGCAAATATAGGGCACTTTTGTTATCAAAAGCATTTAGAAATCTTGGGAAGCCATCAAGTTGTGGCTTCATTGGGTTGGGGATGGCTTCAGTGATGGGCTTTTTATAAACTAGCATAATATTTGGTTGTCTCCTTCTTTGTTGTTCAAGGGGTGTCACTTTCTAAGGTTCAAGGTGCCAATGCACTACATTTTTTCAAATGTGGCATCAGGATATCTAAAGATTTGTTCTCTTAGGCTTCCATGAGCCTTAGGACATGGGATGATATGTGGATCTAGTTTCATCTATCTTGCCTGAATCAACAAACTTTTGACTTACTGTCTCTGCCTTGCCTCCGCATATGCTTCACAAGCTAGGAGTTCAACCTGTCAAGCCTTGTGGAAAGACTAGTAATGGTATCCATGCACTCCTCTTTCTAATTACAAGCCCAAGATGGGATACCTGTGGTTGGTGCCTCACTAGTTGATGGTTGATACTCTCAACCAACATTGAAACTTGTAGTCTTCTAAACAGAACTGGAGACATAGATTTAACACTATTTGGACCACCATCACTTAATCGAAGATTGCACACTTTGCTTGGCGTGTTCTTTTCCAGGGCTTGCCCCTGGTTCCTTGACTCAAACATCTAGGAGTTTTTGATCCTCAATGTCCCTTCTGTGGCCAACTTGAGACCTTTTTGCATATCTTTTGGTTATGCTGAAGAGATCAATAGTATTGGCTTTGGATTCATGATTTTTTCAAACCCTCTAGTCGTGAGCCTTTTTCTTGGCATATGATTTTGTTGGGAGATTCTCCTAGAATTCCCTTCAAATACACCTAGATTTGACATGCTTTCAGGATGTAGATTCTATTCACACTATGATAAGATACAAATGTTGTTCTTTTCACTCACAACTTTATTGATATTAATGTTTCAATGTATACTAAAGCTTGTATATGCAATGATGTAGTGATGTAGATTCAAGTACAAGCCAACAAGGTGACCCTTGAGGTGGCTCACTTGCAGGAGCTGCTCAATCACTTGGGCAATGCCCCTTGTATGGTGGCCAAAGTGTCGCCATATTTTTTTTTTGTTGATTGCACTGCCCCATGGCCCTTGCCGGGGTATCAACTCTTCCGCCCATTGCTCTGAGACTCCTCGGTCCTAGGCTCCCCATTGCTCTCTTGGTGGTGGGAATGATGGCTGACATCATTGTTCAACTTCTCTACCATGGCATGACTTTGGCTAGTCCTCGACTGCTCTTGTTGCTCTTGCTATTGGTTGGTCCACCCCTGGTGGTGGTTCTACATGGTTTGGGGCCACTCCATCAATATGGTCATCCCTTCACCCGGTCTTTGCAATTTTGCTTTCTAGGATCAAGGAGGAAAAAGAAAAAGAGAGGGAAGCTATTGATAATGGGCAATCTTTGCCCGACCCTCCTTTTAACACCATTAATGTATGGGGTTCAGATGACCGCTACAATTCTCCTCCCTCAAGTGGCATTGCTCTTGCAACGTGAGGGCTTTTTTATTTTTTTGATGGATAATTTATAAGCTTTTTGACATTAGCGCCGTGTGAACTTTCGCGGAGTGATCTTGTATCCCCCAACCTTTTTTTTGTGAATATGTAACTTTAATATTTTATTAATAGGAAATGGACTATTCATAAAAAGAAATATAATTTCTTATCATCTTGGTACTTAGAATCACTTTAGATAGGAAATGCTAGTTTTTAAATTTTGATTTGGTGAATAGACATACTTATAGATGTATAACATACCATTTACATGGAGATTAGGGGAAACGACCTAGTAGCCATCCAGTCTATGTTTCTGCACCTACAGTTCCTAATTTGTATGTTGAAATTTGCTTATTTTTTTGGTGTACCTCCATAGGTGAGTGGAGAGCTTTAAGCTTTCCCGAATTTACGAAGCTCTTTGTAGACCTCAAAGAGTGCGAGGTGGTATGAAAATGCCATTTTAAAATGTTCCACCAATACTTGCCACTAAGACCCTATCAACAACAGTTATAGTACTATTTGCACAAATGGACCAATCATCGATTAAGAAAACCAAAAAATGAAAAAAAATGAACGACTATTAGTGTTCATGGGGATTTGTTCTAGCATATTTGTGTGGAGGTACCGGACTTTTTTTGGCGGAAAGAAAGAGATGGGGAGCAGATGCTTGGCCGATAATTGAGAGGAAAGATCACGTTAATGTGACAGCACTGGTTTCCCTAGATAGTGGTTGGACATAATGGAGCTCCTTTAAATTTGGGATCATTTGTCATGAAGAAGATTCATAATTTCAATTTATTAGGGCCCATTTGGTTGCAAGCGTAGGAATTGAGAATTAGAATAGAAAATTTGAATGAGAATGAAAAATGAAGAATAGGGATGGAAAAATGCAATCCAATCTTGTTTATCCCTTGTTTGGTTATGCAAGCGTAAATTGGAATAGGGTTAACTTGCAATCGGCGTCATTTGAAAATATTTCTGAAGATGCAATCGGCAGCATTGGAAAATCGCTGAAATATTTGAAAATATTGAAAACAAAGTTCCAGCACTCACCCCAGGTCAAAGCGGATTTGAAAATTTAATTAAATTTGAAAAAGTTAAAATGAATGCAAGAATAGCAATTCCAATTACAGGTATTTTTTGGAATGGACAAAAACTCATTTTGAGGCTAAAATGAGAATACGTATTCCTATTCCCTATTCCTATTCCACGCACCAAACAACGAATACAAATCATATTCTGATTTCTTATTCCTATTCCGATTGTATTCCAGCAACCAAACGGGCCCTGACTTCGCAAGGTGTTTTCATGGAAACTCAGGCGAGGCTACAAGTTCAAATCTGAATTGCGATATTATTCATTCTATCCATGCGGTGTGCATAACAAGGATCGAAGCACCGAGTTGATTTGAAGCACCGCAGGATTGATTTTGCATGATGGACGCGAAAAGTAGAAAAGCCATGTTTAGAGAAAAAAAGAAAGAAAAGGGAGAGAAGCGGATTGATTCTCCTCTTGTAAGGTAAGTAATGGTTATTTTATTTTTCGAAGATATCTTGTTCAGAAACCCTTCGGTTTATTAGGGGATGAATTATCGTGCAATGAGATGAATGTAAGCTTATAAACTTTTATCATGAATGCAGGTACAATGAGCTTGACCAGGCAGTGTGCAGGGTTTGTAATGTTGTTATTAAATCGGAACCCCTATGGCCCGCTCACCAGGGTTCACGTAAGCACAGAGAGGTATGCTCCAGACACTTTACATCCTTTTTATTTTGGGGAAACGTGGTGCAGCAAAATTCAAACGTTAACTTTTAAACCTTGGAAGATCTGGGTATTTTGGGGACAATTCTTGTAGAAAATATGGGCGCGCTGTTTATGTGTTATGTAATTGTGCTATTGGAATGTCAGTAGTGTTGCTACACTCTTTTATATATTAAAATAGACAAAGTTAATTCTGTGCGCTCTTTTTTTGAACCAAAATTCTTAAGGGCGGGACTTAATATCACAGGCACAAACATGCCGCAAACCCTGATCCGATGCTTTAGTAATACGGCTAATTTCCAGGACTGCACCAGGGCATCGGCATACTTGGTTGCCCTTCGCATGAATGTACCCAATACTGTTGCCGTAACCCTTTCGACGGCACACAGTGTATTTTAGGCTATGTAATCAATTATATGACGGAATATGAAATTAACACAGTGTACCTTAATCTTTGCAAACGATCAGTTGAACATAGTATGGGTTTTGGTGTTACAATTTAGTGTTCAGAACCCTAAAAAAATAGAGCTTATTTGCTTTTGTCCAAGGTTGTATTAACATGGGGTCAGGCAGGATGTAGGATGGTATGGATCCCCAGAACTTGAATACGGTGGCGATACATGTGTGCAGACATATCACTTAATTAAAAATCGAATCAATGGAAATTAAAAAATAATAGTAGCAATGATAGAGAAAGTTATAGGAGATGCACTCTAGCAATGATTTGGATATAAGGTGCTTATATATTGTTAGAAACACTTCATATAATAACAAAAATGATCTGTTAGAAAAGAAGTGTACTATACACTAAGTTCCCTGTCTCTTTATTCTTGGGTATGGGTACTGATGTAGCCCAAAGTTTTTGGAAAATTTAGGGCCTTCATTTGTGAAATAATGATGATTCATGATGGAAAGGTTCATTGATATCAATGCATTATAGTTCAAAGTAGATTAAATGCAGAGATATAAAAGTACAAATCTTGGATACATATTTTGAAGCACATTGGAGCAGGGATACAAGACGAGCTTCAGCAGATTATACGAGGAGATTATAATCATGGCTATCTACAAAAGGAGCTTGATTTGGAAGTAAGGATGCTATTACTTTAGTGGATAAAGCAAAGCCTTATATGGAGACTGTTGATGCTTCCATTGCAATTGTTGGGAAAGATCTTTGAAGTTCTGAAGTTACGGCCAATGCGGACTGATGTATTGCAGAATGTTTGAGAACATGATTCAGATTATGGGAAAGAACAGTAAAACAATTGGAAAAGGATTGCTGAATGGCAATTTCAACTCTTTACCATATCCTTCTGACTATATGCAAAGCTATGTCATCATTCACTCCATTTTTTTACCGAATCCATGTATCAGAATCTGAATAAAATTCTTGATTCTGGAGCAGAGGAAAGCATAGATTATTGCAGTACTCCAGAAGTTAGTGATAATGAGAGAATAACTGAATGGATATTTACACAGCTATAACATTCAAGCATAGGAGAACTTGGCAATTCATTAATAAGTTTGTCTTTAGGATAGCATTGTGGACCCCTTTTCAAAAAACATCCATCAGATGCTACTATACACGGCAAACACATGAAGCTGTTAATAAAAAAACAACAATATTAAATCAGACATGGTGTCCGTTAATGACAGAGCAGGATTCAACAATTAGAAGTCATATTTTGTTCCGAGTACCAAGTGGTTTTTAAGAGAGGAAGAGTTGAATGCATATTTCAAGCCTAGATTCATTCAAATGCCTCCAACTTTGGATTCTCCTGTACCGTCAATATTGTTTTTAATTCTTGAACACCATTGAACCATGATTCTGTTTGGTTGACTATGTTATCGTTCAACTTGGAGTAGACTTCTAGACATCACACTTCGAGTGTGATCCCTTGCATCCTGTTTGAGAGTGACAATTAGAGGCAATAATGGTATGACTGCAGCAATTATACGAAAGATAGTGATGGTAAATTGTGACGTGTTATTCCACACCACACAGTAAGCGGTATAAAGATTATGGAGACACCTTCAGCACCATGACAGAATGAAGGAATTGCAATTCAACTGCTGTTGGAAAAAAAGCTCAAGGATGAAGTAGAAGAGCGTGACGACTATGGGCAATCACAAACACAAACAAAGGTTTTGAGTCTCAATGTGATGTTTTGTACTCCAGACGAGGAAACTGAAGTGGATTCTGCTCCAGAGCTCATAAGATGAGTTGAATCTTTGTAAATACAAAAGATTTCTTAATCAAGAATATCTTCAACACTACTTTTCTAGTAGACTTGATAGGAGAAAATGACATACCAAAAGGTGCCATATGGAGGTAACATCGCTCACGCATTATTACCTTGTAAACAGACATTGACATCGAAAATGAAAAAGCAGTAGTTTACGGGTGCATGAGTTATATTTGATGGATTCGACAATGAAAAAATAACGAATGGAATAGGTTCCCAGTTGCGGTGGATTCATGAAACATTAATTTAAGTCAGTAAACATAACTAAAAGGGCCTGATAATTATATTAAGGTGCTCATGATAGTAAAAGATTAAAATGTGTGATAGTGAGAAGGTCATTAAAATAAGATTGGATTAAAATACATAATTTATTAATAACAAGAAATGACTTTTCATTTGAAAGGTCATATCTTCCCTTATATCTAAAATATAAATAAGGGGTATGCTATTTCTAAACAAGACAAATTAAATTGAGAAGACATATTTGGAAAAATATTATTAAAGAGATATATTTTTGTATGGAGGAAAATGAATTATAAGGCATGGCTTTGTAACATAAATTCAAACATTATATTATAAATAATAAATAAAAAAGCCTTTTGCTCTTTGTTCAAGGCAAAGAAATTACAATTACAATTAAGATTTGTCCTTTATGATTAATAAGGAGATTATTGAATTGTTTCGACAAGGCTTTATTTTTTGCATTGGGTATTTTCTACACTCGGTGTTCAACAAATAGGGAATAGTGTGAAATTTATAAAAGCTTATGCATCCTTGGCTAATTGGATTTCTTGCCGAAGAAGTTAAATTTCTTTTGGTTAGCATAGGATTGCATATAAAAAGTATCTTTTGTAGAGTTTAGGAGTAATTGATGATATTTTGGATAAATATTGTCTCATAAGGTTTGTATGTAATATTCTTCATGGTGATTGACTCTGTTGCCCAAATAAGCAAAGGCATTGGTCATTCAAATATAATTGAATTTATAATTGAAGTCAGAAATATACATATTTCCTTCTTGCAAGTACTGAATTTATTATTAACAAATATTATACAAAACATTCAACTAGTTCAAACACTTAGCAGTCAACTTCATATTAATCAAGCTTGAGGACCTTGCCAATCAAAGAACTCACAAAGTTAAATTTGCTCTATAAAAGCTTTGAACAAGGTGATCAGGTTCGAAGTGAAGCTCTACCCGCCTAAGTGTAGCAGAGCCTAAAGTGTAGGAGAATTTGGATTATTCCCATTCGTTAGCCATAACTGAGTGAGGAATCCTATTGGAGAATTGCACAATCTGTGGTTTTGGGAACCAACATGTACAAGGATAGAACAATGCTTCTTCACAAAATGATAGATTTTTGATCTTTTGACTTGACAAGAATGAGCTAATTTATGATAACTCAACAAACTCATTATAAGGTGGCCAGGTGGATATCTTACTGTTACAAGAGGCTAAAATGCCATATTCTTCTTTTACTAAGATAGTGGGGAGGTTATGGCCAACAACCAATTTCTTTTGTTCTAAAGCAATGTAGTGTCTAGAGGCATTGCAACTATGTGGAATCCGGCTCATGTTGAAGGGGAAGCTTTGTCCTTCTCCCAAAACTATCTTTCTCTCTCTTTTAAGAGACATTCACAATAATGCCACCTTTTTAATGTTTAAGCCACCAACATGTGCTTGGGTAGGATGGCGTTGAATGAGATGGCCAATAATTTTGTAGCTAACTTGACTGCTAAGTTTATTTTTGTGGGTGACATCAACGCCCCTCTGTTCCTGTCGGAGAAGTTGGATGGTCTAATGGATTACAGTGACAACATGACGGATCTCTCTTACTTTGTTAGCAATACATGGCTCTATGATCTAGAGCTGATTGATAACCCTTTCACTTGGTCTAATAATAGAAAGGGTGCTCGCCTCATCTAGGTAAGATTTGATTGCTTCCTGATTTCCTCCTCTTGGGACTTATTGATGTGAGTTTTGTTCCACTACAACATGCAAAATCAAATACTTAAACATTCAATCCTCTATTGATGTAAGGTCATCTCTCATTCTAATCTTGCAAAGTAAGATCTTGAAATGACTTCAAGAATCCTTCTTAATCTTGGACTTCACTTAGTTTTTTGATGTGATATGCTGGTTATCACAAAAAGACTTACACTATTCATTCAATGGATATCAACTCTTGCACTTCTAAAAATTTGGCTCTACAATGTGCATTGAAAATGAATCTTTGCTTATCTAACTTCCACTTCAAATTAAACTTGAATTCTACTACTACTTCTACCTCTAACTAGGAATGCAAGGAGTCATGCATGCCGTGGAATCTATTATATGTGATCTCACCAATGGCTCCATCCACTTATTGCAAGCTTCAAGGATATACTCAAATAGTTTTTAAATCAATATCTCGTCTCCAATCCCATCAAATGGATGCAAACTAAAGATTCAACATCAATTGAAGCTAAGTGCATTCAGCCATTGACTTACCACACAAGGAACTCCTACCATCAACATGGGGCTGGTGGCTCATATTTGTTTGAGTCAAACAAGTAAACATCCATAATAACTTCCATTCAATTTAACTAATTTTGCATGAAAATAAATCAACTCCAAGTGAAAGGTTGAGGAAACCATGCAACATTCCAAAGCAATAACAAGTAATTCACAATGAAGAACCAACAGTTTACTTTGACAAGCACTATAGCAATAACTTCATTAAGTCTCTCCCTTAGCTAGCCTATTCTAACCTCCTAAGCTCATCTAATCTATTGACCTACAAGTGAGAAGGCCATGGCCTTTTATAGTAGTTTCGTTACAATGAAGGGTGAAGATCGATTCAAGATCAAGGGCCAAGATTTCTTCCCACAATTTCCCAATTAGGGTTGCCAATTTTACAACCAATTGCATGAAGGCACCAATTCGTGGGCCAATAACAAAATTACAATGATTTTTGATAGCCAATGAGAAAATGGGACACTTGGCATGACTTGATTGATTGTGCTTGAAACTGAAATTTTCTAATTGGAGGAGGCAAACAATCACCACCTCATCATTCTTTGGAATTTTCTCATGGAATGGACTTGAATTGGTTGCATCTTTGTGAACATATGAACTTGATCTTTCTTGATTATCCTTGAATATGTCCTTGTGTAGCTGGATCGTCTTTCCTAGATTTCCTCTTGATTGCAATCTGAATTTGCAGGTTCATAGCTTGAACATGAATCCTTCCTTCTCACTTGAGTCCTCGGGCTTGAGCCATCTTCTTGTAGTATCGACTAGGTGTTGATCATCACCTTGCCCTCTAGCTTTTTCTAGTTGGCATGATGATGGAGGGTATGTGCACTAGCAATGCCTTGATTTTCTAAGATGTTCCAAGAATGACTTTCAATTCATCCCTTCTCCTTCTCAAATTCACCTTGCAAAATAAAGGAGACGAGCATTAAGCTTGAAACAAATCTGAAAATAAATTCACATCAATAATAAACAAGATTAATCCCAATTTAGAACCAACCATTTTGCAAAGTTGAGGCAAATTTAAATCTCATCTCAATCTAAAGCCATTTATTATTATTATTTTAATTTTTTATTTCTAATTTGCATCACTTTCTCTCTTCACTTTTTTTTTTGAGGAGGTAGGGTGGTTTTGGCGATTTACAAAGGACAAGAGTTCGCTGGGGAAAATCCTAAAAGACAAGAAATTTCCCAGGAAATTCTTGAGAGAAGTGCAATTTCCCTAGGAGGGAAATTCTTGAGAGATGTGAAATTCCCCCAGCTTTTGTTTCGCTCACAAACTTCTTTCCATTCCTCAAACATGGAAACCCTTCTCTCTTGAACTAAAATTCTACTCTCCACTTGGACTTAGGCTACGGAAATTCCTCTAAGTGGCACCAAAGTGCTTACACCAACCTGAGATCAAAATTGCTTCCCAGTGAGCCAAAATTGCTCGAACTCACCGCCGACTTGGAGACTTGGGAAAAAAATTGCCAACTAAATACCCAGGACAAAGACTCTTACTTGCTAAAGCAAAAAGAGGGGGCCCCCATTTGCAATGTGGCGATGGTGTGCAAACCACACAATAGTTGTTAGTAGTTGCTTCCTCCCTTGTTGTGCTGCCTAAAACCATGTCAAATCATAACCCTTTATTGTGTAAATGGTTGGATAAATTAGATTTGGGCTGTGCTCCTTTTAGACATGAAATTATGTGGGCCTCCCATCTGAATTTCTGTGATATGGTTAGAAATTGGTGGTCTACCTCAATCAAGGGTCAGCTATGTTTTGTATTGCTAAGAAGCTTGAGATTATCAAAGGAAAGGTGAAAGGCTGGAGCAAAACTAATTTTGGGGATATTTTCAAGACTAAGAAAGACCTATGCGGGAAATTGGACAAGCTTCAACAATTGACATCAGTTGACCTTTCCCCTACACTTCACTTGGAGGAGGAAGATTATAGGATTAAATGGAAGAATGCCATGGCAAGTGAAGAAGTTTTCAAGAAACAAAGGTTGTGCATTTAGTGAATGTTAGTAAACATAAAAAGAGGAATACAATCATTTCCTTGTTGGATGAAGCAGGGATTGTTAGCTTTGATCAATCTCAAATTGGCTCCTTGGCTTCTGGCTACTTCTTGTAGCTTTTCACTGATGTTAATGCTGGGGACATCTTAGATCTTCAAGACCAACTCCTCACTTACCTCCTACATGTTATTTCTGGTCAAGATAATGAACTCCTTTATGAAGAAATCTGGGTGATTGTCTTTGCAATGGGTGCTTATAAGTCTCATGGCCTGGATTGTTTCCCTTCAACTTTCTTTTAGGAATTCTCTGACATTGTTAGTTATGATGTTATCAAGGCTGCTAGGGACTTTGTTAAAATGAGCAAGTTTTTAAGACAACTAAATGATACCTACATTGCCCTTGTCGCGAAGAGCAATCATTGTAATTCTCTTTAGGATTTTAAACCTATAAGTCTGTGTAATACCTTTTGCAAAATCCTCACAAGAATTCTAGTGAAAAGAATTAAACTGTTGTTGAACTAGATTATCATTGCAAACTAGAAGGGGTTTGTACCGGGTAGACACATCATGGATGGTGCCATTACCACACATGAAATCATTCATTCCATTAACTAAAGTAAAGGTGCAAGTATGACCCTTAAACTTGATATCTCCACGACATATGTCACAAGGGGATCCCCTCTACCCCTACCTCTTCATCATGGTGGCAAAACTCTTAGGTCGTAATATGTTGAACCTAGTTGATATGGGAAGATTTTATGGCATCAAAACTTACTTATGCCCTCCCCATCCTTGTTCTGTAGCAACTCGTGGATGACACCTTCTTTGGCATTTCCTCAGTGGTTGGCTAGGGAATGGAAAGTCCTCTTGGTTCACTATGCCTCTGCCTCTGGTCAATGTATTAACCATCAAAAAATTACATGCTTTTCTATTTAAAAACATCTCATTACTTTCATTAACACTAGAAACTCATAGGGTTGGGAGTTAAAGGCAAAAGCACGTCCTTTTGTATTCTAAAAACACATCTTCATTTCCATGTCATTACTTTCATTAACACTAGAAACTCATAGAGTCGGGAGTTGAAGGCAAAAGCATGTGCTTTTGTATTCTAAAAACACATCTTCACTTCCATTTGCTCTAGAAACTCATAAAGTGGAGATTTGGAGAGCAAAGCACTTGTTTTTTTTTTCCAGTAAAAAGTGCATCTTTACTCACTTTTATATGCATTTTTGCTTACCCAAGCATGGGTGGCAATTCTTAGCCCAAAAACACATGTTTTTGATTTGCAAAAACCCATTTTTTTTTGGGTGTTTTTGAGAAAAAAATAGATTTTCGCACTAAAGAATCATTCATATCTTAGTTAATACTTGATGGATTTTGAAGATCCTTGGGTCGTTTTTCCATGAAATCATCCAAGCGTCAAGGATCATTCCTAGCTTATCAAAAGTGTTGTTTAAAGAGGTTTTGGCATTCTACAACCCATCTAGGGCACGTCTTTGCCCAAAAAAGCCTTGTATTTGAGCATTTCTCCCCATCAAATCATCAACTCTTTGGCTCAAGGTGAGTTCTAAAGCTTGCCTATCATTTCTAGCTTGTATATAACTCTTTCAAGTTACATATTATGCTTTGGATGCCATTTACAATATCCTTTGCATTTTGAACATTGCTTGGTCAACATGGTTGCTAAAATGGTACAATTTTAATCTCTAACTTCCTATACTTGGCAAGCTACGAAGTTTGACTCAAATTTTGCAAGGATTGAGTCAAGATTTGAAGTTTATTTAACACTCCATCTTGTAATCATTCTAAATCCAAGAAATCTCTTGGATTTCATTCCAGATTTTGCTAGTGTTTAAAAGACGACTTCTTTTGCCTCTTGAGGAAAATGTATGATTTTTTATCATTTTTTAATGGGGCTTTGTTGTCTTGTTTATGCAAGTTGTCCCATTTTAATTTTTCAGATTTGCATGTTTTATATGATGTGCTCCTATTTTCCGTCCAAATTCTCTAAGTTGCATGTGCGAGCACTTCATCTTGCTTGTACATGCAATCAAGATTAAAAGCTCCATTTTCGAAAGAAACTACCATAGAACATGAGCTCATTTATCACGTGCTTTTGCATCCAAAAACCCCACTTTCATGCTTGCATACACTCCATTCATACCTTGCATACCGCTGCTACATGACTTAAAAACTCGTAATGGTGGTTGCTTGCATTGTGCATGCATGTTTACTTATGATGAAAACACAAAATCTCATTATAAGCAGACATCTCTCTATCCATTTCCATGCATTTTCCGTATAATATCCTTGCTGTCCACATATGTTTTAACTTTTGACATTCGAAAAACCCGTTTTGAGGGTTTTCACCATAAAAATGTTTTTGAGCTTAAATGCATGTATTCATTCACTGTCCAAAAGTTTCCAGCTGTACTCCACATGTAATGCTCCCCCAAAAAACCTGTTTTTAAATTGTTTTCCCTATTTAAAAAGCTGCTTTTGTGCATGCAAATAAGATAGGAGGACTCAATGCAAACATGATCACATAATGGAGCCTACAAGGAGGTGAAAGAATGATTACAAGTGCAGAGTGCTTTCAAGACAAAAATTTTCAACAAACACTCAACTAAACAATTGCGGATGCATATTTTTACTCTAGTTTGAGATGCTTTCACCAAACTTGAGCACAACAATTTCAAATCTCAAATGTCTTGTAGAAACATGAAGACTAATAAAGCATGATGTAATAGAAGTCATGTCTTGTCAGGCACTTTGTATATTTTCATCATGTATTTATAATTTGTAATATATATATTACATGTAATGGAAAAATATAATGTAATTGCATGTGATAGGATCACGTGCAAAGTTGTAACATGCAATCAAGTTGCAATTGCATTAGGCGTGCAACTTTAAATAAGTCAAAGTTAGTTACGAGTTTTGATTTTGAATAAGTCAAGGTGGTTGAGGGTTTCCCCCTTTCTCTCCACCTTTCTCTCTCTTCATTTCCTATATAAAGGAGGGAGCTCATTGTAAATAATCATCTTTTGGCAAGTGAAAAATTTCTGCCAGTTTTTATTGTGCACTCAAAGACTTTGTGTTTGGATGTAAATCAGGTTGCTTTCAATAAAAGAGGCTGATTGTTTTGAGACCTTGTGCCAATTCAAACTGTTACGCGGCAACATTTTCTTGAGTTGATTGTGAGTTTAATGCTTTGATTCAAGAGGGATTTGGATTCAATTGCATAGACTTTGAGCTGTCTATTGCTTTCAGAGCCAATTTGAACTTTTGAAGACTTTTTGCCATAGAATGACAAATTGTGATAGATAGTAGTGGCTGCAATTACTAAGAGTTGAAGACTTTGGTCTTCAGTGGTAAGTGTTTTTTAAATTAAATTTTAGAGTATGTAGTAAAACTTTGTGTTTAATGGCTATTCTACATGAATCTTCACGAGACAAAGCACAAGAGACTTTGGGTTCTTGTATTTGTTTCACAAAAATATGTAAGTAAATTGCTGTCTTTGGTCTTGTTCTTAGGCTAACCCTCAAGCCACCAATATTATCGTAGCAATAGGACCTTTTTGTAAAGTTTGGAAGCCATGGTTCCTGGCAAATTATTCTTGAAAAAAGAGAACTTGATTAAAAACACCACCTTTTTTGTAATTTCCAGTTAAGTTTCTATTGGAACCTCCTGTGGTAAGAAGGCAGCCTCCCCTAGTGCTGAGAGGTGAGAGAAATCTCATGAAACGTAGCCTAAAGTCACAATTTTGTAAGTTGTGGTCAGTGACATAACCAATTTTTAGTCAATAGGTCACCAATCCAATCCTAGTAATAAAGAAAAATGAAGAGATAAGATTATGTGTGGATTTTAGAAATCTGAACAAGGCATTAGAAAAGGACAACTACCCATTGTCATTACTAGACAAAGTATTACAAATTGTGAATAAATCCTAGATGATGACATGCATGGATGGGTATTTACATGGATGATATTACAATGTTTTCAAAGAAGAGAGAAGAACATATTGAAGATTTAAGAAAGGTATTCACTAGATGCCAGAAGTCTAAGTTATTGATGTTGGTTCTGATGCTGATGTGGGCCGGGGTGCCGATGGACCAATGAACGGATTTTTTTTGGGATTTTGGGTGTGTCCATATACATATATATATTTAAAAAAATAAAAATAAAAATAAATAAATAAATAAATAAATAAATATATATATATATATATATTTTGAAAAAAAAAATGTATATATATGTATGTATGTATACTATGACTAATATATGCAAAGAGATGCAATAAATATGCAAAAATAAACCATAGCAATTAGCATATTCAAATTGAAATAACAAAATGTATAATTAGTAAATTACTCAAGTTCAAGATTCTAATGTAATTTGAATTACAAAATCAAAACATATTTCATGGTTCAATGTTGATCAATCAAGAGTCAAGAGTCAAGATTCATAAATCAAATTTAGTCAATCAAAATCGCAAGGATTCTCAAAAAAATCGACATTCTCATCATCTCCTTCTGCTGCAACACTTGCAAGTTCATTTGAATCAAACATGGTTCCAATTGTGCTAGATGCACGTGCTGTGATGTTATCAACCTCATCATCTGTCATCACAGTAAGATCTTGAAGTGTTGCATCCAAGTTTGCACATTCAGGGGCTACATCCCAAAGCTTGGTTAACCCTTCCTTGTATTCATCCTCTTTACGTGACAAAAGACACAAGTTGGTATGTATATAAACCAAGTCCTCAACTTTCTTTAAGCCCAACCAGTTGCGCTTCACTGAATGGATATAGGAGTATGTACTCCAATTCCGTTCAACAGCAGAAGAACTTGAACCCTGGATAGTGTTCATAAAATTAAACATACTGTGCTTCACTAAATGGATATAGGTGTATGTATTCCAATTCCGTTCAGCAGCAGAAGAACTTGAACCCTGGATAGTGTTCATAAAATTAAACATACAAATAAAAAACAAATTAAAGAATATTAAACACGAATTTGTATAATACATTTGCCAAATAAAAAATAAATGAAAAATTACTTGTGAGAGGATCTTGATTGCAAGAGGTTGTAGATTCTTGAATGGTTGACCATACATGTACCACCATGTGATACTTCCCATGTCATTTTGGTCCTTTATTGCATATGGTGTAAGTTTTGATCTTCAAGCAAATAAGCAAAATTCTAGCCTCACCTTTTTGTGCATTTCATGATCTGGGAAGAGTCTTGCAAATTCAGTGTAGCACCTAGTAGCAACTTCTTCATCCGCATATGGCGCAACTCTATTCAGCATAGCAAGCTATAGTGCCTTGGAGATAAGGCATATGCAAGGAGGTGCAATGGGGGAGTCATCTTCTCACAAGGATGATGAATGATTGCCTCCACCTTATGACACAATGCTTCACATTCTGTGGGGTTAGTCTCATGTGCTTGTATGGAAAGCTTTACCTTTTCTACCATGTTGTCCATGCCATCATACATATCTCCCAAGCAAGGTGCATTTGTATCGGCAAAGCGTAGCATAGTCATGATATGTTCGGTGAAATCCAATACAAATTGCGCACGAGCCCACCAATGCTCATCCAAGAGCATACCCCTGACCTTCAAGGCTCTCTTTGAATTTGAAGCCTTCCATACACCCTATTGGTTACAAATAAACATTTGGCTTGATGCTGATTGCACCTTGATGAGTCCTCCCATAACAACAGTATAAGATGTAGATCTAGTCTCACTAACCTAAGCAAGTTGACAATATGACAACAAATATAAAGAAAAGTTATAAACAAGAAATGATTTGATAATTGAACATGAATATAAAACTTATTCAAAATAAATAAATAAATGAAACTAAGTAATTGCAATTTTAAATTTACCTTCAACAACTACAAGTTGGACAATGATTGGAATATGGATTGTGACATGTGGTGGTTTGTCACAAACGTTTGTATCTCCTCTCCCTCTTGGTATATTTGCTTCACCCAATCTATTTGGGTGCCGATTTGTTCCATGACCAAGTTGGCAAGTTGAGAGAGTGTACGTTGCATGGTGTCTAAAAAATATGGTTATATTGAGACTCAACCAAAGCACCTACACCCCTATAATTCTTGGCATTATTTGTGACCACTTGGATCACATTCTTATTGTCCACCAATCTCTATTGCCTCAATGAGAATTCTAGAAATGAATTGTGAATTCTTAACTTGTCCTTTACAATCAAGTGCCCTTAAAAACATTGTCCCTTTGGGGGACATTGTAATCACGTTAACCAATGGTCAGTTTCTTATGTCTTTCCATCCATCATACGCAATGGTTATGCCAAAAGTTTTCCAGGATGTCCTAATTGATTGAAGAGCTTTGGCAATAGAAACCTTTTCTTTTTGCCAAAGTGTAGTACGCACCTTTAAAACCCAGGGCTAATGTAATTAGTTGGTGCTTTAAGGATGGCTGCAATCATTTGCTTCCAATATGGTGATCTTATCAAATTAGAAGGAAGACCATTGGCATAAAGGCAATGTGAAATTGCTTCATCAACAAGCTCTCTTGCCTCCATTTTGAATGCTTGATCCAACATACCTCTTTTGCGTGTAATCTTCATCTTCCTCTTCCACTTCCAAGAATAGATGTTTGGAGGATGCAACATGATCACTGGGCACATTCACTTTGCTCTTTGTGGATGAAGGTTTATACAAATTTGTGTTTGATTTGCTTACTAAATGATCAACAACTTCTTGCTCTTTTAAAAGTCCAGCTAATTGTGCATCACTCATCCTTTTGCCATCTTTGCTTCCCTTGCACAATGCTATTCCTTTACTAGTAGGACCCATAAAATGAGCTTTGATTTGAGAACATGAGCTTTTGAATGGTTTACTATTATGACATACATTGCATTTCCAAATGTATGACCCACCTCCGGAAACTTGGGATAATCTTGTGGTGTGTCTTCATAATGGAGATGCCACATCAATATTGAAGTTATCACTTCGTTGACCTTGCCCTGTTGTTGAACTTTGACTGCTAGTATTAGCCATTCTTGCACAATACAAACTATGAATATAATAAGAAAATAAAAATATTAAATTAGAAATATTTAAATAAACTACGAACATGAAACATATGAGTGCAAATATATGATACAAAAATACTAAAAAGATAGCTAAACTTGTTCCTTCATTTTGTTAAAAAAGAAGAAAAAACTTGGAAAAATTCTTCCAAAACTTGAAATTATTTATGCACATCTAAAAAAAAATCACTAAAAAAGCTCATGAAATGGATCAAATGCTTACCTTAGATGCTTAGATGTCCTTTGTAGAAGCTATTAGACACCCTACGAATGATCCTCTTCAAAAATAATGACCTTGCTTTCATAATGCCAAAATGGAGATCAAATGAGAAGAGAGCCTAGCTGCAAACTAAATAAGAAGAATGAGCAATGAATGACCTATATTAGGGCCGTTCTATAGTTTCGGAGCAAACATGAGACAAATTATAATAAAAAAACAATTTAACACGTGTTTTATTGAGTCACTTAAGTGACTTGGCACTCAAAACAGCCAGATGCTCCATAGATTTGCTTGAATGTTCGACTGATGCTCTTTGGATGCTTTCCCAAGTATCTCGCACACATCTGCAGGTAGGAATTACGCTTCCTGTGCACATCTGTGCAGACTCCATAAGCACCCGCGCATCATGGCGCATCTACACCCACATCTGCTTGAAAACCAAACACATTGGTATCTTAGATGGAAGTTTGTGGTCTCTCTCAATCCAAAGTAGTGTATGTTTGGGGTGACAGAGGGAAAGTTGCTTGGACATGTTCTTTCAGAAAAAGGAATTCTGATAGATCTTGAAAGAGTGGAAGTGATTTTGAAGTTGAGTTTGCCTACTAGGAAGAAAGAACTAAAATCTTTCTTTGGAAAGATTAACTTTGTGAGAAAATTTATCTCAGGATTTGCAGAAATAGTAAAGCCTATGAATGACATGCTTAAGAAAGACGCAAAGATGGATTGAACACCATAAGCTAAGAGAGCTTTTGAAGAAATAAAGGAAAATATTGTTAAAGCACCTGTTCTTATGAGTTTGAAATATGAAAAGCCATTTTACATATGCTCATTTGCTTCAAATCATGCTTGCGCGACGATCCTTTGACGAAGGATTGAAGAAAATGAAGAGCCTTCACGAGTGCCCCATTTAAGGATGCAGAATTGAATCACCCCAATGTAGTAAAACAAACTTATGCATTGGTGAAAGTTAGACATTACATATTGAGAAGTAAAGTACATGCCATAGTTCCTAATATTGTTGTAAATACTTTATCGATGCAAAATGAACAAGAGCTCTTATGGAGCTGGAGTCCCTGCCTTGTTGAAAAAAGAAGACAGATTTGTTTTGAAGATGATACTAATGACAAATAACTTCTAAATATTGAATATATTGGCTGTATGTCTTTTAATTATCTCTTTAATATCTATTAATGTTCATTGAAGAATAAGTCACCTAAGAAATAAAACTTATTTAGCTGGGTTTTATTGCTTTTTCTGAAATTTATATTAGAGAAAAATCACAATCAATGACAGTTGTCCAGGATATGGATATGGCCGCATTTATTTGACACCAGAGAGCCTGATCAAAGTGGCTGGAGAAAAGGTGTAATTAATGCTTTTATAGCCAGACCACCGACATCACACCTAGATAACAATGGCACACCAGCGTTCAGTTTCTAACTTAGGGAATAGCATTTGCTGTGAGCTTTCAGTCCAAACCTGTCACCATTATGTTGCAAATTTCTGATTATAAAATTATGTAAAATTGCGTGGTTGATCCTGCTGTGCAAAATAACATTGAACAAAAAAAAATAAGAAATTGTGAGATTTTAATGTTTCTTCATTTTCTTGTTCTGCTCGTCTTCTTTCATAACATAATGACATTCCTTCCATGATTATCCAGGGTTGAAAGAAAATATTTGCAGACGTACTATGCATAGCTGTTGGGAGCAGAAAATTTAACATTTACCATATCAATATTTTTGGTAGTGGAAGGGATTTGATCGTGCGTGTATTTGGCCGCTGCAATCCGAATCTTGCGCTGGGAAGGTGACGAGGCAGCCGGAATGACAGGCACGGTGTCCGGAAAATTGATTTTTGAAGGGTTCGGTCCTCTCAGACAATAAATGGCTGTGTCAAATGCATGGGCTGTCTGTTCAGACATGTCGTATGAGCCCAGCCATATTTTAGATTGGTAATTGGGAATTCTCACCTCGGAAACCCATTTTCCCCATTTTCTCATCCGAACTCTCTTAAATTTTTTCTAATGTCTTCATCTTTCGACAATCAGAAAATTAGCGTTCTAAAATAGCAATTACTCACACTTTGGTATGCAATATATATAGTAATAATTAGATGGTCACAGACATTAATCTGAACCTTGATACAGTAAACAATTGACGTGTTGATTCCTACATTAGAACCTACATTAGAATTGACCTTACAATAAACAATTCCACTGTCTCTATTTGTTGCCTTACCCTGATTCTGATGGCATCAAGCCAAGTATTCCATCTTTCTTACTTTGTCCAGCCTCGGCTTCTATTCTCTGCTTCGTGTTTAATCTTTCCAAGCTCGTTTCAGAAATTGAGATTTTTCTTAAAGACGCCAATTTTGAAGTGGAAATTTCGGGGCTTTTGCCAGTGATTTGTCACCTGCCATCCATTCACAACATATCTAAATTTGCGTTTAAATTGTCCATGATTAATAAGATATTTCTCTTCATCCAAAAGATCATAATCTGCATCAACATGCACAGTGGCGGATATGCCCTGCATTTTCACAGACTGCCCACCGATGGATAAGCTGGAAGAGGACATGCCAGATGCTCTTAGAATTTGGAGGAAGTTTTCAGATGCTTGCCACTTTTTCTGGCTATCTTGTTCGAGAGACACTCACCCATGCTTCTAAATACGTCAGTACTGACAGTATTCAATGCATAATTATCTATTCACTTTTTTTTCCCCCTATTTTTGTTGTAGAAAAATCAATTTTACTCCCAGCAAAATTGGCACTGACCAATAAGAATTGAAAAATTGTTTTAAAAAAATGATTTTAAAAATAAATCAATTTTAGACCTTACAATATAAGATTCAAACATTGAATAAATTAATAGAGGGGGTCAAATGAAAACATTAGTTCCCTGCCAGGGACTAACTAGGTGAGAGAAGAGGAAAGTGGGTGGCCACTATATATGAATATGATATAGACATTCAACCAATGAAGCTAGTCAGAGGACAATAACTTGCACAAACTGTTGCATTTGAAGGCCAGGCTTAGTGCAACAGTTTATGAAATGAATGACGTGTCCATATGAATGGCACATATATATTATCTATTACTTATTGAATCGCAAATGTACTTCGCGTTTGAATGCCTCTCAAAAGGAGGCACTAAAGTTGAAAAGTAAAAGATACATGTTGCAAGGGTCTGTATTATACAAGCAGGTAATGAAGGCATTTACTTAAGATGTGTTGGGAAGGATGAAACGAAGAGAATCCTGGAGCATTTTCATGACAAGTTTGAAATAGGGCATGGAGCTAGTCTAGCTACAAGGCATGGAGCTAGTCTAGCTACAACACATAAAATACTAAGAGTAGTCTAGTATTGCTTGACTTTGTTCAAGGACACACACGAAGCATGTGACAACTTGCCACATTTGCTAAACAACTTTTGTTCGTGAAAAGAACCTTGTGATGCCACTCCAACTTGTGATTGAGGTGAGACCATAGGCGATGTGGGGACTTGATTTTATTGGTACAATTAATCTACCTTCCTTAGCTCAACATATGTATATTCTTTCCGTTACCAATTAGTGTATTTGGTAGATGGAAGCCTAAGCCTTAAGAAATTCTATTGCTGAAATTCTTATCAAATTCTTGGAAGAGAAGATAATTACAAGGTTTGGAAGCCCTTATGCTTTCGTTTGTGATAATGGTTTTGCGTTTGCTTCTTTGAAATTTTCCAATTGGGCTTTTATCATGGGATAACATTAAAATTTTCATGTAACTACTATTCCTTGGGAAATGGCCTAGCAGAATCAACCAATGAGAACCTTTTGATTGTTATTAACAAGCTTTTAGACAAAAATCAAAGGGATTGGCACACAACTAAAATTCGCCTTATGGGTAGATATAACAAGAACCAAACTGTCATTAGGAACATCTCCATACCATTTGGTATACAGAGGAGATCCGATCATCCCAATTTAATTGAGAATCCCAATCTTGCAATTCTTGCAAGAGTATTATGACATTGAGGATTGGGCCCAAAGTAAGATTGTTCCAACTGGCTGAGAAAAGAGACGAAGCCCTAGATAAATTTGCGAAACATCAAGGGGTTGTGAATAGATGGTTTGATAGTTAGGCTAGAATCAAGGCCTTCAGGATTTCAGACATAGTTATATATTGGGACAAAACACACAAGAAGAGAGGTGATCACTACAAATCTGACAAATTTGGAAGGGTCCATATCAAATTTTTGAGATTCTGGGAGAAAATGCTTTTAAATTGAAAATGTTAACCAGAGAGGATGTTCTATTGCCTATTAATGCGCAATTTCTTAAGCATTACTTTTGAACCTAGTACTCCCTTTCGGGTGCTTTAGTACATAGTTAGAGTAGGTTTCCTTTTTCTTGCATAGATTGTGTTTTTTAAGAGTTAAGTTGTTAGTCTGCCTTAAGTCATTTGACTTGAATTCTTTTGCGACTTTCTCTCTAAGTGTTGGGTTTTTAGGTGCCTTAGGCCTTTAGAGATGTTAGGAATTGCCCTCACCTAGTATTTAGAGTTGTCTTGGTTTAAATGGTTTTGCTTAGGTTTGGTGGTTGTAGTTTAGGTTCCCTTGCAAATGGGAGCCACCTCGTTTTCTCGTAGTTGTTAGGTTCGACAAATTTTGGCATTGCATGGCGCAATTTAGAGCTTTAAAAGAATGAGGGGTGTTTAAAAAACAAATGTCGAAGTTGTGATTTTAAATAGGTAATGCTAAACTTGGAGCCTGTCGCGTTCATATTATAATGGGTTGAACATAAAATCGTAAGTATTCTTAAATTTTGGCTAGTCAATTACTCCAAGATTCTATATAAAGGCATATTCCATGCACAAGACCCTTAAAATCCTTATAAAAATTGTTTTTTCACTTTCAAAATGGCCAAAATCCTAACAAAATTCATTTTTCTTTATAAAAATACACAAAATTCGGACTTAACATGAAATTCCTTTAAGATTTTAATCAAAATCATGATTGTACACGAATTTCTCTTCATATTTTTATCAAAGATCCAAACTTGGCATGAATTTCCCTTCTCATCTTTGCATTTTCAGATCAAATTCGCAGTGTTGATAAAAAACCTAGGCATACCATGAATTTCCACCACTTCGGCTATTGTTTGCTTGATTTTTTTACAGCGTTTGACAAATCTAGACAAGGGGAGATTCTCCCCTAAGTGTGAGCTAGAAAATTTTTTGAGTCTGGAAATTTTCCAAACTAGGGTTGTTTTCCCTTGGAGGAAGTTTGGAACTTGAAATTTTTTTCTAGGTTTGGGAATTTTCTAGACTAGGGTTGTTTTCCCCTAGGTGGCAAGTATGGATTCCAAAATTTTTTTAGGTGTCAAGTTTGTCCTAATTAGAGTGTTTATTTTCCTCAAGAGGAGTTCGAAATGTGGAATTTTTTCCAAGTACGAGAATTGTTTAGACTAGGGTGTTTTTTCCCTCAAGAGGAGTTTGAATTTGTAATTTTTTCTTTGTGTGAGAATTATCCGAACTAGGGTTAAATTTCCCTCCAAGAGCTATTTTTGTGAAAATTTTCGAGTTACCAAGATTTTCCATACTTGGGTTGATTTTCCTCTTTATGATGCCAAAGTGAGATAAATTTTTTTTCTATGTCCAAGATGAATTATGACCATTTTTTTCCACCTTGCATGGATAGGGATCGAGTTTGGATATGGTTTTAAGTCTGTACAAGTTGTGGTCTTAGGTAAATTTGAGAATCCCAACATTGGTCATTCTTCATAGGACATCATTATTTTCTTAATTAATTAAAATAAAGGGGGGACAATTGATAATGTCAAAGTTAGAAGCTTCTAGAGAGGAGACACTTTTAGCCCACATTGTTTAGGTGAGGTAATAAGAGGCAAAAAAACAAGTATGAAAGAAGGGCTGCTGTTGTAGTAAGCCATGAAAATGCTTGCAGATTGAAATCTAGGGGAGACCTCCATGGGAACAATTTCTTGCCAAAATTGATGTATTTACTCCCTCTTTTAAATACATTCCTTAGTGATTGCAAACCAAGAGGGGACCTTTTTTTGAGAGACTGTCCACCGGTGAAGGAACCTTGAAGTTGTCTTGAGATCTTAGTTTGCAGGCTTAGTATAAGAAGTGACTTTATATCAAGAGAGAGTTGAATATTTGGTGTTCTCACTTTGAAACATTGAGTATTCGATTTTGCATGTTAGTGGACTAAAACTCACATCAACTGGGCCCAAACATGAACGAAATGACCTGCAAAATCCAAAGCAAAAGCCAAAAGCCCTGTAGTAAACCATTACTCAAATTGTCATGTCCTCGCAATAGTTGATCAACTGGATATGTGTCCTCACAATTTTTTTGCAAGTATTGAAGCATACCCTGTGAATGATATGGGTTGATTGATATGCATTAATTAAGAAACAATCTATTTAAAGGTAGAACCACTATTAAAATAATATCTTCCAAGCTAGTTTCTTTCTATTTTTAATGGTCACTTCTATATATTATAAATATCTTGTATAATATATTCTTTCAATTATTTGTATGTTTCTTTGTGAAAACATCTTGTTTCTAAACTTTATAAGAACACTTCTTTCTTTGTAAATGAATCATCCAATATTTTACCAATCTGTTTGTCTAATATGTTATCAGAGCCATCTCAATATTTGTTTTGAAAAATTTATAATTTCTATTTTGAAATAATTAGTACTTCAAAAATTTTGACAATATTTTCTTGGTGTCTTGAGGTTTTCATGGCTTGTTTTTGGTGGTTCAGGAAGTCCCATTTTTCTGCAGTTTAGTTGACTTCCTTTATGCATAATCGATGAGCTTCTTTGTATAGCCCCTGTTTCCTCTTAGTACACAACTTTTTTTCTGGTCTTGTTTTGCCCTGCGTTCGTTTTTGATGGCCTGTAAGCTGCTCACAGCTCATCTCTAGCAGCTCGTTTCTGTATACTTTGGCTGCATCTGTGTATTGTTTCCAAAAGGTGACCTTTTTTGTGGCAAAAACGACAAATTTCTGTGATCTGTTTTCCTTAAAAATGACAGTTCCTCCCATATTTAGGGTCAATGACCCTTTCTTTGCAAACCGTTTGGTTTTGGGTTGACCTACTTCTACAAACATGTTTGCGCTGTTATTCATATTGAATGTGGCTTACGCTACAATTTTTTACAATTTTATGGTATTTGTAGGCTTTCATCTCAGCCAGCTAGGGTGTGCTTGATCTCGCCCATTGTTTTTTCTCAGATTCAAGTTTTGTTTACACATTCTTCGTGGTATTTTCAAGACCTCAATTGGGTCGTCTTTAGATTTTTCTTGATGCCTTGTTTTCCATGCCTTGAATTTTGTGCAAACTATTTTCTATTTTGTTTATAGATTTTTGGTGGGTTGTTTGAGATCTCTATTGGGTTGTCTTCAGATTTTTTCTAGGTCTCATTTTTTGTGCCTTGAATTTTGTGCAAACGGATTCACCTTGTAACATGTGTCTATACTTGCCTCGGTAAACAACACATTCAAATTTGTGCATTCAACCATCTAGTCTTCCTTGTTTTTGTGCCTTGAACAGCATGCAATGACATCTTTGACCAACATTCTGCTGGTAGGCAGTCAAAATTCAATGGCAAAAACTACAATACATGGAAGCAAGGCAATCATCAATATTTGAATACACATCTTGACAAAATTGTTTTGGGCGTGTCTACTTGTCGTGCAAATTAAGGCAAAGAGCATAAATTGATGAGCATTATTGAGAATCTGTCATGCTTATCAAACTTTCTATCACTGATGATCAACTACCGCAGGTTTCTTTTGGTAAAACAACTGCAGAAATTTGGAGTCATTCGAAAGGTTTGCTCAAAACCTCAGATGAGAGCTGTGCATTCTTCTTGAAGAACATGCTCTTCTCGATCATGATGAATGATTAGGTATCCCTGCAGGATCATCTCAATAAAAGTAAAGGATATTCGAGATCAGTTGGAAGAAATTGGACACAAAATGGAAAAAGAAGACATGGCGGTGATCAGCTTGAAGAGTCTTCCATCTTCCTAGGAACAATTATTTGAAACTCTCAAAATTCCTTCCACTCATTCTGATGTTTTGTTTTCCATTCACTGTTTAATACTTCTACAACAAGACTTCTGGAAACTATGACTTGGCAATGCTATCAATTCATCCTCAAACAACCAAGCGTTCTAAGCTAAATCCACATGCAACTATCATCCTCCCAGTCTTCTCAGCAGAATCCCTCTGCTCAGTCATTAGAAGCCCAAAGAAGAAAAATATTCAGTGCAACTACTGGCATAAGTTTGGTCATATGAAGTTGGAATGCCAAAAACACTTAGTTGCTCAAGCTAAGCAATCTAGTTCACAGCCTCGAGTGCGTGCTGCGGAGCACTCTGAGCAGGGTGAATCTGGCTTTTACATCTTCATGGTTAAAAGACCCGCAAACCATCTTAAATCCTTTGCCTAGTATATAGATTCGGGTGCCTCTTGCCGTATTGGACAGGGTGGACTGTAATGTCCCCTTTCCAACACATGTTGTATTAGGATGTTTTTAGCCTATTTCACCATGGTCTCATAGGCCAATCAGGTTATCTAAGGAAGCTTGAGGATATTTGGCCTAGACTGTTTCAGTTACAGGTGATTCTGAGGTGTTTTGGTGTGGTTTAGGGATGCTTACTATTTATAGTAAATCAGTTGGGGAAGTTTTTTCTCATCATTGACTAATGGATAGTATATTGTTGATGGTAATTGTTAATATAGAAATTTATTAGATATACTTGGACACTTGTGTATAAAAAAGGGGGTATCTCTATTTATCCCACATTAATTATTGAAGTTTTTGAGCTCCCTTGGGGATGTTATAATAGACTTTTGCGAGTTGATTTTGAATATGCTGGATTGAATTAGAAGTTGAAGAAATTGTTTGGAGAGCTCATCTTCAAGAGCTTGGACAACGAAGTCCCTCTTTGTTACAATCTCTACGTTGTTGCGATAAGTAGTCTATGTTGGATTGAATTAGAATTTCATGAAATTGTTTGGAGAGCTCATCTTCAAGGGCTTAAAGGATGAAATCCCTTTCCTAACAATCTCTATGCTGTTGTATTACATAGTCTGGAGGTTAGTACATTTGCAGAGTTTAAAGAATACCATTTTGTGCCCTAAGAGTCAATATCATTGGCGTGAATACATTTGAACAGTTCTGAGGTATAATCAAATAGTGTCTTCCATTTATATATACCCTGCTCAAATCCCATGTAGTACTGCATCAAGAGCTGGATGCCATTAGTTGGCCTTCAATAACAGTTCACATCCCAGGCACGATTTTAGTTTGAGTATGCTATTTGCAGAGCAAGTTGGGTGTCATTCCAATGGGTCATGGTTGAGAATGCAGATAAGTATGATTTGATTCCCATAGATTGCTGAAGTCTGTAGTTGACGTCTTGGCTTGAGAACATCTTTTTTACTATCACAGAGTGTACTGGGGAACCTGGTGATTGCCGGAGTCAGTCGAGGTGCTGAAGCTGAGCCAAGGTTTGACGTCATTGCTGCATTGCATGTTGGGTTGGTGACTTGGGCTTTGATAGCAACAAATTGTGTTATAATATCACAAAAGTAGCTGCAATTTGAAGGGTATGTGTGTATGCTCAGACTTCTGTATATTGTCTCATTGACTTCTGTATATTGCCCTAGTTGATTAATCATATTTCTAATGCATTGTGAAGAGCTTATCAAGTTGAACATATAGTTGTTCAGTTGAGAAATTTGATGCGAAGCTGATTATATTATTGTTTCAGTCATAGTTATTAGTTTTGTGCACTGTTGAATTTGTATTTCATCTTCCTGTCTATTACAATACAAGTGAACCAAATTTACAGTAAAGGGATGCCTATTACAAAAAAATCTTTTCTCTTACTATATTCATAAGGTTGCGTAACTTATTTTACCACTGTTGGGAAAAGGGGAATTGTGGTTGGGAAAAGGGGACATGAAATGGTCATACCGGTACTTGAACACTTTAATCACATGTTAAAGTTATAAAATCCTTTTGTATCAATTCTTGTGATGACAAATTCCTACCTAACCTTAGACCTTCTTTACCTAACATAGAATTTATAAACCTTTGTGCTGTTGTATTCTCAAAAGAAAAAATGTCCTCCTGATGCTTGTTCAAACCTACCCCTATGGAAGCCTCTATTGTGCCATTAGAGTAATGTAATTTATACAGATAAAAATCTCACCAGTCCATTTCCTAAACAACTGCCTTTCTCCTGAATGCTTGCAACTAGAAAGCTGTACCAGAATTCCCAACTGTCAATCACAAGTCCTACACCAGTTATTGTCAGACAGCACTATCAATTCACTATCAATTCACCATAATTTTCACACATCTAGCTAATACGAGCCCCACTTATTTCTCCCGCCTGATGCCAATTCCTTATTTAACATCTAAAACTATCCAGTTATATGCATTACCTCTATACCTCCATTTTACTATTAATTTTTAAATTTTCATAGAATCCTTTGCAGCTATTAGCGAGGTGACTGTAAGTTGCCATTAACAGAGCTTGAAGAATGCCACAATTGGCAAGGAGGCTTGTAAGGACCCTCTCCAGGTGGATTCTTTTAAATACAAATTTTCTACTTTGTTTGCGTTTGTTTTGGTGAATGAATGTGGTATATTTGCAATGTTTGATGACAATATAATGCAACAAATAAAAGATATTCAAATAATATTTCTAAGTTAAAAGTGAAAGTGCATTGAAAATACACAGATGAAAACTCCAGATTTTTATATCAGCTTACATACTAGATATTTTCACAAAATATCGACAACCTAGTTCATAAAATATCTCCTATTATCCAAATCAACAAAACCTACAATCAATGAACCCAGCAAACATGCCCTGAATGCCTTCAAACCCTCTGAAAGGATGAATAACAACAGCAAATGAATAGCTTGAAATCTGATCAACAATGATTACAATAATGAAGCCACAGATATGCATTAGAGGAAACTTCAAAAATGTTTCAAATCCTGCACAAATCTGCTCTTTAGGCTCAGAGTTGACTCTTGAATGAAGCCCATGCTATGACAATGATTCAGCTGATCTCCCACAGCCTCAAGATTGCAATTACAATGAAGAGATTTTGTTCTTTAAATCATAAAACTGCCCGAAACACTTGGTTTCTCTTCCAGTCACAAATTCTCAAAAGCATAGTCAAAATGATCATCAATAATAAGGTTGAATTGCTTTTTGATGTGCTTTTATAACTCCAATCTCCTTAATAGCATTTAATTCCACTTATAGTTTTTTAACAAGATTTTATAATAAATCTTTTGGGTGTTCATATTCGTGGATTATAAATGCACTTTAATAGCATTTAAAATAATATAACTTGTGTGCACATTGATTTTATAAAATACTTTGATGCTTTGGACTCCAAAATATAATCCATTAATTGCACTTTAAGTCACTTAAATGAAGGGTTGTGGCTTCATTGACTATAAAGTGATTTCAGCTCCACAAGTAATCATTATTTCTCAATTCTGTCTGAACTTGGGAGTTAACCATTATCTCTATTGTGCACCCATCTGCCTTACTAAAAATAGTAAGGGTCCCTTTTTTGTTATAGGGTTCAAGAAGAGTTGGCAGATTAATGGATTTCCGGATGATTGATTGATTAACAGAGGAACAAATGTGTTCCTTATAAAGAATTGCAAGGACGTTGTTTCTAAAAGAAACAACGTAGATTGAAGACGGAATTAGAAACAAAACTAGAGACAGGATAGGAAGCATTCCTATCTGGACTGAAGAAAAAAGAGAGGGGATAGGAAACATTCCTATCTAGATTGAAAGACGGACTATAGACAAGTAGTTGACTATTATAGAAAGTATAAGATATTATCTTAATACCTTCCCTTAATGGTCAACATACGAATGTCGGAACATTCTGGGATAATTGAGACCCTCCCTGGATCTACAGAATGTTGAAACCAAGAAGCTTTGCCAGAAGAGTGCTATGACTCAAAATAAGTTGCATTTACAAAACTTCGTTTTTGTGGGAAAAACGGTAAAACCCAGAATCTCACGCAACCTTCCGTATTACAGACAACTTGAAATGATTTTTGAGGAGAAAATCAACAAACCCAGAAAAAACAGAAATAGATTCAGAAGGCGAAAAATGCAGCTTCGCCTTGATCAAGAAGCTCGACAACTTGTGTTGTTGGCTGGGAAGCATTTTGCCTTGCTTGGGCAGCCAAACGTTTCCGGCACTTGAATTTCATATGGCTGAACGTGTGACAGTAATTACACTGTACATTTTGCTTCGTAGAGCCATCCAAGGATTGAGCAGAAGGTTGATGCTGGGAAGGCTGAGAAGACTGATGGTTGCCAATGTTCTGTTGAAAGGATTTTGCAGCAAAGGCTTGCTCAGTGGAGGTGGAACTGGAGCTGCTACCAAATTGTTGTTTCCACCGATCTTGCTGAAGCAGCAAGGTGCAGAGATTAGTGAACTTTAGATCAACACCAGTAGATGTGATGTTGAGAGTCTCGATAAAATGCTCATAGGATTTTGGTAAACTCCGAAGAGTGATTACCACAATATCCTCTTCCTCCATCTTGCGACCGATGGCAAGTAACTGATCATGGATTTCTTGAATCCGATTCAGGTGTGCCTGGAGTGAGGTGCGCTCATCCATGACAATAGAAAACAGAGTGTTTTTCAGAAAGAAGGCTCTGCTCTTGTCGGAAGTCTCATGAAGACCTTTTAGATGTGTCCAGATTTCGGCAGCTGTCTTGCCGGATGGAATCTGAGAAAGCTGGTCATCAGCTACGGATAGTTTGAGAAGCATTACTGCCTCTCGATTGTTCAGATCCCATGTATCTTGATCAGGACCCGGAGAAGTCGGGCGCTGCTTAACATCCAGAACAAGTTGATCGGTGTTTCGATATTCAAAGATTGCGATGATGCGTTGCTTCCAGGTTCCATAATTGCGACCATTGAATTTGGAATTATGGTCGAGCAGAATATTTGTCAGAGATGCCATGGCACGTTTGTCAATGAAAAATTGTGAAAATCTGTGAAGGCACGTTCTTCGAGGCAAAAATACGAAAGACCCAGAAGAATCAAAGAATGACCTAGAAGAGAGCTCGAAAAACCCAAAAGGAATTTGCTGTCGTTTTCTAGATCCGCTGGCTCGAAAATCAAGGCACAAAAATCGAGGCGCCCAGGAAAAATGGACAACAACCCAGTTGAGCTCTCGAAAAACCCACCAAGAATCTGCAAACAAAATATTTTTTCGACCCCAAAAATTAGGGTTTCGAAAAAAAAGGCCCTGGCTGAAAAAGGCTTGAAAAAACTTCAGATTTCTTGATAAAAATGGCAGATTTTTTTCAGGGAGGGCGCAAATGATGAAGAATGCAAACAAAACGAACTAATCCTTGACCCTACAATCGCGATTTTGCTGTCAAATGCGCTGGAAAATATATGGACGCGAGTTGCTTCAAATGCGTGTGATTTGGACGCGATTTGTAGAAAAAAATTGCGAGCTTTCCCAAGGATACAGGCACGGATTTTGCAGACCAGGAGGCTGCAAAAAAGAGACAACTGTCGTGGTGTGCAGATAATTTCAAAAGAAATTATAAATTTTTCGAAAAATTCCTTATCATGGCTCTGATACCATGTTATAGGGTTCAAGAAGAGTTGGCAAATTAACGGATTTCCGGAGGATTGATTGATTAACAGAGGAACAAATGTGTTCCTTATAAAGAATTACAAGGAAACAACATAGATTGAAGACGGAATTAGAAACAAAAATAGAGACAGGATAGGAAACATTCCTATCTGGACTGAAGAAAAAAGAGATGGGATAGGAAACATTCCTATCTAGACTGAAAGACGGACTACAGACAAGTAGTTGACTATTATAGAAAGTATAAGATATTATCTTAATATTTTTGTCAACCCCTAACATTCTATAATTAGTAAATCCTTGAATACCTGATCAACCAAGATGCCAAGGGTCAATACTACAACTGCAACAAGTCTAGGTGCCTTGCCAAATATAGAAACTGTGTGAAGCTGACTTACTATAATTTGTAAGTCTTTGAATAACTGCTCAAGCCCAAAATGCCAAATCTCAATACTGCAACACATGTTTAGGTGCTCTGCTAAAGATAGAAATGCCATTTTCCTGAAAAAGACACTATAAATTGTAAGTTGCCAAACTAAACCAAACAAAGAGCTATCTTGAACTCTCCTGTCCTCTAGAATGGGAATCAGCCTTTGGTTCTACCAATTGAGACCCCTTAGACATATGACTTAGCCTATGAGGGCCACTGGCAGGTTAATCCAAACCACCAACCACGGTGATCTAAAAAGTGGATATTACAAGGTCTGCTACCTTATTCTCCCTTGTACAATGCTGGAACCTCATATAACCAAAGTTTTGTCCCAATTTGTTTATTTCATCTACACATGGTTTTTAATTCCAATTTCTAGCTCTACTTGTCTGTAGAACATCTCTTAACTTCATAGGTTTGCCTTTGACTATCATCTTTCTAATGTTTTGAGAGGCTGCAGTAGCCAATTGTGCCATTACACCCTTGCAATTTGCCTCATTATTAGTCCTAATCACCAAGAATAGAGATGCTACATAGATTGATCTACTTTCTACATCTCAAATACCACTTGTATCATCTAGGTTGCCTTGAGAAGCATCACCAAAATTCAGTTCTACGAAATCTCTTAAAGGGGAAAATAGATTACTTTAGGTATCTCCAACATACTGTCATGTTAAATCGATGTTAAAGGGGGGAGTTTTGTTCTATTGCTTTCTCCACTTTCTGTGATACACATGGCAATAAACGTCAGTTAACCACCCCATACACTTGTCAACAAAATGATATCGTACAGTGTCGCAACTGCACCATTACAGAAATGGCCAAGTCTATGATGGAACATAGAAATGTTCCTAATAAATATTGGGCAAAAGTAGTCTTTGTTGTGGTCTATCTTCTTAATAGGTCTCCTATACATGTCATCGACTGCACCATTATAGAAATGGCCAAGTCTATGATGGAACATAGAAATGTTCCTAATAAATATTGGGCAAAAGTAGTCTTTCTTGTGGTCTATCTTCTTAATAGGTCTCCTATACATGTCGTTAAGGGAAAGACTCTTGAGGAAAGCTTGGATTGGTCACAAACCTAAGATCAACCATCTAAATGTTTTTGGCTCTTTAGGATATGTTTGGATTCTAGATGCTCCACGCTCCAAGTTGGATTCGAAGAGTCAGAAGCTTATGTTTACAAGTTATAGTGATAACCATAAGGCTTACCGATTGATTGATGTAGATATTGATCATCTTATCTTCAATTGTGATGTTGTCTTTGATGAAAAACAAGGACCATTTCTCGCTTCCTCCCCTGAGCAGAATTTTGAGGATCAACCTTTGAAGGCCTTTGATTTGAGTGTCCGTCTTTTGTTAGATCCACCTAATGGGAGGGATGATGCAAAATATGAATTTGATGATGTACTGCCTGGCTTTCTCCTGGATGATGCCAATCTTCCACCTATTTCAAATCCTATGCCACCTCCAATTATTCCAGTTCTAGTTATTCCTCCTCCTGATGTTGGCACATCTACTCTCCAGCGTAAATGGTGGGTTAAGACTATCAGTGATCTTTGTACTAATGAGCTCATTAAGGGTAGATCTTCTAGAAATAAGGGCAAGCAGCCATTTATGCTTTAACTTTTCTCTCATGGCCAATAGTATCTATGATCCTTGGGCATTTAAAGAGGCCAAAGGGATTCCAAAGTCTTTTGAAGAATAGCACCTGGATTCTGTCTGATCTTCCTCCAGGGAAGGAAACCATTAATTGCAAATGTGTCTATAAGGTCAAGTATCATGCAAATGGTACCTTAGATACATATAAGGCTCGATTAGTTGCTCGAGGGTTCACACAACAGGAGGACATTGATTTTGAGGAGATTTTTTTTTCCTATTGCCAAGATGAGTACAATTCTTCTCGCCATTGCAGCTCAATTTGGATGGAAAGTCCATCAAATGGATATTAAGAGTGCCTTATTCAATGGTGACTTGTAGGAAGAAGTCTACATGATGCAACCTCTTGGTTTTAAGGTTGCCGACAAAGAAACAATCGTGAACTTAAGACAAATATATTAACTACCTAATAAACTAAAGACTAACTAAGATGACCATTAAAGAAACATTATAATCTTCTAATACCCTCAATGGTAATTGTCTAACTGATGTCTATTTTTGGTCACAAATGTTTCAAAACATTTTTATATTGTTGAGATCCTCCCTAGATTTGCAAAATGTAAATGATCGAGAAGCCAAAATCCAACTAGAAAAGAATAGAGAAGGGTGCCCCCTTCTTTAGAAAGCCTTGCAAAAAGAGACAAGAACTTGCCACTAATTCTGCCATTGAGATGAGTTTGTCATTAAACCTCCTAGAATCAACAAAACATTTGAACATAAGTCATCACAAACTATCTAACTTGATGTTGGAATGGAGCTGCTCTTCCCTGGAGACAGAGATAAACATTGAGAGCAACTAGCATTATTTTGAGGAAAAATTGACAAACCTTCCAAACTTTGCATGTGAGTATGATGCACCAAAATAGATTGCAAAAGGCCACCATTTCTGAAAATTGAGAATACCAAACATGATTTTTGAGGTGATAAATCGATCAAAACCAAACAGAAATTTCCGAGATACGAATTAAAGAACACAAAGCTTCATTTTTGAGGAAAACCAGTAAAACCTACGAGTTAATTTTTGAGGAAGATTATAAACCCAACAAATAATTTTTGAGGAAAAAACTATAAACCCACTAGATAATTTATTAAAGAAAAAATTATAAACTCACAAAGGAATCCCACACAACTTTGCTAATTACAAAATCAGAATTTTTATTAAGGGAAAACACAAGATTTCGCTTGGTAAAACAACACATGCAAGTAACAAAATGCATATGCAAGTACACACAAGTAACAAAATACAAATGTAAGCAACATGTAGTGAAATGCAACTTCTGAAAATCAGAGATTTTAGCCCAAACCAAGAAATTGCGCAATCAGAGCTGTTATCCAGGCTTGCAATTTTTAGCAAAAATCTTCAAAGACGAACCACAAAATTTCCATAAAATATCTCTTAACAATTTTTTTAATCAAAAAATCAAAAAACAAATTTTTGAAACAAATTCCTATTCAAAAGGGCCTTGAATTTTTCTTAAAACAATCGATAAATTTTATGAAATTGTAAATATCCGAGTGGGGATATTTTCTCAAAATTTTCCTCAATTAATTTTCAGAATCATAAACAAATGGTTCATGTAATAACTTTCAAATTAATCAGCAAATACTTAAATGGAAGACCTCCAAAATTACAACTGTACTATGATTTTTCAGCAATACAATATCACTAAGTTGTTGGTTCAGGTTCGGTTCCAAGTTTGAATTTCAAGAACCGGTTCGCAAGTTCGACAAAATTTTGGAAAGGGGTTTGGGTTCATTAGTACAAAAACATGTATGCACACACACACACACACACACACACACACACACACACACACACCTTTTAATGAAGCATGAGTTAAAATTAGAATGTAGCATAGTAGCATAAACACATTTAAAGTTTAAACAAAAAAAACTTTAAAACACCAACCACACACCAACCATACTAAGAACCTAAACACATCCTAGAATTCATTGTTTTTATAAAGTTGTAAAGATATCCATGCTTTATTTTGCCATCTAGTTCTCTTTGCCTCTCCTTCTTCGTCTTCACTGATCCCTATCCTACTGCATCCAGTCCCATATATCATACAGTTATTGGAAACGATATATGTAAAATTATACCTTTACAGCAATAGCATTTACACAAATGAGTGACAAGAAAATCCAAACAGTCCTGTGAATCGAATTAATAGCATCATCAAAAGAATGATATATCGGGTAAATTAAAATAAAAAATAGAAAAACAATTCTTAAGATTCAAAGCAGCGTTAGGAATAGTAAAGTATAAAATTTCTACCATAGTGTTCCTTGTTCTATAAGCTATTATAAAAATCAAATCTACACTTGCTGCATTACATATAATATTGAAGTAAGTTGTGTACTATGAAGTATATAATAAAACATATAGCAGAATGTGAAGAAATCTAAGGGTGTTAAGCAATAACTGAGAGTTTTGATATACAAACCTCATAAGTAAACTTTCATCACAATAATAATAGAATCTCATAAAAATGATTAAGTTTAGCTGCAGGTTCGAGCTAGGTTTGAAAATTTCAAGGTGGTTCGCTTGGGTTCGAAATAGATCGAACCAAGAGTACAAAA
Organism: Cupressus sempervirens; assembly: GCA_028749045.1. Taxonomy (NCBI): domain Eukaryota; kingdom Viridiplantae; phylum Streptophyta; class Pinopsida; order Cupressales; family Cupressaceae; genus Cupressus; species Cupressus sempervirens. Next base: position 464,208,108 of record CM053785.1, on the reverse strand, counting down.
ATTGCACCTTGGTCGAACTAAGTTCTAACCGGACTCGAACTTCGAACCGGTTCGAACTTTCTTGGGTCTCGGGGGGGGGGGGGAAGGTACCCGTGCAATTTAGCAATATCATAACCAGCAAATCCATAGAAATTCCTCAGAAATATGCTATTGCATTATACATCAGTAATGCAGTAACAAACAAGAAGTCCAATCTTAAATACAAAAATGCACCTAGATTGGAAACAAATAATAAAGTGCACCTATAGGCTCAAATGTGAATTCTGTTTGAATCCACTGTGGATGATGAATCGAGGCTACGTTGAATCCACCTAGAAAATCTTGAACGTTCAGTCCTTAGGCTTCAACAAGAGAAAGCACGCAGCTTCCCAAAGTTCTCCAAAGATAAACCAAAAAATCAATCTCAAATTCAAGCATGCCCAAAATGAGTCTTCCTTCCTTTTAATGCATCAAGTTTTGACTCTTCAACTTCCTCTACCCCTTCTCTTTGTCATCTTGTCATTTCGTCTCTTATCAATGCCCCTCTAACATTAAATTAACTCTTTTATAATTCCGCATTAAGCTCTCATAAGCCAAATTAAATATTTCATGAGATTGACTTCAGAATTCTTAATGACCCCAAAAACATTGCAGAAATCCCACCAACCTAGCTCTAAAACCATGTTATGATAAATCGATGTTGTTGTTGTTGTATTAAACAAAGGAGATGAAAACTCCTTATATAGATTTACAAAAACGATGTTTCTAAAAGTTACAATCATTAACTAAAGATGGAAATAGAAACTACCTAGTAAAGACTAAAGACCAATTAAGATGACCATTAAAGAAACATTATAGTATTCTAATAGACACTATGTTTCTTTTTGCCTCTTAACCTTTGAAGCAGGTAACAGTGGTTCTGTTCTATTGTCGATAACATTTGAGTTTAATCGAGACCTGTTAGATATAATTTATTCTAAATTTTTGGTGATCAATTCTTTTTTATGTTGCACAGCGTCTTCTAATAGAATGAGTTGCTGACCTACTAATTTTGGACAATAGAGAGAAACATTACTGAAAGGACTTTCATGTTGCATTTGAGCGTTGATGGTCTGCTTACACTTCTTGTTTTAAATCCTTTCTTTTGTTATTTGTGTTTTCCTGTTGTTGATAACTAGTGTTGGATGCAGAAGAGGTAAAAAATCCATGCAGGTTATTATTATTTGGTGGGGTTTGTTTTCGCTCTGTGCCTGTATTTCATTCGTCTCATTTTGTTTTCTTTAAATAATTTTTTTGTATGTTTTATACATTTCTCATTAAATATTTCAATGCACCTGCAATATTGTTTTCACTTATCTGATAAATACATGTTGTTTGAATAAAATGCATGATATTATGACCCAATCAGTAGGGTTTCCGTGGTTAGTCTAGAAATCAGTTCCTGATGAAAAGTGTTAGTTAATTTAGTGTGCTGAAAAATGGTTTTGCATGAATAGCATTATATTGCCCATTCAATTATTGTAGATGCAGGTTAAAACACTTTTATTATGTTTCTTCTATTTAAGCTTGCACATCCAATGTGTATAACAGACTGCTACCTATTATTGTGTCAGGAGATTATGTTTAACCAGTAAGGTTATGAACTTTTCACCTTCATGTGCAGGTGAGCTGATTGAACGTGTGGTGCACATTGCAGGCTGTGGAAGACATTAAAGCTCGTGCTGCAAAATCCAAAACTACTAATAATTCAAAGTCAACAAATATTGATGCTGGCAATACTGAGACTCAGCTGTCATCCTCTGTTCCTGCACAGTCTTGGCCAGCATCATCTCTTCCTGCCAGCTTTTTTGACGAACCTGATGCCAAACGCCAAAATCGAGGTGATCAACTTTCTTTTGTAGCAATTTATCCTTTTCTATGTTGACAGCACTTACTAAACAATTAGTTACACTGTATGACAGATGACACTTGCAGCAGTTCTTATATGACGTGATGTAGCTTTCAAGCATGGGCCAGAACTATAACTGATTGTATCAGTCGGTCGTTTACCATAACCATAACTATAACCATTTTGTTATGAGAGGCATAACCTATAATGCTTCATAGTACTCTGATACATTGAGTACCGTATAGCATACTACTACTATGTTTGGTAGCTGTCTTTTGTTTCAGGTGTTTCTGTTCTTTTCAGCATTGGTATCAGAACTTCAGAAGAGATATTATTCATCACAATATGTTACACTTTCTTGGCTTGTTGTTTGAGATTATTCTGTACTTGTGATATTGCTATCAGGTATCAATTGTGTAGATTTCAAGTCAAACTCATTGACCCATGTATTATAAGTAGTGGTTATAATGTATTCTCACATGAGAATGAATGGAACACTTAGTAGTTAGTACTCATTGCATCTAGGTTATTCTCACAGAGGTGGAGCATTTGGCCTTACCGGAAGGTCAACCATTCCAACTGAAGTGTGCTTTACAATGGAGTTTCTTTTAACGTTAAGCCTGCGTGGCTTGCAATCCCATTTGCAAAATCTTCAGCATGTGTCTTGCCTTATGAACCATTCATAATATAGTCCGTTTAGCTTATCAATTCATTATTCTATACTTTCTAAAATTGGAATTTTTTAAAGACTCTTGCTTCAAGTATATTCTTAGCACTTACCATAGTGCTTTTCTCAACATGAACGAACATTTGCAATACTTTTTATATACTTTGATTTTAGAATCTGGCTTCAGAAACTGCATAATTATAGTCATATTTGTATATACTGTATTGGGTTTTGGTAGCGTGAAATTCTGTCAGGCTCTTTATTTACTGGATATAATAATACTGACAACAGGATTTTGGCAATTCTAGTATCGCAGGAAGAGGCTAGTAATTCTACTGCCTCAGCAAAGAATTTGAAGAGAATGACATCAGAAACAGTTCCATCCAAGTTAATAGATCTCTCAACCAAGGAGAAGAAACATCCTTCAGATGTGTCAGATATGATGGAAAAAGGAAAAGAAAAATTTCCATCTGTTCATTCGGAACATGCTTCCAAATTAACAGAAGAATCAGAAGCAAATCAAGTGAAAGGATCTCTTCCAGAAGGATTTTTTGACAACAAGGATGCAGATCTGCGTGCAAGAGGATTGGAACCTGTTAAATATGACATCAAGTAAATTCTTTTTTCTTTCTTTAACGTGAATTCAGTATATCTCTTCATTTCTTGTAGAAAAACATAATTATTGTTACGCTTGTAGTTGTAACTTATGCATCCTTTCAAATTTTTGATTATTGAGTTGAAATTTGAACCAGGTTTGAAGAAACCCTCCATTCAACATTAATATATCTCAAGAGAAATGCAATATCCTGTTTTAAAATTTCATTATTTTTGCTTTACATAAATATGCCACCCATCAATTGGGCTTCCAAATATTATTTTGTCTTTACTATACTTCTGGATATACATTTTCGATTGAATTTTCATAGACTCTTTGAAAATTTAAACTGATTTTTGGATATCTGCTGTGGTCTGCAGCTATTTTTTTTGTACAAATATCCTGAAACATTTTTTACTAGAGCCAGAAGTTTTTGTCCATAAACTTGATGAAGAAATTAAGGGTTTTTGTCCTCAAGATTGTATAGTCTTTAATTCATACTCCATGTAGATAAATAAATGATTATATCTGCTGAGTTGTCCTTTCTCCCCATTGATTTATCTTCTTATAGGCCTCTCTTTCCATCAAGGGTCGTAGCCCTTTGGGAATCTTTTGACATTTAGTTAATTAACAATTATTTAATATTTATTCTTCCTTTTGAGAAGTCGCTGCTATAGAAGTAGTTTCTTTCTTATAATATCTAATTGTGGATCACCTGCCTTCTTAACTATCATCTAGTATTAACTTGCATCTATAATTGATTTTGAATATTCAAACCTTGTTGGGATTGATGCACATATTAATGGAGACTTTTTGTCTGAGAGCACGGGACTTACACATCACAAGATTGCTCATACTCAAGCAATTTCAAATTGAAATGATTGCTCCTCCCTAGGTAGATTTTCTGCTTAACCAAATATTTTGGAAAACTTTATTTTGCTAAAGCTAGAAGTTTTCATCCATAAACTTGATGAAGAAATTAAGGGTTTTTGTCCTCAAGATTGTATAATCTTTAATTTATACTCCATGTAGATAAATAAATGATTATATCTGCCGAGTTGTCCTTTCTACCCTTTGATTTATCTTTTTATAGGCCTCTTTCCTTCAAGGATTGTAACCTTTTATGAACATCTTGACTTCTAGTTAGTTAATATTTTTTTAATATTTATTCTTCCTTTTGAGAAATGTCTGCTATAAAAGTAATCCCTTTCTTATAATATCTAATTGTGGATCACCTGCCTTCGTAACTATCATCTAGTATTGACTTTCATCTGTAATTGATTTTGTTAATATTCATATCTTGTTGGAATTGATGCACATATTAATGGGGAATGTTTGTCTGAGAGCATGGAACTTACCCTTACCCTTTCCAAGATTGTTTGTACTCCAGCAATTTCAAGTTGTGATGACAATAAGTGATTGCTCCTCCCTATATGGTATCTTCCATAGGTAGATTTTTTGCGTAACCAAATATTCTGGAAAACTTTATTTCTTAACATCTTTTCTTTCATGTCAAGGATTGCTTTTGGTTCAAAAATGAATCTACGCTCACCATCAAGGTTATATTTGAAAAAGGCATGATGTGCTGTTCCAGTACCTTATTGAGGTGGGATACATGAAAGCCTTTATGAAATTTACTATTTGTTAGTAGCTTTAACTCACGAGCTACCATCTGTCTTACATGCAATTAAGTCAATTAAGTCATGTCTTGAGCTTCTTTGCAACACTTCCCTTATAAGGTTGTAAGTGTAATCCTAGGAAAACCAATTCTCCAACTTCAAATATTTTTCTGTAACATGAAGTGATTAACATATAGCTTTTGGTGATTTTAGGCTTGTTGCAGAGTTTTCTTTGAGAGTTTTTACAACATCCATACTTCTTTGCACCACAACTCTTTTTCTTGGGACTCTACTACCTGCAAGAACTGCATCCACAAGTGATGCTTCCTCATTAGAAGATGGTGCTTTGAGTGGAGTTATATCCTATTGATGTATGGTGGGTGGGATTGCATCAATATTCTCCAAGATGGGGCCGTTTTAACCATGTTGTTTGTTGCCCAGTGTAATGATGGGAAATAGGATTCACAAGTTTTTGCATGCAAACTAGGAATTGGCCCTATTTCCTTTGATTACACTACGGGGAATGGATCCACTTGGTCCAATCTCAAATCTGATTAAAAAGGATTTGGCACAAGTTGACTTCAGCACTCCTTAATTGAGTTGAATATGAGCTGTGCATAGAAGTGAATTGGATGCAAGGTCTAGGCCTAATATTATGAAATTTACAGGATTTAACATGCACTAAAAGTCTCAGATCAGATATGCAAACATGGAATACATGTTGATGGAAGTTTAGTGACCACTTCAACATGTAGGATGAAATACATAATATCCTAGGATAGATCACCAAATATCAAATCCTCTCTTCCATGAGGATGCTTAGATGTTATACAATGTATATGATTGCATGATCAACTAAGACAACCTCAAGGTTCACTTAACTCAGTTATATGATGTGATTTTCTTGTAATTACTTTGGAACTTATGCTATTTATTCAATGGATATCAACTATGTTAACTATGTCTAGGCAAACAAACTACAAATAGGCAAGGGTTTAAAGATTCTAATGTAATCCTAGAATGCAAGAGAATCAATGTCTTTGTGACTCTATTAGTCTTATTCTAGTGGTCAACCCACCAAGGTAGTGCAATCTTTTAAGGTAAATGGTAGATATTCAAACTACTACCATTACATCAACACCATCAATGGATGCATAATGTGCAAGCAATAATCAAAGTAAAGGTCATTAATCTTCTAGTTTTCTAGGGGAGGCAAATGTTTAATCAACAAATTGCTAGTGGTTTGGATTAGGCGAGTTTCACAAAGCTTAATTCATAGTTCTTTTCATCCAAAGAGACAACTTAAAACAAATTCTAAACTAAATATTCAAAACAAATCCTTAACTCTATAAGGAAATGTAGAAACCATGCAAAACTTCAAAATAATTCAAGTAATCCATTATGAAGATCAACAATGAATTATGAATAATTATGGAAGAACTATAGCAATATTTTCGCCAAGTCTCTCCGTTACAAATGATTCAGGTTGCCTTTTTATAAGGGCTCTAAGTATAACGAACTGCCTAGATTGATTTGGAATGAACGGCAAAGATTAAGCCAACACAACCCTAATTTAACTAGTAGCTACAAGCATTAAATGCTGGAACAATTATTTGTGAAATTCAATTTGGATGTCTTGAACACACTTGGATTTGTATCTTGACTTGTTCTTCAACTTGGAAACACCTTGCTTGCTCAATGTACAACTTGTGGTTTGAGCTCTCCTTGTTCTTGATATTGGAATCACGCTCGTAGTTGAACTTCTCAACTATTGGTTGTCTCCACTCAAACTTTGACTTGAAACTTGTCTTCCATGCTCGGTCTACCATTTCACCTTGCAAAACAACATCATTTTGTCAAACATTGGAATTTCATATTTTTCATAGCAAAAGGTTACATCTTAAGAATTCAAGTTCTTGATGAAGGTATTCTCAAAGAGCATAACCTTGAATTGAAGTCTATGTTCCCTTGAGTTTCCGGTACGGGGATTGTGGGACGGGTTTCTGGGACGGCAACTTTATTTGGTGATTTTGGGGACGGGGTGGGGGATGGCAAATGGAGACGGTTATATATATATATATATATATAGATGGGGAAATTTTAAAATATACATTGAAATTTGCAAATATACATGTCATTCATATGAAACTAAGCACAAAGCATGTCATTTAAACATTATAGAACCATAACATAGAACATTTGAATGCCATCTAGGGAATAATATCCGATTTCAGTACTCAATTGTCAAAATGCATATCAATATTAGTGAACAATATCATAATGATAAATCTGAAAATCTAAATCTAAATATGCCTAAAGCCATACGCCCAAAGGCTAGAGGGCTGCCATAAAGTAATAAGTATCAATGTATCATAATCACGTTCACGTTCAACATAAAAAACATAGCATACTGCTGCTCCTATTCTCCCTCTACCACATTTGGAGGGGTGGGGCCAACCTCGGCGACCTAGTAAGGATCCTTAAAATTATTTTTTAATATTCAATTTTTAATTTTTTTTTGAGTTAAAAAAAAAAAAAATTGTTTTAAAAAAAAACATTTGGGGACGGCTGGCCATACCCAGCACGGTTGGGGGACGTCTAGGCGTCCCCTTTCCATACTAGGGACTGCTAGCCGTCCCCCTTTTTTTCCAGCCATCTCTGAGTTTCGGGGACGTCCCCTGGTAATTTTCCTTTTTTGGGGACGGTTGGGGGACGTCCCATACCCGTCCCCCCATCCCCGGGACGTCTCTGTTTCTGAAACTCCTGTTTTTAGGCTGGGTACGTGTCCCTGGGGAACATAGATTGAAGTGCAAGAGTGAATTTAATTAAACTCCAAGACTCGATCACATCGAAATAAAATTAAGAACCCATCTTTAAATAATTCAATTGGCAACTCAATTTTCATTCGATTTATTCATTCAAAATGCTTTCACAGCCCTCTACTATCCACGGATTGCATAAGAGACTAAATTCATTTTGCTGTTTGTGATAAAATTCTGAGTTTGAAGCCTAGATCTGGAACTTGTTGGAAATTATAAAGTACCCAATTTATTTTCAGATTTGTGCTATTTCAATGTATATCTGCAATTCAAGAGTGAATTTACTTAAACTCCAAGACTCGATCACATCGAAATAAAATTAAGAATCCATCTTTAAATAATTCAATTGGCAACTCAATTTTCATTCGATTTTTTCTTTCAAAATGCTTTCACAGCCCTATACTATCCATGGATTGCATAAGGGACTAAATTCATTTTGCTGTTTGTGATAAAATTCTGAGTTTGAAGCCTAGATCTGGAACTTGTTGGAAATTATAAAGTACCCATTTTATTTTCAGATTTGTGCTATTTCAATGTATATCTGCAATTCCTATATTTAGGCCTGATTTCCTATGATAAAATTTGGACTTGTGCTAATGATTGTCCTTGATTTTCAATGCTCTCCAAATCTGATTTCAATCTGTAGTTCAATGTATGGTTTGCTTGTAATCAATCAATGTTTTCCTCCTTACATTTAGTTGTTCGGTTTCTCCTTGTAGCAGACTTATTTAGCTTTTTTCCATGAAAATTAGGGGCCCTTTGGACAAAGCAGCAATCAAGAGCTCGTTGGGCAAGACCTTTTGGTGATATTGGAAATCACTTGAAGATTGGGCAAATGCATATGGTTATTATCAGAAATCATATGATGATTGGGCTATAAGTATATAGAGGCAAATTAGTTTTCACATGTTGATTAGCCTAAGCCATCGAATGTTTTCAGAAATCACCATGGAGTGCCAAGTACTTAAACATTTTCCAAAATCAGGTATGAGTTGGGCATGATTATGCGGTGTTTTTTGGAAACCGCCATGTAGTTGGGCTGAATGCATTGCAACATAGAGTTGATTTCACATTTGAACTGGGCAGTTCACATCTGTTTCTCAGAAATCTTCTTTGAAATGGACAAAAAAACCTTGCATTTTTCCATTTGTCAAATCAAAATTCAAAGTGAAATAGGCGTTTTATCATGTCTTACTTGGAACTTGCCTTTTTTTCCTCTTTCATTAAGTTTGAATTTGATCTTTTACACTTGACTGCTGTTGCCTGAACTCAAATGTTTGGGCATGGAATTCAATTTGGTTTGGGGCTCAACGTCTTGACTTAGCTGAGTTTGTCAAACCCATGGACTTGACTTAAAACATTTCTACAAGTGGCTGATCAAGAGTCAATTCTAATTTTTTCTTAACTTTACAAACTTTGCCTTTTCCTTGATGATGAATGGATCAAGTTTTGAAACATTACATTGTAATCTTCCTAAGGCTTAAACACCACAAATTTTCTAAGGCTTGAACTTGATGACCCAACTTGAGGGCTCCTTACTATTTCATGACCTAGATACCCAAGACTTGGACTCTGAAATGTTGCCAATCTACTTCTAAGCTAGCACCTATTGATTACCAAAATGAAAAAAAGTGGTCCTCATTTGCAATGTAACGATGGTGTTAAAAGGTCTCTACAACACAAATTTAGAATTGAGAAAGAGAGTAACAATCTTTGAGCTTGAAAGTGGAGGGCATACCTGTTTTGGACACCTTTGTTGAGGAATGGTGGATGTGGACAAAAGATGTGTTTTCTAGACCAGGTTGCTGTTTTGAACCTTCAGCCAAAATTTCATCAAAATAAAGTGTTAGATACTGATGGAAAAGATTGCCATTGTCCCTTCCTTTTCACCTCTACAAAAGTTGGTTTTGTAGGTCTCTATCTACTCTTCCCTTATCCTTTTTTTTAATCTTAACATCTTATTGTTGGAATACGAGGTTGATGGTTATCATTTGGTTGTCATTAATGTCAACATGGTAGTCATTAGTGTTAACATCCTTGTTCCAACCTTTGGTGGTTCGTTGGTGCATCGATGGTTGTATACTGCTTGGCTTCGAACAGATGAGGTGTATTGGTTGACTATGCATTAATTATCCTTCTCATTGATAATTTGTGCTTTGCATATTGTTTATGATTGTTGATTGTTGATTGAGCATTAATTGTTTTACCATTTCATGCCTTGGTGGTTGTTTGGATTGTCATGGTGACTACATGAAACTTATGTTTTGGGTTGATCCTTTGTGAAGGATGTGGATTATTCCTGTTCCAACAGCTGTGCCTAGCGTGTTCATCATATTTGTTGACACCGAAGATTGTGGTAGCGTGTTGGTGTGCTCGAGGATCATTTTATTTGTCAAGATGGTGGGTCTCATCTTAAATTGTTTTGGCCAATAGGTTTATGGCGAGAGTTTGGTATATTTAATTAATTCATTTCAAGATGTATGTAATATAAGCATGTAAGCAATCAAGTGCGTTCATTTTTGTAATGAAGTGCGAGCTACTTATACAAGTTGATTGGAGAGGGGTAGGTAGTTCTTAACTAGAATTTGCAGAGGCCTCACAATGAGCCTTTCTATATTTGGGCCCTTTCTATATTTGGGCCATGGCTATTCAGGCAGTTAGCTTTTCGACAATACCATTTGTTCAGGTAGTTACCCTTGTACTAAATCACCTATTTGGTGTCACCTTAATTGGTGTCATAGATTTTATTAGAATTAGCTTCTCCATGATTTTTCTCAAATTGGGATTTCCTTATGTAAATCTGGTGTTCATTGTGTCGGTGTACCTATGCCTTTAATGGTTATCTGTTGATGGTGTATTATTGTGCCTTAACCAAAAGATTTTAAGTAGCAATGGATGTATGCTAACCAATAATTGGAAAAGTTTATTGTTTGTGCAGGAATAACTGATTCACTCCCTCTCTATTTTTAAACCTGTTCAACAATTAGTGTGAGAGCCAAGTTCCTCGATTAGAGCTTAATTGCTTGAGGCAGATTCAATAGTGCACAAATTGAATATCCCTATGTTTGATGGATCAAATTATAGTTAATGGAAAGATCAAATTAAAGGATACCTGGTATCGATTGGAAGTTACAGAAGTTGGAAACATGTGGAGACAAAAGTATTTGTTCCCTACAAATGGCTTGTAGACAACAAATGAAATCGAAGCGTATGAGGATAATGATAAGGCAAGGTATGCTATTACTAGTGCTTTATCTAAGTCAGAACTTGGTAAAGTTATTTCTTTGAAGACTGCTTATGTAGTATGGGAAAAGTTGAAAGAGATCTATGAAGGAAACACAAAAGTAAAATTATCTAGGAAGTTGACTGCTAAGAGACATTATGAGAATCTTAGAATGGAAGATGGTGAGGGTATCGAGAACTACTTTTAGAGAGTTGAGAGTGTAGCTAATAATATCAAGGATCAGGGTGACAATATAACGGATAAAGACTTTATGGAGAACTTGATGACATTGCTTGACAATTACAATGATAAGGTTTTGGCTATAGAAGAAGTGTATGATGTGCAAAAATTTACAAAAGAATAATTGTTTGGTGCTTTGTTGGATTTTTATTTGAGAAATTTTGACATTGACAAGAGCAAATCTGAGAGAACTTTCAGAGTACCAAAGGTTGAGGATGAACTTGATGGTGATGAAGATGAAGAACTCAAAGCTAATTTTGCAAGAGATTGAGGAAATGTACCAGAAAGTACAAAGGTCTGTTACCCCTAAAAAAGCTTTAGGTGTGGTAAGGTTGGTCATTTGGCTACTAGATGTCCGAAGAAGGGTCCTTGGCAAAAGCTAAAAAGATTCAATAAAAAGGCTTAATATGTGAATAAGAATGGTAGTATTTCGGATGACGAGTCAGATAGGGAAGATTGTCTATTTTATGCTATAGAAAATAAGGAAGATGGTAGATGTGAGATTGACATTTATGATATTTTAGTAATGTTGATGATGTTGAAACTGTTTATGTGTTAGGAGGAATAATAACAAATGATTGATTGATAGTGGTTGTTCTCATCATATGATTGGAGATAAATGCAAATTTGTTACATTTGAAAAATACGATGGTGGTCCTGTTAGATTCAGTGATGACAAAGAAACTTATATTGTTGGCAGAGGTTTAATTTCTTTTGATGGAAAGAATTACACTAACAATGTTTACTTTGTGAAGGGTTTGTATTATAATACGTCGAGTGTTGGACAAATGTGTGAGAATGGTTATGATGTCATTTTCAAGAATGAAGGTTGTGAGATCAGGAAGAGATCTGGTGAGTTGATTGCAATCGATAAGAGGAAGGCAAGAACATGTATACATTAGGAGCTACCGAAGGATGCTTGATATCCTGGATCAATGATAGTTGACTTTGGCATAGAAGGATGTGTCATTAACTTTGACAACTTGGTGAGGATGAGTTCTTTACAAGCTGTTAGAGATCTACCTAGACTGTGCAAACCAAACAATACTATTTGCAAAGGATGTCAAGAAGGGAAGTAGAGGAGAGAAACTTTCAAGGCAAAAGGTCATTCATCTACTAGAGTGCTAGATCTTGTGTACACTGACATCTGCTGCCCCACAGGAACTGGAGGCTTTCTTGATGAAAGTTATTTCATGCTATTCATTGATGATTATTCTAGATTTACTTGGGTTGCTTTTATGAGAGAAAAATCGAAAGCATTTGATAAGTTCCAAGATTTTCAAGGCTAGAGTAGAAAATGAATGTGGTGAAAAGATTAAATGTTTGAGATCTGGTAGAGGTGGAGAATTTACTTTTGATGAATTTGAAAGATATTGTGAGAAGTATGGAATTAGGACACCATTATCAACAACCAAAACATCACAACAGAATGGTGTTGTGGAAAGGATGAACAAAACAATCTAGGAAGCAACAAGGACAATGGTGATAGAGGCTTATCTTTCAAATTTCTATTGCAAGGAAGTTGCACACATTGTTGTGTACACCTTGAATAGAGTTTTGTATTGGAAAAGATATTGCAAAACATCTTATAACTTCGGCATGGAAGAGCATCGACTGTTAAATACTTGAAGATATTTGGAAGCAAATGCTACTTTCGAAGAGATGAAGATAATTTGGGCAAGTTTGATAGCAAATCTGGTGAAGGTATATTTCTGGGTTACTGCTCCAGAAGCAAGGCATATCCATGTCACAACAAAAGGCTAAACAAAGTTGTGGAGATTGCAAATGTGAGATTTGATGAAGACTTTTAGAAAAAAATATGAGAAGTTTGTTGATTATGAATCGAATGCAGAGGAAAGAACAAAAGAAAACAAGGTTATTGGATTCTTGTCTTTATGCCATGCAAATGATGATGGCAACAATGTCATTTTCTACGTGTTTCAAATTTAACCTGAATATATACAAGAAGCACAAAATCTTGATTTATTTGCATCTTCATAATTCTCATTAATTGGTATGATACCACAGTATCACGATGAAAATAATTTGTATTCCACAACTGATGTTGTTGAGGGATATATTGTTGATAAAAGTATTGAATGATTGAAAGGCTGGCTACCCGGGATTCTCAGACATACGAAAATGAATGATTCTCTCTCGAAAGTTATTGATTTTTGTCTTCCAATCAATTATCCCTACAAAAGTCAACCACAGTAGCTCTTTTTATATTCAACACATAATGTTGAAGTGTATTAGTTCAGAATTGTCTTCTCTTGATTATTTAGTATAGTTGACTTGATTGTTTAGTAAAGTTGATACTTTTGCAGATGAAAGCAGAAATGCATATTTGAAGAGTAGCTATTGGTTGCCAAGTGATGGTAAATACGAAGTATAAGAGAAATATGTACGCTAATGAATGATGCAGGGATGAATGGAAGGAATTTCAGAAGACCATTCAAGAGGATTTGCAGGAAGTAGATTATCGCCTGGAAGAAGAGGAGGTACAGGCTGTTGGATTATTTTCTCGATTTATGTTTTTGGTTTACGGATCTTTTATTCTCCGATTTGTTTCATGCATTTGGGATTGTAGATGGCTAGTTTTCGTGTTGATGAGTTTGTATTTCTCTGGTCAGCCATTCTCTAAATTGTTAGATATGAGTTACCCAATGTATGGCACTAATGGTATGGAGCTCTGTTTACAGTTTGATGCTGCTGAGGTGAGAGAAGAGATGGAACTTATAGAGCAGAGTTTTGCTACTTAATATTCTCTTGCAACATGCTCTACTTATTTCTTTTGTCATCCTTTCTACAATGACGTTTGTATCTGAAAGGTGTTATTCTTGTTCTGCTTTATTTAATTTGAATAATGGTTTTGCAGGGCATATGTGGAGCGTGTAGAAATGTTGAAAAACAAGCAGCAGGAACTGTCAATGTTGAAAGATTCCACACAAGTGAAATCTCCCTCGTATATGGGGGCAGAAAGTAGTGATGTTTCTTTAAGTGATGAAGATGAAAATGAGAATAACTACTTGATTGATTGGAGAGCTAAGCGCTTCTAGATCATAAATTAGTACTGAAAAGTAAAATTTGTTGGGGGAAGATGCTTGTAATTTGATGCACGGAGAGAATTACATGATTATGTTTATTTTGTAATTCATTAACCTTTCTTTTTGTTTAATTAATCTGTGTAATTTTTTTTTTTTTTGTAAGATTAAGCCATGTACTTGTTGCTGTTGTCATTGTTCTTGCTCTCATTCTCATCGCTTCCATTGTTGTTGCATGTTTCTTAAAAAATTTCTGTTATTTTCTGAGTACAATTTGCTACCTAAAGTGGTGAAGGCATTGAAAACCAGCTTAGGGAACCCTTGAGCATTTTTATATTCTACTTTCATCCAGTCACCAATAACAATTTTTGGATGGCTTGAGCTATTGTTAGCCTTGAATAGGTCTTTTCTCAAAGTATCGATTCTCTGCTGAAATGGCCAGATGCTGGTTCTGGTGCATCATTCTCCCAGGAAGCAAATCCTGGGACTGGGTTCTTTGTGGATGCGCTTCTTAGGAGCATCTGGGAAGCATCCGGATGCATCTAGAGAGCACCCGTGGCCAAAAAGCTTTTTAGATGCCAATTTTAGCATGTATTTAATTGATGATGATGAGAATGTGGATTTTTAAAAAAATCCTTATGATTCCGAATGACTGAATTTGATTAGTGAAACTTGACTTTTGACTCTTGATTGATCAATATGAATCATGAACTAAGTTTTGCTATTGTAATTCAAATTGCATTGGAATCTTGAACTTGAGTAATTTTAAATTTACTAATTAGTTACTTTAATTTGTATATTTGTCACTTTGTGTTTGCGAAGTTCGAAGTTGAACTATCAATGGTGAAGTATCATGCTATGGAATGGTTTATTTTTGGTACATTTCTTGCATTTTTTTCTATGCTAGAAATTAAAATATACATAATTTCATGTTAAGAAGACAAGTTGCTTTAAAAACAATTATATCCTAGCAATTGTATCTATACATCAATTAATAATAAGACATGCCACCTTTGAGACCAATTAGGCATTTAATAAAAGAATGTGCATTTATAATTTGGATAATGAAACCCAAATGTTGAGAGTGTAGTATATTTTTCATATTATGAATTAATATTTATGATGTTTTCACATGAGTAAGACTATGGTATTAACTATACTTAAAGAAGGCTTATAATTTACCAATTTACGTCCTCAAGATTATGGAGATTGTTTTGTATCTTCAATGTCACAGTGCTCAATCAATAAAACGTAACAACATAATGTGGTTATAATTCTTATGTCTCAATCATATCTTGAACCCTTCATTCTTAGAAGGGGATAACGATGTGGTAAGAACTAGTTGTCTCCTTACATTTTCTACTTTAATGTCCCCTTTCTATAGCCATTTACCTTTGAAGTGTCGTTAGCCTTTTTCACCATGGTCTTGTGGGCTAACTAGTCTTTGCCAAGGGTCAGTATGAGTTTTGACATATACATTTTCACTTTCAGACATATTGCAATAGAAATAGAGGGATTCTTGATACTTACTCTTTATAGTTAGTTGGGGTTTGTATTTTGAGGTTTCAAATATTGGACTTTGAGTGTCTTGTTGAGAGCTTTCCAACAAGCTATTATGCAGGACTTCATAAGTTTGACATGATATTTATTGTAATGATTTAAGATTAAATTGTTTTAATAAAGTGACTTTTAAATTAAAAAGAGGAATTATTAAGTCATTCTATCTTAAAAAGTTATATTATTCTCTTAAATGGAAGAAGACAATTAAAGGAAAATATAAGAAAAATGAAGAGAGAGACAAGGGAATGTGAATACTCATCCTATTGTGCTCAAAAGGAGATGCGGGAGCTCATTTCTAACAGGGTTGTTATTGAGTTTTGGATTTCTTCTCTCTCGGAGAACTTTTGGGAAGCTACAACTTTCAACAAATGAGAGGACGAAAACCTTCAAGCTTGGACAATGGGTGGAAACCTATTGTTGGATGGAGACATCACATGGATGTTTTACATTGTATTTCATGTTCATCTTATTTTGTTATCCAGTCTTGCTGAAGTTACTATAACTATGATTGGATGTGAAAGTCATTTTGTCGAAAATTTCAAAGAAATATTATTTCTGAAAATGTATTTCCATTGTAGATTTATTGCAAATAATTTTGAGACTTGTTTTTATCTTATTGTTTAATGAGGTTCTGTTGGTAAAATGCAAAATATGTTGCACAAATTAATTTGTTTAATTTTTTTGAGATTTTCTTTTTGAAAAGTTGGACAAATATCCAGTCACAGATATTACATCTACATGTTTGTATCTACATTCACAAGTAGCATTTAATTGTAAATGTTAGTTGCAAATTTTATCAAGTTTAAGAACCAAGTCTTATAGGAATATGGGTTATAGAGTAAGAAAATTGAAACTAGGATGCTTACAATATTACTACCATCGATATTGCAGAGTGTATTTGTTATATGAAGAAACAAATGTAGCATTTTGAATTACCTAGTGTGCCTTAAACATGGACCATGCTTGATGCATGTTTATAGGCATTTATATGTATATGGGAATAAAAAATGAACTTAAGGAGCTTTATTAGGAAGATGTCCTTTATTTTTTTTTTGTGATAATCGATATAATATTGAGCCCTATTAAAGCAAGATGACACTTGAAGACTTGGAGAGGTTCGAAATAATCTTGTATCATATCATTGTTATGTCTCCATGACATATATTGACCTCTTCAATAAATTTAACTTGATAGAGGAACTATTATGGGAATCGATGATACTATGGTTGTGTTGGTTGATTGCACGTTTGCCTAAGAATAATGGCCAGGGTAAGGAAACATCCATGTTGCAATGCTTATAAGCTTTTAAATATTTGTGATACTAAAAATGTTGAACATAGTTTAATAATGAGACAATATCACTATGTATGTAATAGTTGACCATTTGGAAGTTATATTGTAGTGACAATATGAGTAATACACTTATCCAATGCCATTTTATCCTTGTCTTTATACAACAACAATATCTATTATATATTTCTAGAATGATATTTGGGCATTAGGGTTAATGATTTTATGACTACAGTATGATCTATTGATTCCTTAAATATAAGAACCTCAATGTTGAAACTATATTTGAACTTTTAATGAAATTTCTTTCGTATGGGTTTTGTGCTAATCAAGGTAAATTTGGGACAAGAAAAAAGCCCAACTTCTTGTTGATATGAAGAAACCTTGAGAACTTGTGTGTAGGTATCCTTTGAGAAGACTTGTGAGAACTATGTGTAAATTTGACCCGTTTGGATGCATGAACATAGGAGGCACTCTGACGAAGGATACCTTTGTGACCTCAAGTCCATAGGGGAGGGTTTAGTGGGGAACAACTCTAGGGATTGGGTTTAATCCTTGTTTAACCTTTCATCTTTAGTAGGCTTCATATGAGGCCGAACTAGGTAATAATGGTTATCAAAGAGTCAAGAAACCAAATAAGATATGTTTAATACATAATGTGCTTGAATAAAAAGATAAAATAAGTGATTGTGACAACTACCTTATAGTCGATAGGATGACTACGTTATAGCCAATATCTGCTTAATGTTATGGGTTGAGTTGAGACCATAATGTGGTGGTTCGATGAAATTATTATGTGTTTGGGATATTTAATCCTACACTTATAGGAATATGTGTTGGTACTTCTCGATCATTGAATTGTGATCTACTTGTTCTAAATTAGTGAAATCTTTTCCAATTGTAATGCTAAGCCAAGTACAAGCGTTGACTTTTACAACAAAAAATGGAGTGAGGACCCTATGTGGGCATGATAAGTAGAGGTTTTTATTCCTCTAGTAATGTATTCTAGTTCTCTCTCCATATGAGGTAATCATTGACTAATAAAGCTTATGACTTGTTTATGATAAATTTATCTACTCATGACTGACCATAGTCAAGGAGCATATTATGTCACTATCAATGATACTACCTAGCTAGCAAATGGTTATCGACAGTTGCATTTAGGCGAGGGATACTGACATTGATCTAGGAAATTGGATTGATTTTGCTAGGGGCATGTGGTTCTTGGGGGCCAATTTCATGTTGGCAAAGCACATCTTCATTGTTTTTGATGGACTTCAAGGAAAATAACTTCTAATGAAGAATATGTAGGTGATAATTTGACCAACCTCATGAAATGACATTTGGCTTAGTTTGAAGTGGAAATGGTATAATTCACCCTGTTGGGTTGAGAATGGAGCCTAGGTGTAGTATAGGATGCACCTAATGCTCTTTCCAAATATCCACTAGTAAAAAGGCTAGGGGAGGAAGTGGGCCCACAATGTAGTCTACAATGCACCAATGTTCATTCTTTTTTGGATGCACTATATATGGGAAACAATTAGCCATTGCATATGAACTATTTATTGTTGTCTTATGATTCATGCCTACGAAAGCCATTATAGTCTTTGTGATGCATGTTGGAGCTACTCACTATGTATGTGATGTATGTCAAACTAGTATGCTTTTGTACCTATGATGAGCATGAGGTAGTCCTTTGTATATGATATGCGTGCTCGAGATAATGACTACACTATTTGTGACGTGACCTTCATGTGTATACATGTGAGTTGGTAAATTGATTATATGATGCTTATAGCTTTTTTTTACAACTTCTAAGGAATGTGATCCTAATATGTCATATCATTTCCAATTTCAAGCTAAACTTAGTCTTTCTTGGCTTGCATTCATGAAAAGTGTAGCCTCTCCTATCCATAAGTGTTTGAAGTTTACTCATAATGCATAAATAATCATTGTTAATCATAATCTCTATTGACCTTGATATCTTTTTGCCTTGTATGCCTCAACCAATTCAATCAGGCAAAGCCAATCTCTTTCTATCATAGTAGACATACAAAATGAAGAGATTTACAAATGCAGTGATCTTAAAGATATTCTATCTCCTTGTCATGGACCTTGAATTATCGTTACACCTACACCTCCTATATATACTTCTATCTTGCCTCCTATATCTTATAAACATTCAACTCATATTATCTTTCAACCTAGTGAGGTTTTGTATGTTCTTCCTCCTAAAGAAGAAAAGGTCTATGCATTTGATTGTTCCTAAACCAAACCAATTTTTTTAGCAAAATGAAACTTAACCACTTTTCTTGTGATTTTTTTCATAAACTTTATGCTAGAGTCTGCGAGCATGCTTCCCAAGAGCCTTCTTCACAAAAAAAATCCACTGATGCTTTTATCCCTTTTTATTAGCCTACACACAACCTAAAGGAGGGAATTAATTTGACAAAAGATGAAATTAAACAAACATGATTATTCTATTTGTATTTTGGATCTGGAGGGAAATCATAGTGATGAAAGTGGGGAAAAATAACCTCTAAGTTTGACTTGGCTTTACATAACAATAATCTCCCACTTGGAGAAGAACCGTTACGCCACTAAACTTCTAGTTCCCGCTAGATTGAAAAATCATCCTAGATTCTACTATTATGTATCATTTTTTTTTAGTCTAGTTGACCAACTTAAGATGAAGAGGAGTTCAAATTGTCTCTTTGCACTGCATTTGTCAACACATTTGATGGATTTTCATATGCATGTATCTTTTATAGCTTTAATTGTTCATCATCCAATAATGACCAAATAAAGTGGTACCACAATTGTATGTATTTGATCTTTGAATGTGAGATACAATTATTTGCAAGATAAATGACAGTCTAGTTATTTGCAAATACAATTTTTAGTTTGTGAGTGTCCCAAATCTTCAATGAAAAATTGTAGCCATATTGTCTTCTTAGATACCTCTATAGAGACAACATTCTTTTTCTTTGTAGTCGATAAAGCATTCACCTTGTGCAATCAAGAAATACAATTAATTGTTGTCCCACCAACGATAAACACATATCCTTTAATATTCTTCTTGGCATCTAAATTCCCTTCCAAATTTGAGTCAATATAACCTTATAAATCAATATTAGAGCCCCCTAAAAGTAAATATTTTCTAGATGTACCTCTCAAATACATGAGAATCCATTTTACTACATTCTAATGTTCAATTCTAGGATGAATCATATACCTACTAGCAAATCCTATATCATGTGCAATATCTGGTCTAGTACATACTGTGCAAGCATACATTATACTACTTTCAACTGAATAATTATTTAGCTTTGACATTTTATCTTCCTCATTTTGTATTTTTGGAAACATCTCCTTGTTCAATTTTGGATGACTAAGTAAAGATGTGTTGACAACTTTTTCTTCTCCATATGGAATATTTGCAACACCTTTTTAATATAATTAACTTGAGATAGAGTTATTTTTTTTGTTCTTTCTATCTTTG
Organism: Cupressus sempervirens; assembly: GCA_028749045.1. Classification (NCBI taxonomy): domain Eukaryota; kingdom Viridiplantae; phylum Streptophyta; class Pinopsida; order Cupressales; family Cupressaceae; genus Cupressus; species Cupressus sempervirens. The sequence goes on along the minus strand of CM053785.1, from coordinate 464,187,682 downwards.
TAAACTTTCATATGAAATATTTGTTCTTTTTCCCCCAAACCCTTCATGGCAAATGAATGTGCTACCTGTTGTTTCAACTCTCTAATGTGATCAATGTTGGACCCTGCTACAAATATATCATCACCATATAAACATAAATAATTTAGCTACCATCATTTAACCTCTTAAAATAAACACAAGGGTCTGAATGACAATGAGTGCAGCCACACCTAATCATAAAGTTATCAAATTTAATATGCATGCTAAGTTCTCCTTTGACCTCAAATTATTGTGGTTTGTTTTATAAATAAATAAATAACTATAACTATAACTCTCTCTCTCTCTCTCTCTCTCTCTCTCTCTCTCTCTCTCTATATATATATATATATATATATATATATATATATATATATATATATATATATATATATATATATATATATATATATATATATATATATATATATATATATATATATATATATATATATATATATATATATATATATATATATATATATATATAGTTTTTCTTCAAAGTCATCATGGAGAAAATTTATTTTAACATCAACTTGTTCTAGATGGAAATCTTTAGTAGCCCCACAATACTTAAACCAATAATAAATAGAAGTCTTTTCTAACAATTGGAGAGGTTTTTTCATCAAAACCAATGTCATTTTTCTATGCAAATCTCTTTACAACTAACTTGTCTTTAAATATTTAGTTACCACCAACGTCATCTTCCAACCTATAAACCCATATATTTTGTAAAACCTTTTTACCTATAGGTAACTTACATAATTCTTAGGTCTCATTTTTGAGCAAGGATTCCATTTCTTTTATCATTGAAAGCTCCTAATGAAGCTTTGTACCCACACGCATAAATTCATCATATCCTTTTGGTTCACCAACATCTATGAATAAAATATAATACAAAGAGAGACAAAATCTTTCAAGAGGTATAGTTATCCTTGTTGTCTATCTACCATTCATTGGAATTTGTGGTACCTTTTGTTTATGCTGTTGTAGAGAATGAGGGATCACTTAACATCATCTTTTGGAGTATCATCCAGTAACAAATAATTATTTTAATTCTTCTCAATATGCTATAATAGATCTTTGTACAAAACTTTTTGATTGAATATGACATCCAAGTGCTTCTAAAAATTTCATGATTTTTCAAAACCCCAAAGTCTGTAACCAAATTCATCAAATTCCATGTCCAATATATATATATATTTATTTGATTTATGCTCTGTATTGGTTTATTTTTAGAATCTACATGTGCAAATGCTTCACAATAGAAGGTTCTGAGAAAAGAATAATTCACCTTCTTACATGTTCATGCTTCCTTTGTAATACCACAACCCAAATGAGTAGAGGGACCTCTATCAATTAAATAATTTTTTTTTTACAATCTTTACCATGTGTTCCAGGGTATCCTACCATGCAACCGCATACTCCTTGCATGCTTCATTATTGTCTTATTCATGAATTTAGCCACTCCTTTTTATTGTGGACTCCTTGGAATAATTTTCTGCCTACAAATACCATTAGAGGAGTAACACTCTTAACACTCTTTTTTACAATACTCATAGCCATTATCAGGATATGAGACATTTTATTATTTTACTAATTTCATTCTTTATCAAGATTTCCCATTTTTTTTGAAAGTTTCAAATACATCAAATTCATGTCCAAGGAAACAAATACACCCTTTTCCAGTTGCATCATTAATCAATGTATCATAATGCAAATAACCACCAAGAGAATATACTTGAGATGGTCCTGATACATTTGTATGAAAAAACTCTAATTCTTCATTTTTCTTTTTCTTCTAGGTCTTCAGAAAACTAACTCTTTTTTTCTTTCCATATACAATTTTCACAAAAATCTATATTGACACATTTTAGGCTAGGCAAATTTTTCTCTTAATGAATTAATCTTTTACCTTTTTCTATCGGTAGTGGGCCAACATCCCTTATTGGATTTGTAACATGGTTTACCAATGTCTTGTATCTTCTGTAAGTCTAGTGGTTGTATCAGACATTAATAGGTCAATATTTTGGCACAACAAAAATATTAGCAATTAACAAGTGGTACCAAAGTTTGGTCACATGTTTGAATCCTTACAGATTGCAGCAAGCAATGCTAGGAGGGGGGATGTTGGCAGTGGGCCAACACCCCTCATGGATTTGTCACATAGTTTAACAATCCTTTGTGTCTTCTATAAGTCTAGTGGTTGTATTAGGCATTAAAAAGTCAATCTTTTGGTGCAATGACAACTCTAATGGTTAACATTTTCACCCATGTGACCAAGTTTTTTGTGCCATAGTGCTATTTTAGAATCTACAATAACTGTTTCATGTTTTTCCCACTCAAGTGCATTAGTTGTTCCTGAATATTAACTTTTCATTGTAACAATTAAAGTAGAAGGAATTGTATGACCTGCACAAATATGTAAGGTGCCTACTTTGACACCTTTTGCTAATACTAAGGAACCTTTTGAAACTTTTTAATTTTAATTATTAAAAGTAACTCAACAAACCCTCATTACCTAGTTTCCTTGCTGAAATCAAATTTTGACCAAAACTTGAAACATGACTTATATCTTGTAGTGCTCAATGTTTCCCATTTTAAAACTTAATCTTAACTCTTTCCTTTACAACATTCTGATAGGGATCATTATCTCCTATATAAAGTAGTCTAAAATCCCCTTGGACATAATCAAGAAAATAATTTCTATGGGGTATAGCATGAAATGAAGCCCATGAATCTAAAACCCATGAATGATATGCATTTTCTAGGGAAAGAAGCAAAACATTCTCTTTAGATTTATTACTTGCAATATTTTCCTCCATATTTCCTTCTTGTTTGTCTCCTTCATCAGTTTTTCTTATGAGTTGATTCCCCTTAGTACCAACAATCTCTTGGTCCCCTAGATTGAGACCTCTTGCCCTTTGATTTTCCTCATGATTTCTCATGATTTCTAGAATTGTTTTCTCTCTCCTTTGATTTGCTTCTTCTTTCTACGATCAAAACTCTACCTGATGTGGATCCACCCAAGCTTTCTCTAAAAATCATCATCATATCTTAAGTATTTGAACTAGAAACAAAGTTACTAATAGCTATTACCAAGTCATTCCAGCTTTTAGGAAAATAACAAAGAATAAAAAGACTCCTAGAATATCACCAAAATCATCATCATATCTTAAGTATTTGAACTAGAAGAAGTTACTAATAGCTATTACCAAGTCATTCCAACTTTTAGGAAAAGAACAAAGAATTAAAAAACTCCTAATTTCTTCATCAAAATTGGCATTTACAAAAGATAATTGACTAGTAAGCATATTATACTCATTCAAATAATCAACAACTACCCCACCTTCTACTAGCTTCATACTAAATAAATGTTTCATGAGAAATACCTTATTAAAGAAAAAAAAACTTTTATACAACTTCACTAGTGTTTCCATCAACTCTTCAGTTGACTTTTCTTTTTTAATATTAAATTCGACTGATTGTTATAGGATTAAATGAATATTGCCAAGTGCCTTTTTAAAAAAATATCCCAGTTCTCATCTAACATATTTGGGCCTTTCTTAGATTTTCCTCCTAGTTCCCACCATAAATTCTTTTGAAAGAGATAGTCTGCCATTTTCATTTTCCATAAATGAAAGTTCTTCCCATTAAACTTCTCAAGCTCCAACTTGCCCTTGTATGCAAGTACTCCCAGTCAAATGTGAGACCTTTATGTAGAGGATAAATGAAACAACCTCTCTCTGATACCTCTTGTTAAGATTAGAAGAGAAAAATATAATAGTTACATACAAATATAACTAATAATATAAATGAATAAAGCACATAGAAGTGGAATTAAATACACAAAGATTTAATGTGGTTCGCCCAATCTTGGGCTACGTCCACCAAATAAAGAGTCCAATATTATTATCCAATGAATCAGTTTGATTACAATCTGCAATATTTTGTAACTGAGTATCACTGCAAGAAGCTACTAATTTTTTCCATTAAAAAACCCCTAACCTTAAGCCATTTGAAATAAGACTTATGTCAGTTATAAAATTAGGGTTAGATTATGTCAGCCACTAGAAAAAACAACTCCTTACACATTTACAATAATAAAGTTATTTTCACCCTTGCATTGCACTATCCCTCAACCTTTCCTTGTGTCACAATAAGGAGTGTTTCCCTCGAAGAATCATAGAAAAATATATGGGGGGAAATCACGTGGACAAAAGTGGGGGAAACTAACCCACTCTTTATTTGATTATGCCCCACATATGAAAAAAATTCATCTTAGGACATGATCATCCAAGTATTTTCCCCAACTGATGGTGTAACTAAGAATACTATGCATGTATGTATAAGAGACATATTAGTTATTATGTTTTCATTAATGTCGAGTCTTAGTTTATTAGACATTATGCTAATTCAGTAGAGTGCCATATCATTTGATTGATGAAAAAGATTTAAAGAAAGTATGTTGATGACATAGTATTGAGTTGTACGGTATTCAATGGACACTTGGATGAGTTAGAAAGTGATAATGTAATATTGGTTTGATTATTTTACAATAATGTAATCTTTTAATGTAATGAGCTATATAATTTAAACCAAGTTACAAGCTGAAAGAAGAAAGATAGTGTTCATTGAGTGACTGCAATTATCACTGGGCAATTGGCGAAGCAAGTTAAAAAGTTAAGTGTTAACCAAGCAAGTTTGGTATTGACCGAGTGATGTATTGCCTGAGTGAAATGTTATGTTCACCAAACAACAATAAGAAGAACATTATTATAAAGATGGAATATGAGGCTGACTTTTGGTAAAATTAAAGAGTGTTTGAGAAGTTCAAATATGCAAGTCAAAGTTTGCTACAAAATCTAGGGTTGAAAAAAATACAATGAAGAAATGATGATGGAGATTGAAGAAGGATAAGGATGAGCTCAAAGTTATATGAAAGTTATATTTGTCAGGTGTCTAGATACATTATGTGTGTTATGAATATGAGATTGAAGCTTATGTTTAAGCAACAAAATTTGGAAGTAGAGAGATTACTATTTAAGGAGAAGTTGAAGCAAGCTTTTGGTTGTTGATCGTTGGTGAAATAGTTGGAGAAAGAATATCAAAGTGCAAAGTTGTTGAAGTTGAAAGAAGCAAGGAGAACTCAACAGAGTAGAAGGAACATCAAGCATAGTAAGTAAAACATGAAAGTGAGAAGGTGTGAATCAACAAGTAAGAGATAAAAAAGAAAGAGATCAAGAATAATAAAGATAATTTCAACTATTACTTTCTAACAATTATAGCAGAAAAAAAAATCTAAACCAAGTGGACTTAACAAGTCTGTGAAATCCTATATGGTAACATTGATTAGTGAACTTTGCAAGTCCTTTAGAGAAGACCACTCTTTAGACATGATCAAGGAGTAATAGTGTCTAGATGATCTTTATGTTAAAATCCTCTAACTAGGTTACATTAACAATGTGTATGTTAACCTTTAACAAGGTTGGCTCCTAGTAGAGATCACTTTAAAAGGGTGATTTTTTTGGGTTGTAGGACCCAAGTGAATTTTCCCTTTCTAGGGTTTCTACATTAAAAATCTTGGTGTCAAATGTGGAATGTTGTTATGGTGCAATTTATTTTTCATGATATTTACATATTACTACATCTCGGTAACAATTAGGTAACAATAAAGTCATATTTTTGATATTTGGGATCAACAAAGATAATGAGTTAGCAGTTTGGAGTAGATTGATTATAAGATTTAATTGTGAAGTTGAATGAGATCATCGAGTGATTGGTTTTGATGTTTTTGAAGCTTTATACATACAAAAATATTTGAAGGGACTGTAGGATAATTGGACATAAATGATTCATCCCCCTCTTTGAATTATCTAACAATTAGTATTAGATCACAATGCTTGGAGAAAGAACTTTAAAGGAACTTGAGCTAAAGATTAGAAGATGTATAAGACAAAGGTACCAAAGATGAATAAAGATAATTTTTCCTCATGAAAATACATAATGAGACTTCATCTTTCTAGAACAAGATATAATGTTACACATTGGTTGGACACTGAATACACTATACCTGTCGCTGCTATGATAATGGAACAAATGATTGAGAAGAGAAATAACCTAATGATTGAGATTGCATCTACTCAAAATGATGTTGAGTTTGATGATATCAAGAATTTCACTAATGCTAAATAGATGTTGGAAAAATTGGTACTTGTACACAGTAGGGATCCAAATGTGCTGAGAGTTAAAGCTGGAAGTCTTAGAGGCAAGTATGATGACATGAGAATGAAATAAGGTGAAAATGCTACAGAGTATGTGAACCGAATCAAAAGGGATGTGAGTGAAATCATAGCTCCTAAAGGTATTATTAGTGATAGTGAAATTGTAAGTAAAGTTCTTAGAAATTTATACCAATCTATGCTTTAAAAGTGCCTACAACTTAAGAAGTTATAGCTATGCCTGGAAATCTTTTGACACCTGATAGTTTAGTTAGTCGGTTGACTACATTTGAGTTGAGAAAGCATGACAATAGTAGGGTTATAATTGGAAAAACTTTTAAGTCTTCACTAACCATTGGTAATTCAAAGAAAGAGAAGAAAAGGAAAGATGAGAGCGAGTTTGAATCCGAAGATGATTTGGATGAAACTGAAGCATTACTTGCAAGAAGGTTATCAAGAGGTAAAAGGTAAATTCAAAGGTAAGTTGCCCTTGATTTTTTTCAAGTGTAATGAAGTTGGTCATTTTGCTGCTAAGTATGCTAACAAAAGTAAGAGTGACATAAATGATAATAAATATTACAAGTACATGAAGAAAAAATGACTACAAAGACAAAAGAAAGAAAACATGCTACATTGCTGAAGAAGAGCACACTAAGTCAGTAATGATGAAGAGAAGGAAGTAGTTGAGATGGTTTATGTTGCTATTAAGGAAGATCCCAACAAAGAAAGGTATGGGAGTGAAATTGCCTTATTTCACATGTTAGCAAGAACAATACATGGATTATAGATAGTGGGCACTCACATCACATGATTGGTGATATAATAAGTAAGTTTGACAAATTTGAAGAAATTGATGATGGTGGAATTGTCAAGTTAGGTAATATTGTTCCATGTCCAGTGAAAGGTAGAAGATCATTAATGTTAAATGATAAAATCAAATGTGATGATTCTTATTGGGTACAATGACTAAAGTATAATCTTTTGAGTTTTTCTTAGTTGAACAATTCAGGTCACAAGTTGGAATTTCAAAACAGAAAAGTCAAAATCTTTGATGATGAAGAAAATCTAATTGGAACTAGAGTGCAAACAAAAGGTAATCTATTTTATCTTAATCCTACTTTTGAGACATGATTATTTGCTAAAGTTGAGGATGTATGGTTGTGGTATTGTTGTTTTGGTATAAGCCAAGTCCAAATGTCAAAATTTTAAGTCAAAATGGCAAAGAAAATTTAAAACTACAACTTTTAGGAAAACTTAAGGTTAGAAAGTTGGAGTTGGGGAATTTGAGTTCATGGTTAGAATTTCTCTCCCTAAACCTTGTATTTCTCTCTCTCTCTCTCTCTCTCTCTCTCTCTCTCTCTCTCTCTCTCTCTCTCTCTCTCTCTCTCTCTCTCTCTCAGAACCTTAACTTTCCAACAGGTTTGAGTTGAGATTTGAATTCCATCCCAAATTTGCGCCCTAATCCTAACCCGAACTTTTAAACCTGAAGTCCAACTTTCAATTAACTATCGGTTGGAAATAAAGTTCAAAGATATAATCTTAAAAATTGGTTCTTCATAGAGGCTTTGGAAGTCATTACCCAAAGAGAAAGTTTAGTGAGGGTGTCAATGGGTTGTAAAAAGCTTACAATATCCATATATGGCATGTGAAAGCAATAGAATCACAAGAAGTGTCTAATATCAACATATCGATAAGACTCCATTGAAAGCTTGGATGCCAAATGGTGCTTGAAAATGGTATCATGTACATAGAACTGAAAGTATTTTATGATATTTTCTTAGAGCTCTATTGTTTTCACCAATCATGAAATCCATTATGCAGTTTGATAAGATGCCTCCAATGATTGCAGAGAGATTGAAAGTAGTATTAACACTTTGTATAGATTATGGATGGCTATCAAGGCATGATATAAAGATGACTTTCCATCTTAGGCATAAATATAGAGGCATGGTTGGAAAAGTCTTGATAAAAACTCATGGGAGCCATTATACCAACAATACTCTTACAAATGTACAGATAAATATTACGAAGATACTTTTTGGAGCTGTAAACCCTCTAATAAATTCAAAGCAATGATGCAAAGTCACATGGTTGAAGATGATTATCTATCCTCAAAAATACTACTTTGGAAATGCACACAAGAGAGGAACTCCAAAACAAGCATAAAGAGAATTTTATGTGAATTGTTGGTCCATGCCTATATATAGGAAGGAAACTAATGTTCCCAGATGACCTCCCCATTAATTATTATAACTAAAACTATTGAACTTTGTAAAGTTTAAAATTCAATTTATTTTTTAATTCATTTTTGTTCAGTAATTACTCTTTTTTTTATTGGCTATCAACAATTTTTCCAGGGGTTTACACTATTTTCGCAATTTAAAAAAAAGGATAAACACTATATTAAATGCATTAATATGCAGTTAGCACGTGTCATTTGACAAAATTGACGTATGTGTAGCCAATAATACGTTTGCAACCACGAACTGTGATTTTCATATTCACATGCCAATTAAGAGCTGTCAATCAATTTCAAGTGTATTGAGTTATAAATTTAATATGATGAATCTTACTATTTTTGTTACCAATCGCCATATGTTGGCATCCTCGAACTAAATCTGGACATGTAGTAGCTTGTCTGTGGAGAATATGGTGAGTGTTGAGTTACCTTCAAGTGAAAGAGTGCTCGCAACAGGATTTGTAAGCTTCAAGCTTTACAAGTTTTTATTACTATGTTTGGTCTTGAGTACTTTTGGCCATGATGTTGTACTTGCAGATAGGTCTATTGACTGTATAATTTTTTTATTGATTTACAAATGAGTAATTGGCTTATTTTGAAAAACAAGGCATAGTTTTTTATTTATTTTATAAGTAAAAATTATTAAAGACTTAAGATAAAATATTTTTTTGTTTTTAGTTTAATTAAAGACATAAATAAATAGATTAATATGATCAATAGATAATATTTTATTAGTCAAATATTTTAACTAATATTAATAAAGACATTATAAATAGATATATAGTAGGATTTAATTTTAAATTTTTTTATTATGTTTATTTTATTTTAATAAGTTACTTTTACTATTATTTTGAATGATTGTGTTATAATATTTTACAGTTTACATTTTATTCTATTTTAATTATTTTTTAAGAAAATCAATTGAAGATATTTTTTTATTTTAAATTAAAATTTGGTTAGAAATCAAATATTTCAATAAAATATAATAATAAATTTATTTTTGTTGATTAATTCACATTGCAAAGTTTTGAAATGTCATAAGTGTATTTTAAAATTCTAAAATATTCTAAAATAGTAACACACAAATAATAGTTCTTATTGTTTTTTAAAGATTAATAATTAAATAAATCTTAACTTTATTATTTTTCAAAATCTTCATTTTATTATTTTTCAAGATACAAATTTTAAATAATTTATTTCAAATTAAATTAATTTTTATTATTTTTTTGATTTGTAAAAAATATTATTTAACAAATTACAAATTATAAACTTTAATCACTCCTATACATATCTTATATGAATATATTTAAAATTTTTGTACTCTATTTTTAATTTAAATTACTTGGTCTAGTAATTTTGAAAATATAAGTAATAGTTTTCCTAAAATTTATGAACTTAATTATATTACATTGTTTCAAAAATAAATAAACTTAATTTAGTATAAATATAATATTTTTTATAAACCTAATTTTAATATATTTATAAATTTATAAAAATTAATTTAATATTCTTACATAATTATAATCAAATATATTTAATTATACATAAATGTTAATTTTTTCCAAAATGTCATGTACTAAATATATAAAATATATAGAACATGTCTTTAGTTATACTGTTTTTTGAGGCTTTTCGCAATAGGCAGAGACTTCTGCTCTAACAGAGCTCTAGTTTGACACAATGATTGTAGATATGATTTGATTACTTGAAGATGACAACACACCTGTCGTTTGATAAATTGTTACCTTTTTATAGGGTATACTGGCATTGCTTCAATTTTTGTTCATATAACTTGTGCAAAGAAACTAAAGTCCTATTTGTCAGTGGATTGAACTTCCTACATAGGATATGTAGGAAAAATCAAAAGGAATAATAATTTTTTGATGGCCTCTGCAAATACAAAGCTCGGTGTCTGAAATACGTAATGGAATGGTATTAATAAGGCATCAAACTATTTGACAAAATGCCCAAAGAGAATTTGGTATGCCAAGTTGATGGAAACATATATGCATGACACTAACTATTTGACAATATGCCTGGATTTACTACACTGCATGCCAAATTATGCAGACGTTCTTTCTCTCCAAAGATGTAATTGATGGTGATAATTGTTTTTTTAATATGTGTAGTCGAACATAAGGATCGATAGAAGATTATGAAATGACATCCATAATAAATGAAGGCATTGAATATTTTTGGAACTCTTTCACTTAAGAGATGTGCGGTTCAAAAGGTATACATAATTTATTTAATAGGAACCCTTTGGTTTACACCAACTTATTCATGCACTCTTTCCACAAATAGAGCAAGAAAAGTATATGCACATGTAAATAATCTGACGAGATCTCACACGTAGATATTACAAAAAGACATATTAGTTAGAAAGGGTTTTTGAGGGGTGCCATGAATGCAAGACGGGTTGAATGTAGTGGTCGAGTGGAAAGTAGAGATTGAGGATCATTACACTACCTAATACCAATCAAAGATCTCTAAACGATGTCATTTCGTAGATCTAGAATAATTGAATCAATGTAATTTATAAGTGAAATTGTTTCCATCTGTGTCTGTCTCGTCCGTTAATAAGAAGAATTCCAGAATGATGCAAGAGCATCTTGGGTTTTTGAGCAATCTTGCATCAACTAAAAATATTTGTTGTTTTTAGTACGAGTCTACTGTTCACAAAGTAGCCATTATTGCTTTTGGGTTCCTGTTCTACATAGTTGAAATCATGTTGAGGACCTATCCACAATCCTTTTTCTAAGTGCATGAGTTCTGGCGAAGTATGTTATTTTGATTGGTGCAGTTTCCTATGATTACATGGCATCTTGTGCAATTGGGATCTAATTCCTAACACACGTGGGGACCTACTTTTAAGTGCATGTAATTTTATATTTTTCTTTTCTTCGGGTTTTGGTTTACTCTTCCAAGAAGGGATCTATATTGTAATTAAATGTCTAACTAGTTGGCTTGTGGCTTAGCAGGTTACAAAAGATAGGAAATGAAGATTCAAAGATAGAGAAGGTAGAAGATGCGAGATGAGACTCTAAAATTGTAAATCTTATTTTGTATAAGGCTACAACAAGCAAGGCCTCACATTTGGGCATGTTGCTATTTTGTATGCGAAGTTAAATAATTACACCTATGAATATGTTGCATCTGGCCTTGTATTCTCTGTGGTTATCTAATTTATGCATGTAGCTTCCTTGTGTAACTCTGGGTATGCAAGTTTTGGTAGGCTAAATTGAATTTACTCCACATGTTTAATGATTTTTCCTCCTTATCCATGTGTCATATAACATGGAACATCACACATAATTGGAAACAACATTTAGTTTACAAGGATTATCCCAACAAATGAGTTTTCAAGGATATTTCCATCAAAATAAAAAGAAGTGTTTGAATACTATTGCTAGAAGTTGGTTAGACAAACTGATGAGAGGTCAATCACAATTATTGAGGAATCTCTGCATGACACTTTTCATTAAAGATATTTTAGATATGATTGTTGTTCTTAGTAGGGTGGTCAGGAATGAAACTACTGAGAATTTTGAAGATTGGATATTTTTATGCATCAATACTGTAACCACAAAATAACAATTTTTCAATTAGGGAGAGATGATCATTGATGCCTTTCACAACTAGTTGACTTGATTCAATCTAAATCAAGGTCTCCACATTTCCTCTTTTCTTATGTATGTGATTGCTAGTATGAAAGCATGGTCTGGCCTCAATCCCTACGAGGAATATAATGTGGCTACATAAATCTATAATTATTACCCCTAGTTGCAGCTAAAACAAAGCAATACACATTTCCATAGAGTGAATGATCCTTTTCTATGCTTGCATCTAGGGAGCTACAAGGAAAAATCCCCTAAAGCAACTAGTCTCATCATTGCTTACAAGAGATTTTTCATACAATATCCTTGTTTCACCAACATTTAGATTGGAGGTTTCCAAGAATGTCCTTTTATGTTGCCTCACTTTATGGATGGAAAATTGGTACTCACAAATTTTTGTGGGTAGATTGTCTAGGTGAACAAAAAGTGCAAGAATTAAGGAGCTATCCCTTTCCCACTTGGTATAGGGAATTATAGTTGTCTTTCTTCTTTGGATGCTCAAAATATTGAAAGATCTATTGTTGAGATGACTCTACTCTTTTCAAATTTTTTTCCCATTTTATGGAAATGAGTGAATTGTGAGAATGCCTTTGAGGTGAGAAAAAGAGATTGGATGAGATTTCAATTCAAAAAATCATTGATTACAAGATGGGGTGGATGTGAAAGCCATACAAGAAGGCCAATTGAATCTAATTGACCCTTCTTTGAATGAATATAGTTGTTGAAATTACCTTACATTAATTGGTCTCTACTAATTGAAAGATCTCAAGGAGAGAACCTTCTTTATTATTCAACAAACAGAGAATTGGTTAGAAGGAAAAGTCAAAGAGGTTGCAACCACTAAACCGACTGGAAAAGGAATTGCCAAGAAGAATAATAGTTCATAGGAAGGTACATCTAAATCAACCATTCCATTTACTCCACCTACTACTTGCATTTCACCATAAGGCACGCAAGGTGGAGGTGATGATGAAGATCCTAGCAAAGGACTTGATTTAGCTTCAATGTTTAATCTCAACACGGTCATCAAAAAGAAGAGGTCCAAACCTAAGGAGAAGACCTTAAATCCAATTCAACAAATGATAGATGAAACTCCTAAAATGAGTGCCTTACCATCGTCATTCTTAGATGAAATGATCCAATCTATAACTTCTCCTACATGATGACCATTTCTTGAAAGTGTTGAATGGACTCAAGAGATGTTAGTCATAGAAAACAAAAGTTACTAGGAGCTCTTACCTATGATTTTGAATGTTCCTTCAATGAAAAAAAACTACCACTTTCTCAACATCTTGGCTACAAAAAAGTTTAGAGAGAAAGAAGAAGAGGGTGATGCAACTAGAAACACCAAATCTAGATGTAGTAGTTCATCTAGTATATAAAGGCATGGAGGTGAAGTAGACTAGAGTAGATTCTAGATTAGCAGTGAATCCCACCTTAGAAAACCTATTTTTTGAGATCACATAACTTGTTATCGATAAGAATGCAACTGAAGTAGATGAGTCTAATTTTAATATAACTCAAGTGGACATAGGTTAGACCATGCATAAGGGTAGGGAGCATAATTTTTAGGTGTCAATTGCTGTCCTAATTGAACATGAGAAAAGGGATAAGTAGACTAAAAGTCAGCTCAAACACCAAGTCTGAGCCCTTTGTTCATGCATTCGATTGATGGTAGGTGATTCATTTCTAGATCCTTGTTCTTCTACAGGGATAACTGACGATCCTAAAAAGATGTTTGATGAAAGTGTTATTGAAAACATAAGAGAACTTCAAGCATATAGTAAGATGGTGAATGCATGGATAAAATGCATGAAGGAATGAGCCTCAAACTTATTTCAAGAAGTAAACATCATGTATGCCAAGTCAAATATGTTCGAATAATTAGATGTTTTCCAATTATTTCTATTTTACTTAAGCAAAATTTTAGGCATATAATAATTAATTCTTTTATTAATTATTATAATGCAACCTAGGTTTTACCTTATTAGGGTTTTGACCTTCTTTATAAGAATTGGTATCTCTTTGCAAATTCATTCACTTTTGTTAATAATGATTTATCATTTTGCTCATCAAGAATGTCTCTTTTGTGGACCTGAGAAATCTAGCCTCCATAGCTTTTGCTTCATTCTTTCTCTAACAGGTGTTTGCTTGCAGGTGATTTTTGGGAGTTGTGGGCTTGATCTTTCATCAAATTTAGCATGGTATCAGATCTCCAGATATTCATGCCCATTAACTATTTTTGAGAGGTTTGGCTTGGTTTCTAGATCCGTGTTTTCTCTTTCAGAGGGTTTCAGTTTTCAAAAGTGTTTTGTATTAGATATGGGGGGACCTATTTTTCAGAGCTTTAAGCCCAAATGGACATCAATGTTGAACTCAGAGCAGCAAAAAATCCACATTTCCATATAAAACACATCCAATTTGGACACTATAAAAATATGAGGCAATTTTTTTTGCACCCAAGTTGTTTTAACCTGGGCATGCATATCAAGACACACTAATATTTTGATTTTATTTAATAAAAATTGCAACTACTTTGCTTCAATTTTACAAAGAGCGCATGTGATTTTCAAGGGAAGGCATGCTCTTTTAAAAAAAATTATATTGATGCATGGGAGCGATTTTTCAAAGTGATAATTGGCACTATTTAAAAAAAAGAGAAGTACTTTTATTTTTATTTTAAGTGCACGTAGCGCGTTGGGAATTTGTATCATCAGTACTGGCTTGACATTGTTAAGGCCCCGTTTGGTTGCTGGAATATGAGTGGAATAGGAAAACGAAATTAGAATATGTTTTATATTCGCTGTTTGGTAAGCTCAATCGGAATTGGGAATAGGAAGACATATTCCAATTTTGCCCCTAAAATGAGCATATGTCTATGCCAAAAAATATCTGTTATTGGAATCGGCCATTTCCATTCCCATTCTGATTTTCCATTAAAAAATATTTTTTATTATTTTTTGAATTTTAAATTTTTTTTTTTTTTTCGAAATTTTTGTTTTTTGAATTTTTTTTTAACTTTAACTTTTTGAATTTTTTTTTAATAACATTTTTAAAAATTATATCTATTTGTTTAAAAAAATGAAAATGAAAATGAATTAACTAAAAAAATAATAAATTAAATTTTTTTTAGGAAAAATGTTTTTAAAAATACAAAACTTAACCTTATTCCTATTCTATTTTTGTACAACCAAACAATAGATTAACATATTCCCAATCGAATTCCAAGTGCACCCAGTCGAATTCCAAGTGCACCAAACATGATTGGAATTTCCTATTTCTATTTCCATTCCTCATTTCCATTCCCATTCCATTTTTCTATTCTAATTTTCTATTCTTATGATAGCAACCAAATGGGGCCTAAAGGAAAACATAGTTCCCCACCTCGGGATCTGCCTTGGGCTTTTCACCACCCCCGTCCCATTAGACTCTATTTTTCTTTCCATGTCACACACTCTTAGCCTTTGGACACGGTTTGTAAAGTTTTGATTGGTCCAGTTTTGGGTTTCGCTCATCTTTTTGGGGGTTTGCATTTTTTTGGAGTCTTCAATGTCGGTCAAAGCTATGCATTAGCCTCTTTGTGCACTTGCATCCATTCAGTGGAAGGCGTTGACTATTGCACTTTGTTTGGGAGAGTGCACATTCATTCCATCTTGGAGTGATATTTTTTAGGGCCACATGCCTACATTCCCCTAACATGGCCTTTGGATTATCCAATATTTGCATCTGCATGATTTGCATGGGGAGAGAATTACATGGAGCACATTACCTTGCACTTGGGCTCTTTTGGTAATGTCGCAAAATTGGTTGTGATTTTTTTGGAGGAGCTATCTGTGCATTTTCCCATGCATCGAGCACCCCATTTATGTCGTCCATTCATGCACTCCTTGACAATCCCGTGATCTGTGCATGCCCATGATTAGTGTGACTGGTAGAGATTTGAATGTCTTCAACAATTATTTTTTATTAAAGCATTTTTTTGAGGAGCTATGTGATTAGAATTAAGATGGCATATTATATTAAGTAATGACTTTTCAATTTTGAATTGTCCATTCAATTTCTAATGAGGATTTAAATGGTCTGACCTTTCAACTTCCATGAAGATATATAAAGAGGCCCGAGCTAAATTTAAGGAGAGAATGATATGTAGAGACAACTCGTATACTAAGATTGCCAATTTGTATAAGATCTTATATGTGGAGTTCATGGGCAGACATTTCAACCACGGGATTGCCCAACTCCTATAGAGTTCATGGGCATACATCTCACTCACGGGATAGCCCAACTTTTATGAGCTTGAACAACAACTCCTCCACAAGTTTGTCCTAATTTGATTGATTTGCAGGCATACATCTCACTTAAAAGATTGCCCACAATTGTGTGAAATACTTATTTAATATTATGAATAAATTGAATTCTTGATTTTTTTATTATGTGTTTACAATACCACTATTTTTTCTTTCTGTATTGTCTTTTGAATTGACAAAATGATTTAGATCAGTGGTATCAGAGCTGGTAAATAATCCAATCAGGGGATTTGTTAACAGAATAATATTCTTCTCCTTTGTGTATACGATGAACTACAACAAGCTATTGAAGATGACATACAACACAATTTAGGTGATGAGATAATTCTTTTTCTTGGGAAATTTCTTGGGATAAAACTAGGCTGCCAGAGAAATGTTGATTATGATGAACCCACATGAGAGGTTGGGGACCAACCTTGGTGGCTCTGAGACCATTGCCATGAATAGGTAGAGAAGCCATACCCAATTACAATAATGTAAAGAGTATAAGACATATCGCATATCCTCTCCAACTTTGTTTGCCCATTGCCCATTGCCCATTATGCCATCAACACCAATATTATTTTATTTCCCATTTGCTAGTGAGGCTTCTTGAGAGAGGTCAGAGCAGGACCTAAGTATGTGACTTCCTCCATCCTGATTCTCTTATTCTCTTAGCTTTTGAAGCCCCCACCCATCCCCATTCAATCATACATGAGCCCACAAAGGCAAAGGGACCATCGCCAACATACTATTTCTATACAAAATATCTTCTTTTCTCTTCTCAAGTATATATGACTTCTACTACCCCTCAATCACCCATATTTGGTGGCATAGGTAGAAAAATTCCCTGTCCTTTCCATCAATACCACAATTGGGAAATTTTTTGGCAGTTGAGATAGAAAAAAAGGCAAGAAAAATGAAGATTGAATGCGATGTGTGCCAAAATGTGGAGGCCTTGGTGTTTCGCTATGTAGATGAAGTGACTCTTTGCATGACTTATGATTCCAATGTGCACAATGTGAAAAAGCTCACCAATAAACACCCTCACCTTTCTCTCCTCCATTATGAAAAGGATTTCCCGTGCTGCGATATTTGTCAGGAAAAGAGGGCATTTTTTTGGGGAGTATAAGTGATTACTGTGCACACAATGCCAAGTGCCCTATTTTAATCGTGAAGCCTCCCAAGAAATGAGTATAGGCTAACTTAAATAGCATAATTGGTTTTGAAGCATTGTTATGGACTAGAGATGGATTTGCAGAGCTAAAAATAACGGAGCCACATGTGATTGAATAGGTTTCCAACAGTTACAAAAAGGAAGAATTAATATTCTGCATAATGCTCACTTTCAGGCTATGTGGCAAAATCATTAGAGTATATATCTCACAAAAGGTGATAAGACAATGAGCCCATTGCCTTGTAAGATGAGAGGAATGATCAGAACTAAGCTGTCATATTATATTAAGTAATGACTTTTCAATTTTGAATTGTCCATTCAATTTCTAATGAGGATATAAATGACCCAACCTTTCAACTTCCATGAAGATATATAAAGTGGCTCGAGTCAAAATTAAGGAGAGAATGATATGTAGAGACAAATAATTTGCTGAGATTGCCAATTTGTATCATATCTTATATACAAAGTTCATGGGAAGACATCTCAACCACAGGATTGCCCAACTCCTATAGAGTTCATGGGCATGCATCTCATTCATGGGATAACCCAACTTTTATGAGCTTGAACAACAACTCCTCAACAAGTTTGTCCAAATTTGATTGATTTGTAGGCATACATCTCACTTACAAGATTTTCCACAGTTGTACGAAATATTTATTTAATATTATAAATAAATTGAATTGTTGATATTTTTTATTATGTGTTTACAATACCACTATTTCATTGTTTCGGTATTGTCCTCTGAATTGAAAAAATGATTCAAATCATTGTGGGGTTGATCTTTCATCAAATTCAACATGATAATAATTTTTCTAGGCCTTGGATTTGGCCTTTGACTTCATGTTGGTACACACATACTCGCCTTAAAAGGCCACATCAATGCGAGGACACATGTTAGTATTTTTTTCCACACAGTGATTTCCATTCACAGTATTTGTTGGGTTTGGCGGTTTCAAAATCATCAATAATTTTTTTTGCATTGTAAAATTTCTTTCGATAGGTCACAAGTTGTTTTTATTGGCTCTGATTCATTTTCCAAGAAATTTTTCTTAGCGGGTATGTTTTCTCTAAGATCCCCATGACATACTTTTTCTAGCCATCTAATATTCCTCGATGAAAAATTCTTTTTTCCAGCAACAATATCAATTTTCAGTCTTTTTTTTTTTTGCCTTGATGGCCATTTGAGCATCAAATTTGGACTCATCACTTGCTGACGTTAACATTTCATTAGCATTCCTATCACCCTTCTAGCTTTGTTTGGACCTACCTTCGTATTTTTTCTCATATCTCAGGGATATGAACTTTATTTTCCGCAAATGAGATATTGCCAAAAAACTAGTTTCGAGCCCATCATAGTGGTATAGGTAATTTTAAGTTTTGATGCATTTTTTAATGATTTTTTCTATTGTCAAAGTCAAGGGTATAATTTTACACTCTGGGAGACATATTTTGAGCATCCAATCTCCAATTTGAGAATTTTCTACGTTGTTAGAAATGTCTTCCAGAACTCTTTCTAGTGATGCTAGTTGTTTTATTTCAAATTATGCTCTAGGAACATTCTATTCAATTCTTTGCATGCTTTGCATTCTAGTGGATATCCTGGTTGTTTCAGGTTCAGGGATCAATTTTGTTGGTTTAGATGATTCATCATGGGTTGTACTATCTATTGTATTAACCTTATGTCTCTTCTAGTCTATTTAGACATCTTTTTTTTATATGCATTTTTGCAAACACATTAAGATAAAGTGTCATATTACATATGTATTTTTTAAAAGTTGTTTTACGTTATTTTGCTTTCTAATTCAAGTGGTATCATCCAAGGACACTCATATCGATCACTATATTCTTGAAATTCACCATATTTTGTGCCTTATTGTACATGCACTACTTTGATTAAAGTGTCATGGTGGGTTGATGTTTTGCCTTTGTTTTTCATCTTCCTTTGTCTAGTGAGTTTCCCTTTTATGATATTACCCTTATGACATGTCTAAGATTGATCACCTTAGTATACACATATGTATTTTTTTTTGCATCTTGATCATAGTTCCTTGACATGTAGTTTTTTGGCTCACTTTTACAGTTGCATGTCATGTCAACCTTGTTTGCATTAGGAAGAGAGGGGGGGTTTGTTATTTCTCATGCTTTCTTGGTTTGATGGAGTGACCTATGTATTTAGTATTTGTTCCTATGTACTAGGCGGATGGTGTGGTTGGGTACCTATGCATTTCCTTGGTTTGATGGACTGAGCTATGTATTCAGTATTTATTCCTATGTACTAGACAGATGTATTGTCTGAGTACCTATGCATTTTGGTGAGATGGATCATCTACCATGTATACACTCTTCTTTTTGTTCCTACTTTGGTTGCAACCTTCTATGTTTGATTGATCAACTCTTCAGGCTTTGGCATTTTTATGCCATATGTACTTTCAAGTTCAGTTGTTTGCCTTGTTTGCCCCCTGATTTGAGTAGTGTCTTCTAAGAGCACTCATGCAGATTATAGTCTTCTCAACCTAGTCAGGTTCTATTTCAGTAGAGTTTCTTCAGATCAATAGTAACTTTTGATAGAGATTTGCGACTTCTACATGTTTAAGTGGTGTTCTTCATGATCATCTTTTGTTCTTATCTTCTGGGACATTTCCTAGTTTGGAGGCTTCTTTAGTCCTTCACTAGTCCTTCAACATTCTTTCTATCTCTTTTTGGAGTAGGGTTTTTCCATGTGGTTTTATCTTTTTTTCCTCTTTATAAAGATTTGGTTATGCTTGGGTACTCTGTCAAGCTTTGTTGTCGGGACCCAATTCTACTTTTAGTAGTAGTTTCTAGGTTTTTAGCTACTCCCTAACTTTATCATAAGGGACAGAGCTAGAATAATAAGATATTTTCTAATTAACTATTTACTTAAGCTAAACTTTAGGCATATAATAATTAATTCCTTTATTAATTATTATAATGCAACCTAGGTTTTACCTTTTTAGGGTTTTGATATCCTTTATAAGGATTGATCTCTCTTTGTAAATTCATTCACTTTTGAGAATATCAATTTATCAATTTTCTCATCAAGAATGTGTCCTATATGGATCTAGGAATTCCAACTTCCATAGCTTTTGCTTCTCCCTTTCTGTGAAGGTGTTTGCATGTAGGTGATTTCTGGGAGTGGTGGGGTTGATATTTCATCAATGTCAACAAAATCACATAGAGAAAAGGATTCAAAAGGAACTCGAGACTCCTAAAAAACAACAATTATTTTGTAGAGAAACTAATAATAATTTGATAGAAATGAAAGGAATGGACAACAATATAGATAAATCTTTGAAATTAGTCATGAGTGGTGAAGAATAACACATACATATATGGATGAAGCACATCAAATTGAAATGCACTAGCATGGATCAACAAATAGAAAAAGAAGAGAAGTTCCCAGATGCTTTCAAGTAGTTGAAAACAAAGTCTTTTGGAAATGTACCAAAAATTGTAGAGGGTATTCCTATCACTGAATATACTCAAGATCTAGACATATCTTCTTCCATTTTAGAATGCATAGAACTAAAGATTAGCTCTTAACTTGGCAGTAAAAAGTGTTTAGATGAGGACATTATAGTAATATTGAGTGTCAGCTCAATGGAATCAAATTCTTTCATTAAAAAATTACTAGGTTACAGTCTAGAGTAGGATGGAATTAGGAAAGGCCATGATCTATGCAAGTTGAAAAGTCAAAGTTTGGTCATTATTTTAAAATAAGAATTTGGCACAGGTAATCAAATCATTCATGCCATACAAGGAAAATTTGACTCAACTACTCACAACACTTTCAGATCAAAGAGTAGATCCAATGATCACACTTGAAGTTAAAAACAAGAATGTTTAAAGTCATATTCAATATTTTATTTGTATATTTTGTTAATGATCAACTTTAGGACTAATTTATGTTTTAGTCAATACCTGAAATTTTTCTTAGTTATGGTTAAGAGTTGAAAGTTAGAGTTTGTAAAGAGTTAGAATCAGTATAAACCATCTTAAAAAATTACCGAACTCTAACTTTTCAAGTTGTTATGAACCTGAGAAGTTTGTAATGCTAGAATGGCATATAAATTCATGAATAACACATGTAAAAGGGATTTTTTGGATTTCAATGAAGGAAGGAACACTTATGCTTATATTTTTTTACAAGAGAAAGTTTGGAAAGTAATTACAATTCTTGTCTTTGTAGTCATAAATTTCTCTTATATTCTTAATATAAGAATATAAAAATAAGCACATTTGGGACTCTTTTTTTATAAATCCGAATAACCAAGGCTTTGATTCTGATTGTAGTGTGTATAATTTTCATATTATTATGATAATTCTCATAGATGGTTGAATCAATTTTGATGTTGCTACTAGCTTTCAAGCATAGGTCTTGATTGTTCCTGTTAGTCACTCAAGTTAATTTGTGGGAGCATTGAAATCATTTGTATATTCGTTGTCAATGACTTTCTTTTAATTTTTCCAAGTTTGTACACTTCAAGTTCAAAAATTAAAAAAAAATACATTACAAGGGAGCTGCCCCTCAAAATACAGAGGAAGGTGTCATATGAAGGGCCTAAATAAGTGTTGGGAATAGTTTGCCACATACATTTCATGGGGCTAAATTTATAGTTTGTAAGTGACAATTCTATTTACCAATAATTTTTTGGTGACTCTACTAGGGACTTGGACAAGAAAGATTAACAGTGACCAATGATAAAGAAAGATGGAGATACCACATGAGAACATGTTTCTAGTTTTCAAACCTAATATTGGCTTTCAAGGCACTTATGAAGACACTATTTCATATTTGAATACACTTGCCTAGAGGTGCAAGAGTGTTCAACAATGTCAACAAGTGAATTAGATCTTGGAACAAGAAGAGAAGTTTGGTGAATTCTTGAGAGGAATACCAATTAGACACAAAGTAGAAGTTGTAGGAATACTTTCTTGAATCCCAAGAAGGAACAAAAAAATCTTGGCCATGTTCAAGGTCAGACAAACAATAATCAGTAAGCTAGCTAAAAAACCATACACCCAAGTAGATAGACATAAGGGTCTACTTGATGAAGATTTTGAGGCTCTTAAAAAGATATATTTCAAGCTTGTAACTCCCAAAAGAAAAAGAAAAAATAAGTCAATCAGTAGATCATCTTTGCCACCAAGGGCCACTGCACCTACTATAGCTTTTCAAGCTTTGATTTTTCTTGGAATTCTCATTCATGCAACCATAAATTTACAACCTTTGGATATCATTCTTCCAACCATGGAACCACCATCATCACAATAAATTATTCCATGTGGAGCTTCTATTGGTCCTTTGGCTTTGGGGAATCAATTTCATGATATGCCCATTGGATCTAGAAAAATTCTGCCTAAGTTTGTAGGAGATGGTAAAGTCACAATCGATGATCATATCAATTCATTTTTCATAGCAAGTGGAGTTCTCAAAATTCAGCATGAAGATGTTTCCGTTCATCTTTTTGTTGAGACCTTCATTGATGGTGTTTTTGAATGGTTTGGTAAATTGCCCTCGTGATTCATCGCTTCTTGGGTGGTTTTGATTCAATCCATTAAGAGAAGATTCAAATTCGTTGAAGATGAACATTTACTTCTCTTGCAACTGTCACACATGAACTAGTGCAAGCATTTTTTTTTTGGTTCAACAAAATAGTAAATCAGATTCCTATCAATAAGAGACCTACTGAATAGAATTAGACAACTTTCTTCATCAACATCCAACCTTTAGATGTCAAATATTAGATTTGAAGAGCTAGATTTCCCAACCTACCAGTTGCAAGAAATTTAGCAGTTGAGGTAAAAGATGACATGCTTGGCTAAGGGAAATGGAGTAAAGACTTACAAAAGGAAAAGGTTAACAACCCTCCATCACTACTATTGTTTCCTTGGTACAAAAGTTGGCTAATGATTTACTAAAAATCAATAAGTTACCTCAAAATCCTCCACCTTCGTATCAAGATATTCCAAGGAGGAATTATATGCCATATCAACAAAATAGGTAACCTAAATTATTACCTTTGCCAACACAAAGATTGGCTATTGAACATCTTGCTTCATCTAGTCATCAAGAAACCATGTTTGATTTTCATTTGAAGACTAATCACAATGACATAACCTACCTTGAGATGGGCATATATATGAAAATGCATTCAATGGGTTAGAGGATTGAAGAGTGTGTGGCTCCCAAAGACAATATAACAACCCTTTGGAACATATTCAATCAATTTTATGGAATATGAATTTGATGGTGAAAATAGTAAGGATATTAATAATCATTCATATAATGCATCCACCCCAAATTAGAGGCAGAAATTAGAAGAGAAGTAGAGTAGGGAAGTGAAAAATAAAGCTACTACTGATGAATTCCCCAAGCCCATCTTATCCCATAAGAATACTCAGGAAGATCCAATACAAGTGAAGAAGGAAGGTAAAGCTAAGTCCCTATTGTGGTTTCACAATGCGTGCCCCATTTTTCCTAGAAATGGGGATCCCCTACTTTAACTTTTAGCTTTCCAGATTCCTAGTCCAAGGTTTGAGTCTTTCTTAGCATTTTATCTAGTGTTTTTGGTCAAAACCAAGTCTCGAAGTGGAAACTTAGATTTCAAAAATCAACATTGGAGAGATAAGTCATTTTTGCAAAGAAAAAATGTGCACCAGTGCACCTCCCTAGGTGTGCTAGTGTGCCAAAGCATTAAGATCAAAGCATCACCCTTGGTGATGCGCAACAACACAACACCAAGTGGTGCACTGGGTCCCCGAGTCTATAAAACCTGGGACCCCCACCCCTCTCCTTAGTTCTTTTCATTTCTTCTCCTCCAAAACAATCGAACACAACACCGCACCTCCTGAGGTGCACCACCTCTACTTTTCCACCTGCACTCATACAAAATAAACAAACTCTAAGTATAGGTGTACAGATATGCACGTACTTAGTTACGTAGCTATGCACCTTATTCTCAATCCAAAAAACTTTAGAAAACTTAAAAAATAAAAATATAAATGAATATTCTTGGTGCACGATAGCACACCTATCTAAGTGCGCTACTATGCACCCTACTCACAAAAAAGGCTGTGCACTTAGTGCACCTCGTGAGGTGCACTAAATGCACACCTTTTTTATGCTAAGTATATCATAGGGTGCACATCAACGCACCTCATGAGGTGCACTGCTGCACACCCCATGTATTAAGAAGCCTAATAAGGAAAAAGGTGCACCAGGCGCACCTATCAGGTGTGCTAAGTGTGCTCTTTTTTGCTTGAAAGGGTTATTATTATTTTTAAAGGTATTTTTGAGCAATTAGGGTTTTTGTTCTTTTTTTGAGTCATCATTAGGGCTTAAATTAATCAAATTTTTGTCGACCTTGGACTAATGTACATTATTTTTATGCAAATTTAATGGCTTCTTCATCATCCTCCCTTGCTGCAAAGATGGTTCCTAAGCCCATGATGTTCAAGTTTCAAGGTGTTCTGACTAAATCACATTTCCAGGATGATTATTCATTGATCTGGGACACTAAATTGGGTCACATAGACTTAACTGCATTCTTGGTACTATACAACAAGACCACCAAAAGGTCCCGAATGATATCAACTTTGATCCAATTGGGATTTATTAACGCAACATCACATCCAGTGTCAGTGCAGTCCTCAAAATTGATTATGACACTTGCATAAAACTATGTGCCTGAGAAAGGGTCGTGAAGAGCATAACCAAAGAGATCATCCTAGATCTCCAACCCAAAAAAATAGAGAAGGTGTTCCATCTTTTGATGGGAAATCAATACATTAGGTTAACCTATCACCAAGCATAAAGATGGTACAGGGAACATGTTGATGAAGCCTCTAAAATCATTCAGTCCTCTTACCTCATTGAGAAGACTCACATCGAGGTGGGCAACTATAGGTAGAAAGTCAAGGACAAGTACGAGGCCTTAGATTTTCTAGATGTAGCTCAAGTCATCGAGATCATTGAGAAACTCAAGGACAAATACCTAGACAGAGCTTTGGTATAAAGGGGAACAAAACCCAGAAGCCAAAATTTCAATTTTGACACTTAATAAAATTTTGCATTTTTTGAACCTACTTCTGAGTTGCACTAGGTGCACTAGGTGTGCAGGTGCACTAGGTGTGCAAGTGCGCTAGGTGTGCAAGTGCGCTAGGTGTGCAAGTGCACTTTTTCAATGGTGTTTTGGAAGATTTTGAAGAATGTGGAGGTGTGTCGACAATTAACTGCTAGTTCTAAATTTAGAGCTTTCCATGCATCAAAGATACATTTAGACAATGGTTTAACTCCTATAGGCTCCTCTATTTTTGGCACTTCCAGACACTTTCCCATTATCTAATGGCTTTCTCTTTCTTATTTTCTCATGTTTTCTTTGTTTTAAGACATGTAAGGGCTCATGCATCCAATTAATGATATAAATATGGATGGAGTCCTACTAAGCACCAGTTAGATAGTCAGTTTGTACATAAATATATTTGTTTTATTAGTTTAGAAGCATATGATTGCATAAAGATATTTCTCACTCTCAACACAAATTGAGGAGAATTTTTTTTATAAATTCAGGAATGTAATATGTATTCGAGGCCACCATTATTTTGATGCAATAATATATGTTATTGGTGCTCACATTTGGAGTGTAGTGATTCTTGCCTAAGTGTGTTATATTTTGTGAATGTATGTTCATGGAATGTAATTGAGCCAATAGTTTTATTGCATTGTTCTGGTTGTGCGATGTTTTAATTCTGGTGTTTGCTACAGTTTTTACAAATTTTGCTGACGTACTAGTTCGAGAAGAGATCATCATAATGTTCCTGCATAGCTTTCATCTCACATGAGCACACTTTTCATGGCCTTGCAATCTGATAAAAAGTGAAATATATTATGATTACTGAACTCCCATCGACGATTGCATCAGTGGAATTAAGGAATCACTGCTCCCATTTTCATTTGTTACCCACCAATCTTTTCGAAGGCTTAACTCACAGTTGCATTATTTTTGTGGTTTATGTCCATTAGGATTTTACTTTCATGTTATTTGCTTAAACTTCTTGTTACCCTACCTTTATTATTTACTTTACTAACCCCTTGATTAAATTTTGAATTCATATAGTTGCATTGTTAGATTGTATTCATTCATAAAACAAAAAATACAAAAAAATATATATTTTTGTGTGTTTTTTATTCTTTTAAAACAACAAGCCAATTCAAAATCTTATCTAAATTGTTTCAAACTAGCAAAGGCCTCCTCATGAACACTCACATTTATATTCAACTGAGTAGATTCCAGTAGGTTGCAAGATCACTCGAAACCTTGGAGTTGATCCCTGATCAAATTTTCAAGAGAGGAGTTTGAAAGGATTCCTATCATTAAGCACCATGCAAAATGATAGCTCAACAGAAGTGGCACTAGAAGGAGGGCCCCTTAACATTCAAAATAGAAGAAAACAACTTGCATATTCAAAAAAAATTTTGCTTTTTTTTTTACAAAGTTCAAAATTTTTTCTGAGCTTCTAAGGTGCGCTAGGTGTGCAGGTGCACTAGGTGCGCCAGGTGTGCAGGTGTTCTAGGTGCGCTATCTTCCAAGGTGTGCTTTATTTTGTGAGAAAGTGTACTTCTACAAAGGTTCACTTTTTCTAGAATTGATGCAAACTGGAGGATCCTGATCCAGAATCCCCATTTTAACAGGCTTTAAGATCTTGACGAAGTGCACACGATTTCCTCAAGCTTAGCCATTTTCACAAGCCCCATAGTGACAAAGGAATACATTGGATCCTACCATTTCCATTCAACATTTCATCATCTTCTTTAGTTCCACTTCCACAACAACCACCCATTATTCCACCAAACCCTTCGATGGCTTTTTTTGCAAATGTTGTAGACCCACCAATCAACTTGATAGGTGTACTCAATGATCTTCCTAAGAATCCTGAGAAGTTTTTCCCAAGGTTCATCTATGGAGAGACATGAAATACTGAAGATCACATCAAGGTATTTGAAGAAATTTGCAACCGAAAGCAGATTGCTAATGAAAATGTGGTTCTTTATTTATTCCCCTACTCTTTGGGGGAAGTTGCCTTTAATTGGCATGTTAATTTTCCACTGGGATGTATTGGAGACTGGGATACTTTCAAAAAATTATTCTTGGAAAAATTCAAGACCTTCATCAACCTAGTTGTGATACATCAATAGTTCATATTAATAAAAAGGGACCCAGTTGAGATGGTTTGACACTTCAACCATCACTTTTACATGGCATATTGCAAGTTAGAAATGCCATACACTATACCAATTGAAGTTGCTATTCAGATTTATCTGAATGCTATGGACCATCTTATTGTTATTTTTCTAAGAAAACTTCTTGCAACAAATATTGACACCTTGGATAAAGTCTTCGTAGAAGTGGTTACCTTTACTAAGCAAGCCAATCCTAATGGAGGAGGATTGATGCTTCTAGCTCAGGCTATTACAACAATGGCCAACATATCCTATTGGAGCACCTATGATGCCTATCCAATTCATACCTATGAATCCAGTTCCATTACAACAGGCACCTACTCTGCAAAACCCCACTTTAACATATCCAGGTTATGAGACTCCAAAAGCTTCTTTCTTTGAGCAAAAGGTAGTAGCTTCCATTGAGGAATAAAGTTTTTTTTCCTCTGAGTTTGGTCAAATGAAGAAGACCATGTCACAAATGAATAGTGAGCTGACTCACTTAAGGTTGTCACAAGGACAAAATAAAAACTTCCAAATAAATAATGCTGGTCCTTACAAAAACTATTATGGTCAGAACTATAACAAGAATTTTAGTGGAAACAATAATATTGGGAACAACAATACATGCAACAATAATGGAGGAAACAATTTCAATCCTCTTGATCATAAAAATGGCTTCCAAAGAGAAAATCAACAATGGAACACTTGTTCGAATAATGGAAGCATTCCTGCAGATAACAATAACAACAATATTTAGTATGTGGATATTAATTAGTATGATAATGGTCAAAACACATCTAACAATGATGGTTCATACTGCAATGGAAATCAAGACATGTCTTAGAATTCACAAGTGAATGACAATGTCCCTCTTGTACAGTTCAATGTTATGCTACTAGAATCTTATGATTTTGCATAGAACACATAAGTAGAACAACTGGCCAACAAAGGATTATCTTTTCCATTTAGTTAGGAACCAGACATTCAACTTGAAGGGATGCTTTCCTATTGCAATGAAAATCGAAATACTTACAATCTGTGAAGTAGAAGAGAACCTATGACAGATGGGATTCCTCCTACATTATAACCAACTCCTCTCGAACCAAGAAGAAATAATAATCTGACATCAATTAGGCCCCTGTATGGAGGACAAAAAAATCATGATCAAGGAAATGTACAAACCATATTGAAGAATCCTGCTTGGTTTACTAAAAAGTATAGTGCAGTAGAAGATTTGAAATGAATAAAGGCCAACATGTCCATGTTTGACATGTTGCAAAACTTTCTACATCAATGAGAGGCACTCATAAAGATTCTTGATCATACAAAGGCACCCCATAATACAAGTATTGTTTCTCAAAAGACAGTATCTCAACAAGGCAATGCCAACTATGTTTAAAGACAAGATTGAGGTTTCCACATTTCTACTGAGCATTAGGATATATGGGAAGAATCTTCATAATTCCCTAATTGATTCAGGAGCCTCTTGTAATATTATGCCACTATTCATAGCACAAAGGTTGGGAGTCACTCCTCAACCTTCTAATCGGATATTGATACAGTTGGATAAAATAGAGGTGAAAGTCATTGAGGGTGTTGAAAGACATTTGAATACAATTGACAGTTGACCCCCAAATTCAAGACATCATTGGTATACTTGTGGTTGATATTCTAGAAACATATGGATTAATTCTAATTAGAGAATGGACTAAATGCCTAAGAGGATGATTTTCTATGGATTTTACTCAGTTATGGTTACTATGGAAAGGATTGAACAATAAAATCAAGATAGATTCAGAGCTAAAGTTAAAAATAGTGATTACAAAATACAACACCCCAAAAAAATTGGCATTCTTACAATTAGATTTGGGCTCTTATAAGGTGATGACATTTGATACAACTTCAACCACAATATCAGATGATCAAAATGAAAAATCCAAGATTTCAATCCCAAAGGATGAGATCATAACACAATTCATAGACAACACGGTTGCTAATTTACAATTTTTAGGAGAAGAAGCTGACCATAGTATCCTACTTCTCCTAGGATTTTGCTGATTACATAAAGTTAGCCATTTAGAGTTTGAATGTTCATTGTGCCAAGAAGTAGTTGCTAAGGTATTAACATAGATGATGGAAGTAAAGAGTGACAACACTCCAAAAGATGAACTTGCAGAAAATCAAAGTCTTACAAACATATCTAATTTTGTGGAATAGGTTAAAGAGGAAATTGAAGATATAAATGTACAATATAGTGATACCTCTTTATATGGTGGAGGTTTATCTTCTCCCCCACCAGGAATAATCAAAGTTCAAAGAAGAAGATGGTATGTGAAAGGTCAAGGATGAACTTTAGTAGTCATCCCTCCTAAAACCAAAGTGGATGAAATTATAGAATGGATAGGAGAAATTTAGGACAAAAAAGAAAAAGGTACAATTCTAGTGTCAAGGACTAACAACAAAAAATAGTCAAGTCCACCCCATGAAAGACTACAATAGATTCCCAAGAAACAATCCTTTCAGGCCCAAGTGAAAGAAAAGCTAAGAACGAATAAGAAATAGGTTGGAAAGCCCAAAGAAGATCCAATCTGGATACTTTGCTTTGATGGTTCCAAATGCAAATTAGGAGCTAGCATAGGTATTGAGTTGATCAACCGAAAAGGTAAGTCTTTCTGTGCAACATATTGATTACACTTTAGATGTACTAATAATGTTGCAGAGTACAAAGCATTGATCCAAGGACTTCTTCTAACACTGGAGAAAGGAATCACAACCCTCATATTCATGGGAGATTCTCAGTTGGTTAGATGACAAGTAAAATCAATATACTCCTGTAATGATAAGAGGTTTCTTGCTTATAGGAAAAGAGTATGGGATTTAATGGATGATTTTGAAGCTTTGAATATAATGTCAATTCAGAGGAGAAAAAATATGGTAGTAGATGCTCTTGCCATTTTAGCTAACACATTACAACCAGTAGAAAGAACAAAACTAAAAAGGTTTTCAGTAGAATTGGTTACTACCCTGTCTATCTTAGACAATATTACCAACTTCCAAGTCTTTTAGGATGATCAAAATATACTCAAATTTATCATGTGCAACAACCACTTTAAAGGGAAAGAAATTGATGACACTCCAGATGAAAAACCTGAGGATGATGAACTTGAAGATGAAGATGGGATCCTGAATTTAAAAACCAACACTATTCCTAAGGGAATGGTTAAATTAGAACATATTTTTGATCGTGATGAATCGACAGTTAACAAAAGAATGGTACAAGAAAAAGGGATTGAAGAATGTGATTCATACAATTTGGGTATTGATGAAGACCCTAGAATGGTAAGAATAAAAAATGCGTGCAATGCATAGGAAAGGGAAGACATGCTCAAATTACTTGCAAAGTATAGGGATGTCATTTCTTGGAGCTACAAAGAGGTTAAAACATATGATCCTGAGATTATTATGCATGACATTCCATTGAAACTAGATGCCAAACCTTTCTGCCAAAGGCAAAGACCTATTAATACCATTATTGAACATTTGATAATGAAGGAAGTTCACAAGCTACTTGATGCCAAGATCATATTTCTCATTTTCCATTCTACATGGGTGGCTAGTTTGGTTCCTATATGGAAAACTATTGGAGAGATTCATCTTTGCATGGATTTTCGTAACTTGAACCTCGCATCTCAAAAGGACAACTACCATTTGCCTTCACTAGATGAGGTTTTGCAAATTGTACATGGTTCAAAGATGATTTCATTCTTGGATGGATACTCAAGATATAATCAAGTAATGGTTTGTGAAGAAGCTAGGCTAAAGATGACCTTCATGACTAAATGGGAAACTTTCGCTTATAGAAGAATGCCTTTTGGGTTGATTAATGCAGGGGCTACATTTCAATGAGCTATGGATGGAGCTTTTAAGGGATTAATAAAAAAGTGTATAGTCATCTATATGGATGACTTAACTATCTTTTCAAAGGATCAAAGCACCCATATTGCTAATTTAAGATAGGTATTCAATATATGTCATAAATAGGACATATCACTCAATCCTAAGAAATGTTCGTTTGGGGTCACCAAAGCAAAGCTCCTAGGTCATATAATCTCTAAAGCCATAATCTCCATTGATCTTGATAGAATTGAAGCTATTCTAAAGTTATCGCCTCCTCACAGTAAAAAATAACTTAAGTCTTTCTTCAGAAAGAAAAATTTTGCGCAAAAATTCATAAGTGGATTCGTAGAGATTGTTTGTCCCCTTAATGATTTACTCAAAAAGGAAGCAAAAATAGAATCAGTTCCAGAGATTATGTAATCATCTAAAGATATCAAAGTGGCCATTTCCACGGCTCCAGTGCTGGTGAGTCTGGATTATGAACTACTTTTTAAAATATACTCATTTGCTTCAGAACATTCATGAGCTAGAATTCTGACACAAAAAAGGAAAAGGAAGATGAAAGGACCATTGCCTTTATGAGTTTCCCTCTAAAAAATGTTGAGTCAAACTATTCTAACCTCGATAAATAGTCTTTTTCTCTAATCAAATCTATTGGAATTACAATAGGAAAGATAAACTTCTAGAAGGGGGGGTGAATCAATAGTTTAACCTTGTATCTTGTTAGTGAATAGATTTTCTTCGAAGACAATATGTACAAAATAACTCTAAATGCCCAGACAAGAAGACTAAATCAGCACTAACAGTTGGATAGGTTATCATTGGATTGATAACCTTCCTCTAAATTTATCCGGGTGTAGCTCCCCATGTAGGATATACATTGAATTTATAAAAATGTAAATGCAAATGATTTTAACCCGAAAGCACAAAAGGTATACAAACATCTATCTATA
This sequence comes from Cupressus sempervirens, assembly GCA_028749045.1. Classification (NCBI taxonomy): domain Eukaryota; kingdom Viridiplantae; phylum Streptophyta; class Pinopsida; order Cupressales; family Cupressaceae; genus Cupressus; species Cupressus sempervirens. The sequence continues at coordinate 464,155,034 of CM053785.1, read as the reverse complement.
AACACAACATAGACGTGGAAAGACTGAGTAACTAAAAGGAAATGAATAGCAAATTCAACACAAAGTTCATTTGCTTGAATGCTACGTTACACAGAGGACAAAATTAAGGAATATATCTTTCATCTTCTGGAGAAAGCAAAGAATCAAAGCTTTTAAAAATATCTTGAAGTCAAAATGGATGCAAGAAAAAACAACATTAAAATTTTTTTTAGAGAAAACTAAAAGTTACACAAAGATCACAATCAGTGGAAAGAAAGTTGTCCAAACTCAAAATTTCATTGTGCAATTTTCTTCCTAATCTCCCTTCTCTAAAGTGTAAAAGATTGTATGAACCTTATTACACATTTGCATTCAAAATTATTATTTAAAAGAAAATTGAAATTCCTTTCCCTTCATTACAATTTAAAAACAAGATTTCCCTCTTTTTCTAACACAAAGTTTTAGAAAAACACAAAGCTTTGCTCTTCCGCAACACAAAGTCTAGTTTCTTTCTCAAGAGAAAATAGAAAAACTCTACTTCTCACCTCCTACTGTAGCACAAAGTCTGCCGTCGGGAACCCTCTTTTTCCTTTAGCCAACCCATTTATCTTTTCCCCTTTTGGTTTCAATTTGGTTTGGGTAACAGATTCTTGAAGAGTTACATTCGCCTCTTTAATCACATGGTCTTCCCCTTTATATGATCCAAAGTTTATAAACATTATGTCTATAAATGTTATAATGAAGACAACTAGGACATGATTTTAACTAGGTTTCATCTCATCACTTGGGTATGAGTTGTAATCATGACCACCGAGCCACATATACTTCCACTTAACATTTTTGGGTGATTCTCTTTTGCCGACATCTTCATATGTTTTACTGCAATAGTATGGAAATCATAGCTAATTAGATTGTATTCTGCCAAGCTTTCCACAATCACTTTGGCCAGCAATTCATATCTATGATCAATGCATACATTGATCAGGTTCTCCCCTAAGAATGACTCTTTGGTTCCATTAAGAGAGGTGACCATAGTTCATTTATCATAAAAAAATTGTTTGAATCAATTCCTCCAATCTGTCATCTTTGCACTTGATGATGACACATACATATACAAAGCTCAACTTTGGTGAGGGTGAAATTGTATTCTTATCAAGCTTCATAGATAACAATCCCTTGGAATCTTTGACACTTTGACCTATCAGCATCGAAGCCTTCTCTCTGAAACTATGCATTTTGTTTAATGCCATAACTTCATCGCCTCCTTTTCATTATGGGTGATTGCAAAGATGAGCATTGTTCTTCAAACAAATGAATAACATCATTTTGGGTTATGCATGGCCTATGAATCTTCCATTTATGGTTTGAAATCTTATCAAATTACTTCCATTTGAGCACCATGTGGATAATATCCTTCTGAGTCATGGGTTTTATGGTTGCAATATGTGTCATGCAAACTCCCTCTTCTTATCTCTCATGATGGAAAGAGTGTTGAATATGGCTTTAGTTGGGGTTATCATAACATAGACCTATGTCACATGCTTAAGTGTTTACCACAATTAATCCACTATAGGAGATGAAAAAAACTATCTGTGATGGAAGATGATGAGTTTCTGTGTGTCGTGGTGATTGACATTTAGTTAAATGGTTCACCTGCATTGTCCATGCTTCGGTAATGGGTGTAAATGTAGTTACCTTTGAGACATTCCTTGCATGATTCTTCCACATTGCTAAATGCAACTACAGTGTTTGCTCATACCGCCACCCTCTTGTTGATGTGAGATGAGGCTCAGGTGTATGAGAATAAACCATTCACCTTCTCATGGTTTGGGCATTCTGTCAAGCAATTCTTAGATGCTGTCTTTTCTCTGTATTTGCACAATTGAGATCATGATAGAGTTTTCTGTGGTGACACCTGTAGCCACGTACCTCCTTTCCTTATGTGCTAGTCCCTGGCCTGACACTCATAAGTTACTAGATAACCAAATGTGGTTTGTGATCTAATGTGGATTCATCGGACTGCAGGAATGCCTATTCAATTTTTTGATGACCCAATGACATGGTCAGGTCTCATGATCTAATGAACCAATCTCTCATCTATACTCCCCTAGCTGATATTGGGCATCCTCTCCCATGGGGTTCATGGTCTTCATTGGCTCGATGTGCTTTCCACTGGGGAATTGACAAGGCATGGTTGACTTTGTGTCATCGTTGAACTAAGTGACTACAACATTTCAAAATTTCCAACGTTTTCATATGACTTGATGACTTTATTCAGAGTATGAACCTCATGAAGACTTTGATGATTCACACCGAGAGGGGATATGGGGTTTGAGTTATGTTCTTTATTGACTATCTCATGTAATGACAATTATGTTTTGAGGAGGATGACATTTGTAGCAGTCATGTATTTTGGATCAAATGTGAATGATTTTCAATGGTTATTCATTTGAGAATATCATGCATTTGATGGTGATTGTATCTTGTTGGGCACAAAGTAGACATCCTTCTATGTGGATGTATGAGAGTAAGGAATCGCATTGGCATATCGGGCTAGCGTGACATCTCATTGGGTTATCTTAGACTTAGGCTTTTGGAAAACTCGCCTACCTTCAAGTTGTTATGTTGGAGCTCAATCTTTAGTGTCACCTTATAATACTATTTAGCACCCACCTCTTTGTTCTTTTGAGCCCAATATCCCACCAAAATAGCTTGTACTCTCCTTTCTATAAGTTGATCATAAATTAAATGATCAGAGAGCCATTGATCTGTTAACAAGTGTTGCATATTGTAAGGGGCTGGTGATTCGCGATATGAGACCGAGAGGCCAGATGGGCCTGTGCTGCAAAGCTGGGTGTACACAGGTGTGGTGTAGGCGGATGTGGGTCTAGCCGAGGTGTAAATGGGACTATGTCGTGTGCTGGGCAGACATGGTTGTGGTGTAGGATCTTGTCTTGGACATGATCTTAGGTGTATTCTTGGGGCTATGTTGCGAGTGGTTCCCCTCCAACATAGTTGTGGTGTAGGCACGGTGTGCAACCGAGCCGAGGTGTGATCTTGGGGCTATGCTATGAGAAGTTCCCTCTAGCATAGTTGTGGTGTAGGCGAGGCGTGAAGCCGAGTTGAGGTGTATCTACGGAGGGTAAGTGCCGGTGTGCATGAAGGATGGCTTGGAGAGTCCATCTCCCTCGAGAGGGTCGAAGCAGAGTAATCCCTCCCTCTGGTCTCCGGGAGACAGAGGTGACGCAAAGTCTTTAGGAGCAATGAAGTGTTGCTCTGACATTATGCAACGTGGTGAGGTTTGGTGTAATGACAAAGGTCCCTGTCTCAGTGTAGCAAAGAAGCTAGACCAATGTTGACAGCCTTTCCCCTTGGGGTTGTCCGGTGTCTGAAAGCTAGGGAAGCAGTTTTCATAGTCCTGCGGTAGGAGGCAATATGGATTGTCCGAGTAGGATTATTGTAGGCTTGAGGTTAGCTATGTGGGAATGGTGTCATTGTGCTGGATGGCTAAGTGGTGCAGTATCGATTGGGTGTGACCTTGGGTGCACATCCTGGGTGCTTGGTTGCATGGGTTTGCATTGAGGTTGGATCTCAGAGACCGTGGAGGTCAAGTATGGCAAGCGGGATGTAGTGTCTTGGAATGGTGCTAAGGAGATGCCAAGTCAAGTGGGCAGATCTGTGTCAGGTATCCGAAGAGGTAGTCGTTGGGCATGACTCAAGGAGGTGAGTCATGATGGAAGGCTAGGAACAAAGACTTGTGGTGCATGAGTGAAACGAGTGAAACAGATGGGTGAAGCGGTTCAGAGGGGAAGCTATGGAGTGGTCACTGAGTTGGTTCAACCTGCCAACGTCCCACAGGGTGGGTGGATCATGGAGCTAGGGTGTGGAACTCAAGTAGGTTGTGCAACGCAAAGGGATCCGTGGATTGAGTATGAGACGATGTGGATGCATGAGAGGTTGGTTTGAGTGCCTGGAGTGCACGAGGACATGATGTTCACCAACAAGGGCATGTAGACATAGGCTAGGGTGTCGAAGCAGTTGGGGCTCATGGTGGGGATCCAGAGATGGCTAAGGTTGACGGTTGTTCCGTGGGGAGCAAGGGTTGGGCTTCCATGGCTCTATGGGGAGCTAGGGAGACTAACAAATCATGGAGTGCCGTGGAGGCATAGTCATGTTGAGGATTGGATTGGAGGACTCTAGAAAGTTCAGAGAGGTGCCATAAGGATGCCGAGTATACCGTGCAGGTGTGCGTATGAGCCAAGAAGTTCATAGAGGTACCGTGAAGGTGTCGAGTATGCACTGGGTGTATGCGTATTGAGCTATAAGGTTCAGAGAGATGTCAAGATGGTGTTGAGTATGCTTTGAGGCATATGCATGAGCTAGGGAGTACTCTTGTGGTCTAAGACAACCAGTGTGGATGCAGTGTTTAGCAAGAGAGTCTAGGTGGTTCTCGATGCAGGGTTGCAGTGGTACAGCGTTGGGCTCAGGGAGTCAGGTGAGTTGAACAAAGGGAGCTCTAGGAGCTTGGTGCATTCCCAAGAGTGGCAAGATGATCATAGAGGATCATGATGTGGTCAAGAGACTCATGGGAGTTGAGATTACCTATGTGGCCGATGTCGGAGTAAGGTGGGCTTATGGGGGTCACCGAGGCGAAGATATCAAAAGGGCTAAGTCGGGGTTCAGCATGGAGGTTGAACAGGGGTAGAGCCAGAGGCTCGAGGATGCGTACGTGGAGCACCGAAGGAAGAGAACCAGGAGTAGGATGGTTCAGCATGCACTTCTATTCCACGGGAGTGTATGTTTAGGTAGTTAGGTGCATGGACATTTGATGAAGACAGGGAGGCATAGTCTGGGTGAACGAAAATGGTCGCATCTTATGGTGGATCAGAAGTAGGGATCACCAGTGCCACGCGTGGTTTGGAGATTCTCAAGGAGAAGGCTTAACTTGGGCATAAGCATAAAATCTAGCCCCGTGACAGTTGGTATCAGAGATGATTGCTCTAAGCATGGTTAGAGTCTGTGCGTGAATCTTGGAGTGATCTTGCTTTTGTTACCCCAATTCTTGGTGAGGAGATGATATTGTGCGTGATCTGGTTGGAGTGTTGCTTCAGTTTTTTATTGCTCATGTGGGAGTAGGCAGTGGAGTGTTGATCTTTGGCAGATTGGCTTGGGTTTTCATCGACTCTTGGAATTGGCATCAAGTTATAGAGATGGTCAAACTGATATGCAGCTTATGGAGAGTTGATATCGACATTGTTGGAACTGGGTTCAGCAGTGGAACTTGGCGTGAGTCAAGATGTGGCCAGGGGTCACAAGATCATTATGCAGGAAGATGGACGTAGTGCAACATGGTGTTGTGAGTTCATTGGAGTGCAACTTATGTGAAGATGGCAGTGTTAGGGACATTTTAAGACCATCTTAACAACAGTTTGGGCTGCAAAGGCGCAGTGGGGTGTAGGAGTTGGTGAGGCAATTTCGAGGAGTATGGAAATTGGGCTGTAGGGTGGCTTGTTTGGTCAGTCTTAGTGTGGTTTAGGATGGTGCGCGGACATTATCCGAGGTGAAATCAAGCTGCTACATGGTGTAGATCAGTGTGGGCTGCAAGGAAGCAGTGAGGTGTAGGGTCTCTTTATTGCAGATCCGAGGTGAAGTGTGGGCTTGCACAAGTTAAGTCCGTTGATGCTAAACATTTGGGGCCATTTAAGATGGTGAGGTGTAGGATTTCATGCGGTGGAAATTCGAGGAGCAATACTGATGGTGGATCAGAAGTAGGGATCGCCAGTGCTGCGCGTGGTTTGGAGATTCTCAAGGAGAAGGCTTAACCTGGGCATAAGCATAAAATCCAGCCCCGTGACACATATGATGAAAAACATCATTTGATGAGGGCTGTGTAAATTCTAGCATTCATACTAAGAATACCTCAACTTGATTATTACATGGGGATGATCCTTACTTGCAAATATATTTCTCTTATTTATATTCAATATTGGAGTGTCGACGACCATATCATCCCCCCATTCTACATGTGTGGATATTTGAGAGCCCACTAGCCTTTTCCTTTAGTTTGTGAATTTGTGAGTCATACATGAACTAGGTGAACTACAACATGTCCATTGAATCAAATTTGATCTTCGAAACCAAGTTCTAAATCTTTGAACTAAGTCAAAAAAATTGTGGAAAGTTTTAATCTTTTCTTTTACATTTGATTGCATTAATGCCATTAGGAAGAACCTTTGAACTTGGCCTTAATATGAATTTTGTATTGCTAAGCCTTCAAATTTGTGGGCTGATAAATTGCAATCCTAAATTGGAAAATGAATCATTAAATCCAAGCCACTGAATTGTACATGTGAACCTCTCATAATAGACCATTAAACCTGCATGAACAAATTGAACTTATTTGAACCACTTTGAACTGCTTTGAACCTTAGTTTGAAGTAGTTCAAGACCATAAATTGAAAATTTAAATACTAGGTCAATATTGGGTACCAAAATATCTATAAAAATTTCACCACACATCCATCTCATGCATTCACTAAGTAAACTAAAATAACATATAAAACATATACATCTAAATCATGAAAACATGTAAGCATTCACACACATAACACTATATATGATTACCTAGAAACCCTCCAACTAAGAAGGTAAAACTAGGGTGGGGATGACACCCATGAATCTTCACTACTACAACAATAAAGTGCATCCAGTGAAGGTTACAATGTTTTGATCATGAAACATGATCTACCCTATAAAAGGTCTACCCTGTTAAAGGCTTTAGAAGTGTGCCTTGTTAGAGGATTTCAACTTACAACTAAGTAAGCACCCTATTAAAGAATTTCATACATCCTGTTAAGACTACTCTGTTAAGAGATTTGACTAAAATCACCTATTAAAATGTCTTGACATAGATCCTATGGTTGGCACTTGATTGCCTGATAACAGATCACCTCTATGCAATGTCTTCTTGATCCTTCTCAATCAGATGACTCAATACTGTATTCTTTTCTCTATCTCGTGTTCTACTCTAACTGATTCTGCAAATCACTCTTTCTTCACAACTTCTAAGTCACCTTGAATGCTTTGTTTTCTCATGCAAAACTATCCTTTTCACTCCTTCAATTCCTTATACACTTGTAGATAGTTTAGGGAATTTTTCCTCCTTAAGAAAATTTTGGTGGGTTAGGGTTAGGTATGAATCTATGACTGAGATTCATCCATTTTTCCACTTAATCCTTCCCTTTTTTTGATTGGCTGCATATAATTGCACAGGGAATCCAAATAGAGATCCATCATTATCTCCAAAATATTGTAATTTACCTTTAAGTCGGCTAAAAAATTATTTACATAGTTGTTTGTGCCATTACAAATAAATATGTCAAAACTATGTCACTTAGCATATGAGGTCTCTGTACAACCTGAGTTGGCCTAGTGGTGGAGAACTTGTACTCTTGAAAGAGAGGTCACAAGTTCAAATCCCACTAGGGGGTAGGGTATGTACGCCTCATTTTTAGCGCCAAGCGCCTCTCGAAAAAGAGTACGAGGTAGTCCCATATCACTGTCACCATATGTAAACCCAAAAACTATGGCATAGTGTTGTGGACTATAAAACCTACTTACTTACTCAATATGAACTGATCTTTATACTATGACTCGACACCCGCATTTCTCTACATCCATTGTATACTCATCTCCTGAATCACTTGGCATGGTCTATCTACTCAGTACTTGAGTGAATCGGCACATGAGTGACTTGACACTCACTGTGACTCGACATGGTCTAATATTTACATGTGCTCGACATGTATTACTAGTTCAGAATGAACTAAGTAAATTACTTAAGTGTATTGACATTCACTTGTAAAAACCAATCTAAGATCAACAATCCCCCATTGACATGGGTGTTAAAAACACTTGAATATACATTAATATCCTTGATCTCTTGAGCATAACATATCCATGACTCTACTTATATACAAAACTTCAAAATTTCAAAATTTTACAATAACTTAGATACCTTAAAATTTGATAATTCCCCCTGAGTTGGTACGTTTGTTTTGTATCCAAAATTCTATGCTCCTTCTGAGTAAATGTGTCTCTACTAATACACTTTGACTTCAATGCTCTTTATTTGCTTTATTTCTCCCTCAAAAAATAAAAATATATGCCCATGTTTTTCTTATGCTCCCCCATTCTTATTATCCCCCCGAAAAAAAATCTCCCCCTTTTTGAAACTTATGTCAAATGGGCTACACACTTATTGTGTGTTTGTCCAAAAAGGACTTATGGACATCCAACATGATCTTGAGGGTTGCATCCCAGTTATCACATGCAAAATCCAATGACTTGAGTTGGATTTCAAGCTCAATAGCAAGGTGGACTAGACCATCTAAAGTAGAAAGATTGGAGTCTTTCTTCAGTAGAGTTTCAACATAGCCTAGCTCCTTGTGCAATATTTCCATATTTGGGGTTAGGGTTTCTTGCATGTTGGTCAGTTTGGCTCTTATGTTAGCCTCATTTGCTATCAATATAGTTAATTGACTCTGTGTTTGAAGCAGTTTCCTAAAATGCTTCTCACTCTGAGTTGGATTTGTTGGTAATCTTGCACCTAATGTAGAAATTTGGCTCTCCAAGCTCAAAATGTGACTCTTGGTCTCTTGGGTGAAGAGTGATGAGTTGCATAATTTTGTGTACAATGAGAAGATGTTCTCAAGTACCTTCTTCATATCCTCAACCTTATTTTCTAATGCAACTTGTGTTAGTGCTATCTCACTTGATATTTTTTTATTCACCTTATTTTGGAACTTCTTTTCTAACCATTCTAATAATTTGGCATTGATATCAAGGTCTTCATTACTGACCTTTTCCACTATATCTATTAGTTGTTGCATTAGTGGCTTGCTCTCTTTAGGAGTTGGTAGACTAAATGCTTCTAGAAAGATGTCTTGAATGTCTTGAAGTGCTTGCTTCTGCCCGTTTCACTCCTAAGCATTTTTTGATGCTTTTTCCTTTCTAAGGCCTGTTGTTGTCTGCCTATTTGTTCTAATGTCATAGTATCATAATCATATTTTGGTATAATAATTTCTTCATCAAGGATTATATCTCTATATTGAATTACCTTTTCAATCTTTGATGAGCTTAGGCTTGGCACTGAGATCTACAATGGAATAGTTTTGTGCTCGGCTTCTGAAGAGTTTGTGTAGAAGAAGTGCCAGATGTTGGTAAAGCTACCAGTGCTTGAATGGCCACTTGTTCCTTCCCCTTAGGTGTTTGCTCACTCTCTTCAAGCTTACCCTAGTCTACTACTATGAATTGACTATCACCTTGTCCTTGTGCTATAGGTGTAGATAAGTCTATCTGGCCTATTTCTTTCTGTTTTGTAGTGATGTCTTTCTCTTCTGCTATTTTCTTCTCAATTGTATTAACCTTAACAATTGTATCAACCTTAGTAGATGTAGCTTCAGGAATTTGAACCAAAGGTTGTACATTAGTAGCTAAAGGGATGATAAAAGGTGTTTCTTGTGGATTCACATTTTCCCTTGTAACATCAGTTACTAACTTTTATAATTCATCTACACTTACCAAAACTAGATTGCCACAAAGTTTGGCCTGCAATGTAGATTGATCCAATATTTTCTTCAAATCTTCTTCAGTAAGAGGATTGATGTTCCGAGTTGATAGATTAGAGAAATCCTTTATAGTTATAGTTTTATTTGTCTTGGTTGTGTCATGTGGAGGACTGACACTCAAAAATTGTGTGTCACACACACTCTATTCTTCTTACTGCTCAAGTTTAGCTATTGCCTTGTCATCTTCTATCATTTCTATTTCTCCTCCAACTATGTTATCATTTTCATCATCTTCTCTGTCATTATCTTCTTTGCCATCATATTTTTGTCATCATCCTTAACGTCAGAGGCTTCAACTTCTCCTTTCTTAATTGTGGTTAATCCATAATTGAGTTTCCATACCTATGTTGATTTCTTTACAACATCTTCAATATTATTTCGTAGAATGCTAAAGGCTCTATATTTAAGTGTGAACCTAATTGCATATTTTTTTATAACCTTATAAATTTGTCCCTTAGTTAACTTAGGCATTACTTCGGCTAGTGTGGTCTCCTTGATTTTTCTTTCTAGATTTAGACAATAATGCCATTTTTGCTCAACTATGTCATATAGATTTTTAGGTATTGAGTTGGCAAATTATAAAGGTGTTGTCTTAAATTTTGACATCATGGCACATAGGGCCTCTTCCACTTGGTTTTTCTCCTCTTTACCCAATTTTTCAAAATCAACATATCTGAATCTTGATAAATCTACATTGTTTTTAACATTTTCACATAGATTTTCAAGATCTAAGAGAGGGTTGTGACTCACCACCTAAAATTGGCTATTGTCATCTGACTCTGTTTTCTCCTCTTTAGAATTTGGTTGTGCCACATATTTTCTTCTAGGTATCTTTTGCTCTTGACCTCCTTATTTTGTTTTCTTTTTATTTTCCTTGGCCTTTTGTGGTGTAGCATGTGTGTTGGCTCTTGTTGTAGGTGCAATGGCTTTGGCTGACTTGGTTTGGCAAGTTTCTTGGTCCTTTCCATAGGTTGTGCCTTGGCCTTCCTCTTCTTTTGTTTGGTAGGAGTAGGTGCTTCCTTGGCTTCTTCTTCCTTGACACCTTTAGTCTCCTCCTCTTCTTTTTCTTCTCCCATGTCTTGTGTTAATGCTAGAGGTTCTTGTGCTTGAGTTCCTTCTTCCTCTTCATCCTTGACACCCTCTTCAAATTTGGCTTTCAATTTCTTTACTAGCTTGTCCTTCTTCTTGATTGTAGAGGTAGTATTTAATTCTATGGAAATCTCTAATTTTACCATCTCATAGTTTCCAAAAACTTTTGCATTTTTGTCTATCTCTTCTACTAGTAGAGTTTATGGCTGCAGAGGCTTCATTCACATTTATCTCATAGCTAAAGGGTCTCAACCATCTTACCCTTAGTGTGGTAGCTTGCACAAATGTATAATTATCATCCACAAGAAAACATACATCATTATAATGTTTTTCAACCAAAGATACTGGTATCCTAAGTTTCTACTTCATTGACTTCTTGAAATCTTCAAAGTAACTAGTCATTAATGATTCAAAATTCTCTCTTAGCTGCTCAATGTATTCACCAATCTATACTGCAACTAATCTTTTGATCTTCCATCCAATAATACCAAATGAGGGGAAATTTTTTTGTACATAAAATAATATACAAATCAATATAGAACCAAATTTTCATTGTGCACTCTTGGTTTTCTTGATTTCTCCAAAGTTCTCCATCAGTTGTAATTGTAGTTCTGCTAGATCATATGTATGATCTTTCTTGACAATCTTGTAACCAACATCCACAACTATATAGGGTGCACTATTTAATCTATTGGATTAATAGAACTTTTGTGAAATTACCCTTACAATGAATTCATAAGAGGATCTATGATTGTATCTATAGTCATACCTCTTTTATTCCAGATAGCTCTAGTATTCTTCTCAATCACTTCCTTGGAATCACTTCTTAGTGTCTTAGGATGATGTAGGGTTGGATAGATAGTAACCCTATGAATTATTCTTTTGGTTACTTTGATAGGTCCACTCTCTAGCTACGAGGAACCATCATGAATTTGGCTCAACACTATCCATATCCACTCTGTCCTAAATACATTTGGAAAATCTAGGGCTCGTGTTAAACTTGTTTTCTCAACAATTTTGTACTCCTCTTTCAAAACATCATTTTCATATAACCTGTTGTATGCACCTTTGATTTCCATCTCACCAATGCTTCCTATCTTGTAGTTATAACATTTCCTCACATCTTGTACTATTATTACATTTGGCAAGATCATTGACAATGTGCCAGAAGGGTCTTATTTATATGCGATGTCAAGAATGGCTTTAAACATGGGTTGCTTAAATTCATTACTCACTAACTAAACATTTAAAACTTCCTTCCCTTCAACATTTTTTGAACTCGATGCCATTTTGTAAAACTAGGGTTTATGAAAATTAAACTGTATAGCTCGACTCTTTCATAAATACCTTAGAAAATCTGATGAACTGATGTGAGATCGCTGCTAGAATATTTTGCAAATGCTTTGAATGGATTTCCAGATTGCCTTTTGCTCTATTCACTCTTTCTCAAATTTGAAATGATAAAAATTAGCTAAGAAAATCAATTACCCTTTAAAAACCTTGCATTTAATGCTGAGTGCTTACACAGTTGTAAGCTCGACATCAACCAATTTTAGGCTCACTCTACATCCATTGATATTTCCATCATTCAGCAACCACTACAAGTTTGACATTGTAAGAATTTTCCTTAGGGTAGAATTCACACAAGACCAAGGAACTCAAGCATAAGCACAATAGTAGACCAAAGAGAGTATGATTAGAATGATGATATATTCATTCAATATTGATTGTAAGTGCACTAGGAGTGCCTGTATATAAAGGCCTCTGGAAAGCTTCTAGAATGCATAGAAGTTAGCAACATGATAAGTCATACAACTAAGCATATGTCTACTAGATATGGGTTATCCTTCATTAAGCATGAGAGTAAGTGCGATGATAAGAGGATAAGACTATAAAGGTGTAGCATGCAAAATAATTTGGTAGACACCATGTGCTAAATTAGGAGTGCGAATAACTATGTTGTCTACATGATAACTTAGTTAGTGATGAAAACTCCAGTGTTGTAGACACCATTTGCTAAATTAGAGTTCCTTACTCCAGTGTTGTCAACATGACAACTCATTAGAGTACGCAAAATCTTAAGTGTCTCACCTAAATAAATAATAAAATAATACAATATAATAAAATAATGCATTAATCTAAGTAAACTTAAGTAAAGTGTAAATAGTAAATACTTATTTACACCAACACCCCCCCTTAAGTGCAACTTAGGGGAATGCACTTAAGTTTACAGAAGCTATAATGAAATGCATGATGGGTCCCAACTACTAGGCCATGTTAGGTACCCATGTACATAATGAAATGCAGTCTCTCATAAAGCAGAGAAAGAGGGAAAACCTCATGGGAAAACCCCCCCCTAAAAAAGAGATGAAAAAACTAGATGCATGGATGGATGGAGTAATCAAGACCCCCTATTACGACATACATAAAGTATATATAATAGAGAAATGTGAGGAGAACACTATCCAAAAGGAGAAAAAGGTCCCCCCCACAAGAGAGAAGAAGAAGAGAGACAAGGTAGTCTCCTCCAAAATGAAGAGTGCTAATCAGTGATAGCTGCTCCGATGTAGAAGCTGATCTAGAACTACTGAACAATGTTTCTCCCCTTTGGAAGAAACAATACCATAGGTACAAATGAGATTCTTTTTCTATGTGCGGAAAGAATCCCAATGATTGATGATGTCTCTAAAACCTGCTCAACTATCCCTATCAAGGATGAATGTAGAACCTATCCCAAAGAATGTACTATTTCCTCAACTGATAAAGAGACCTCTTAAAATTGCTATACATAAGTATCCACGATCACATCAACTTGTGAAGATCGATCATGTAGAGAATGGACATGAGGGTCAGTGTGAGCCTTGCAACAATTGAAGAAGGATCTTCTCCATCAAAGAGAAAATGTATATCATCAATGATGTCTTCCAAATTTTCTATGTATGACTCCACAAATAAACCTAAAATATCTACTATGTATTCATCCTCTGTTGCTAGAGCTAGAAGACTAGGTGTGCCCTGCTATTTTAGACCTATCACTATGGCAATATATGCATGTAGAATGTGCTAATGTTGTGACCTCTCACTGCAACTATTGATAGAACCCCATGTATCTAAATCTATTGAAGCACTATTTCTGGTGTCACTATTAGTTTCCTCAATGTATAGATGATGTGCAGAGAGGATTAGAGGATAAGATAGGTGAACTTTCCTCAAAGTGTAGATCCTTCACAAAGATCTCATGTGTCTCAAGATCCATAAGTCTATATGCATTCACATCATCTTCATATCCAATGAAAGTAAAAGGCCGAGGTGGTGGTGCCTTGCATCCCTTGGAAGATATGTTTGCCCATGCTGGACAATTGAAGACTTTGAAGTGTGTCACAATTGGTTTTCTACCACACCATGCCTCAAAAGGAGTCTTTCTATCTAAGGCAAGATGAAGAGACTTTTTAAGTATGTGATTGGCACTGCTGATTGCTTCAAATTCAAGTGATGGATCTAGAGACTTGGCTTGTATTATGCAACTTGTCATGGACTTAAGAGTTCAAATCCTTAATGCTACAACATCTATATTGTGCGGACTGAATGCTGGTGGATGCTGAAGATCAATTCTCTCAAGTTTGCAAAACTTTTTAAGTCTTTTGATCACATATCTATTTTCATTGTCCCTCCTTAGAACTTTGATGGCTTTCCTTGATTTTTGTTGAACATGAGTCTTGAAGGCTAGAAACTTATCCAACACTTCATTCTTGTGATGAAGAAAGTAGACCCAAGTATACCATAAAAGTCATCAATTTAAGTAAGAATGTAGCGACCCTGGCTAATTAATGTCACTGCAAAAGGACCTACTAGGACCATGTGAACCAATTGAAGAACAACTAGTGCTCTTAAAGACTTCCCTTTATGTAACTTCTCCTCTAGATGCATATCCACTGAACATGTTGAACATTCATCATGGGAAAATTTAATTGTAGGTAGACATTTGACCATTTTGTTTGAGCAAATTTGTTGAAGATAGAAAAAGGCTAGATGTCCAAACCACTCATGACATAATTGGATGTGTGAATTGGATTGAGTCAACAAGGCTTGTGATGGAGACTTGGGCACAAAGTGGGAGAAAGAATAAAACCTTTTGTCATGATTAACTTTCCCCACTGCAACCACTGAATCATCTTTTAGACAGTGTACCTTTACTGAGTCAGGAAGGAACTCAACTTTATGACTATCTCCAAGGTGAGTGATTTGGTAAATTGAGAGGAGATTAGAACATAGGTTTGGAACATAGAGAACATCTTTGAACTCTCCATTGTCCATCTCCACATTTCCTTTTCCTTCAACTTCCATTTTTGTATCATCTCCCACAAAGATGTGCGGTACCTTAGACTGCTTCAATGAAGAAAAATCCTCCTTTAAAGATCCATATGATATGAGGCACTTGAGTCAAGAATCCATTCCATTGAAGAAGTTGAATTTGCCATGAGTGCTTTCCCTTTTCCCTTTGAATCTAAAGAAGATCCTTTCTCCTTGTAAGTATTAGGCAGTGGAACATTATATTTCTTCATGATGTTCATTAACTCATCAATCTTTTTATGATAACACTTATGCTCTTCATGACCCAATTTCTTACAATAAGCACACTTTTTCTTGTCCTTATTATTGTCCCCCTTCTTATTTCAATTTGAGGAAGACTTGCCTTGTTGATTTTATTGTGGTGTTTTCTTTTCTACATCCTCTGATTTGTTATTTTTCCATTTCTTATTCTTGCCCTTTCCTTTATTTGAAGATTGACCAACTAAATTTTGAGAATTCTCATTATTTGTTACCAATGCCTTAGAATTTGGTGAATTGAAAATCCCCATTGATTTCAACTTCTTTTCTTCTTTATCCAAAAGTTCAACATAGTTATCAAAAGAGACTTTCTGATAGGTAGACCCTAATCTAGTCTTTGAGGTGTTATAAGTAGAAACAAATGTGGAGTACTTAGATGGCAGCTTATTATGAATGAGATAGATTAACCTGTTATCTTTAATAGGACTCCCACAATCATCAAGTTTCGTTCTTAATTCATTCACCTTTATGAAAAAATCCTGTATGGAATCAAATGCCTTTGGATCTAAGGAGGCAAGCTCATCTTCAATTTTGAAAACATCTTCCTCAGATACTTTACCATATAGGTTTTGAAGGGTATCCCAAGCTTCCTTAGATGTACGAGACTTCTGAATCTGATATATGATCTTGTCTTCAACTCCCAAACAAATATCACCTAGGGCTTTCCTATCCATTATTTTCCAATTAGTGATTTCACTAGCAAATACTTGATCACCTGTTGGTTTAGGAAGGGTACCATCTATATATTGAGAAACTCCTTTATGCATTAAATGACATCACATTTTAATGGACCATGTAGCATAGTTATGTGGAGTTAATTTTGGAAACTTAAAATTTCCCATGATGAAAAAATGAAAGAAAAAATAGTAGAAAAAGAGGAACACAACACCAAAAACACTTTCCATTTTCACTCAATCAAGAAACTCCCCCAAAAAAGATGCTTTTGGCAATTTATATGTAGTGCGATTACAATGGCCACTTGCCAATTTTGGCCTTAGTGGAATTCTGATTTTGCCTTTTTACAACCTCCTTATGGAGTTCAAAACTGGAACATTGCAATGTATCTCAAATATACAAAAAATTTGAAGATATATTCAAAGTATTACAATTAGAAAAAGGACCTAATTCTGAAAGTGACACTTTTGTCCACTCAACCCTATAATCTGATTACAAATCTAGAAAGTAGATAAAAGATAATGTACTTTCAAAAAAAATGGAACCTATTTTCGTGTCTAGATGAGCCCGTACGAAGCATTTAATGTTGCAAAATGCAAGATTAGATAGGTACAATTGTCAAAAGACACAATTTTTGACAAATCTATGCACCAAAACTAGAAAAGAGCTACACTACTAAAAAGTCTAGGAAATTCTACCCAAAAAAAAAAAAATTGCACCTAATTTGGAGTTTGGATGACTGAGATATGGCCTTCTGAAGTCAGACTGTCAAATCAAAAATCAATCTGCAGAGGGGTTGACTCAACAAAAAATAGGGTTAAATTTGATAGTCATACAACTGTCGTAACAGTTCTAATATTCCCCTGAATGATGGTCAGACAACTGTCAAATTTAGGCTAGTAGATTGATGACATCAGTGTACCCATGCCCTATGATGATGTCAGAGTGATGTTAAGATGATGTTAGCATGTATGAAATCATACAAAAAATATGAGGTGTCTAATGATGTGGTAGTTGACTATATTGTATAGGTAGGCTGACTGGATTATACAGGGCACTGACTGGGTTTGCTAATGTAGGTGATGAGCATTGTACATGTGTTGCGGGCTAATTGGATTATGTTGTTAGACTATGCTATCCACCATGGTGGGGTCGCGTGGCCTCCACATGTTGGGTGGGTTAGACAGGCTGATGCTAACTGGGAAGTGACCTCCATGTGGAGCTGAGCTAGGTCCTTTGTCAGGGGTTAACGTGTTTAATTTTTCATGAGGCACTCTCCATGTTTTCCATGTGGCAGTGCAGGAGGTCACAAATTTCAAAAACTAGTGACAACTTTATAGCAGTTGGTAGAGAGTTTGTAGGCTCCGGGGCAGAGTTTAGGTGCCAAAAACTTGTGGGATTAATCCCTCATTTGACGTGGGAACACTGCTTATGGTGTATAAAATGAAAATTCCATAGTTTGAAAGCAAATATTGGTAGCCGAAAGTTGGAGAGCTTGCCGGTTATGTGTTGAGGGCGCTGCTTAGATTTAGATGGCCATTGCCAGAATTTGCTTGTTCATTGGTAAATATGCGGTTTGGTCCATATTTGATGGATAAACCAAATTTATGCCTGCCAATTAATAAATAGAATATTTCCTTCGAATATTCTCTGCAAGGCCAGGGTGTGACTGCCTAGTTTTGAAAAAAAAATTCTCTACAGGGGCCTATAGGGCTGATTTTTTTTCAAAAAAACCACAAATTTGAAAAAGTAGAGAATAATTAAAATTCAGATATGAACAATAGATTAATAGATCAAATAAAAGACCATACCCAAGTTGCAAATCGGTGCCTTCGGGTGCTAGTTTGCAATTTTTTTTGCCTCATGATCAACTTTAGCCTAGTATAGGCAAATTTATAGCTGATTTTTACCAAATCAACATTTTGGATGTAATGGCAAGGTCCAATTTAGCTCTGGATGCTCCCAATTTCTATAGATTCTCTAGATTCAGGTCGAGGTGCTAAAGAAACAATGGTCTTGAATGGCTATTTGAAGAGAATCTTCTCAAGCTCTGATACCATGTAAGAATTTGCCTTAGGTCAGAATTTACCCAAGACCAAGGAACTCAAGCTCAAGCACAAGCACACCATTAGACCAAAGAGAGTATGATGAGAATGATGATGTATTCATTCAATATTGATTGTAAGTAAACTAGGAGTACCTATATATAAAGGCCTCTAGAAAGCTTCTAGAATGCATAGAAGTCAGCAACATGATAAGTCATACAACCAGGCACATGTCCACTAGATATGGGTTATCCTTCATTAAGAACGAGAGT
Organism: Cupressus sempervirens; assembly: GCA_028749045.1. Classification (NCBI taxonomy): domain Eukaryota; kingdom Viridiplantae; phylum Streptophyta; class Pinopsida; order Cupressales; family Cupressaceae; genus Cupressus; species Cupressus sempervirens. The sequence goes on along the minus strand of CM053785.1, from coordinate 464,136,737 downwards.
AAGTACGATGATGAGAGGATAAGCCTACAAAGGTGTAGCACACAAAATAATGTTGTAGACACCATGTGCTAAATTAGGAGTTCAAATAACTGTGTTGTCTACATGAAAACTTAGTTAATGATGCAAACACCAGTGTTGTAAACACCATGTGCTGAATTAGAGTTGCTTACTCCAGTGTTGTCAACATGAAAACTCATGAGAGTACACAAACTCTTAAGTGTCTCACCTAAATAAATAATAAAATAATGTAATATAATAAAATAATGCATTAAACTAAGTAAACTTAAGTAAAGTGTACATAGTAAACACTTATTTACATGAACATGCATCAACTAACTAGATTGCTGGCTCAATATCTTCTATCATTCCACTAAGAACATATAGAAAACTTTTCATGCTCAACAACAACATGAAAAACTTAAAGATTTATCTTGAATTCCTATCAACATTTTGCATCTTTATTCATGCTAATGTAGTCCTTTTAGTACTATCTCCTTTTTGTAGCTAATGTATGATATAGCCTTTAAATATCAGTCTCACAGTCCTCTTGATTTCCTAGTTTGATAAGGTGTGATCACCTGACCCATTGGGTGAAGTGATCCCTTCTACATTTGATGTGCTCTGCTCATCCTTTATTTTCCATGTCTTGTTCATCTCATCTTTGATGTGTTCAACATCTACCTTGCCTTTTCCTTTACCAAATTTACAACTTGGTGCCTTTGACCTAGTTGGACAATATTTACTAATGTGACCAGTCTTCAAACAACTGAAACATATAGTTTGACTTAACCACCTTTTGTAATTACCATTGAAGTGTGTCCTAATACAACTCTCAGGAACATGTCCATATTATTGACAATAATGACAACTATATATTGTATTATAATTCCAATTATAAGAGTTACCCTTGCTCCTTACCTTTGTTTGCTTGTTTGATGACCATATGGGTTTGGATCTACATTCAAAATCTCTATGTCCATACTTCTGACAGTTGTAGAAATATCCTTCAAATCTTTGTGTATGTATGGTCCTGGTTCTACTTTCATGTACCTGATGACCATGCTTGTTGCACTTATGAAAATGAATCATGTTCTTAGGCTTGACATTTTGATTTGTAATTTTGCTCCTATGCACATTAGCAATATGTCATTTCTTACCACAATTATGACAAGTAGGTTTGGAGTCCTTACCTTAGGTGTTCCTTTCTTTTGCACTTTTGGATGATTCTCCTTTTTAAGTGCTTGTATATCCCAGTCTAGATGTATCATTCTTGGATTTAGGGGATCTCAATAATTGCTCAAAGTATTTGATGGCTTCATTTGGCTTGTTGAAACTTTTAGAAAATTCCTTTTCTCTCTTTAGGCCACTTTGCAATTGTTCATTTCGCAACTTCAATGTAGTTATCTCAATGTCCTTGACATTTAACTCATAGTTGACATTCATCATTTGACTTAGGGTGTCCAATTGCATGTTGGAAATCTTGGTTAGCTCTATTGACTTCTCTTCTAGTCTATTTGTCAGAATTATTTTGTCTTCTTCAATCATGGCTTTGTCTTTCATAGCTTTTCTCTTCTATTTAGTTACCTCACATAACAATATGGCTTGTGATTCTTGCTCTAATTTGAGATTTTTGATTTTCGTAGCTTGGACTCTATTCTTTTCTATTAGATCTACAACTACTACATGAAATTCATTGGAATCTCCATATGCAAATAGCTTAGTAGTGTCTATCTCTTTTTTATTGTGTGTCATTCTTTGCAATAGCAATTTCTTTCCTTCTCTTCAAGGATTTCTTTAGTTCCTCTCTTGCTTCATTCAATTGATGTAGTATGAGATGTATTTCAATTTCCTTGTTCTCAATGGTCTTTCCCAACTTGTAGACTTCCATTTAAAGATCTTTCCTAAAAAATGCAAAGCTTCTCTTTTAGAGAACAAAGCTCTGATACCAATTGTTGGAATTACAATAGGAAAGATCAAATTCTAGAAGGGAGGGGGTGAATCAGTAGTTTAATCTTGTACCCATAAAAATTTCACCACACATCCAGCTCATGCATGCAAAGAAAAAAGGTGCACTAGTGCACCTCCCCAAGTGCACTAGTGCGCCAAAGCACTTAGATCAAAGCATCACCCTTGGTGATGCACAACAGTGTAGCTATGCAACTCCAAGTGTTGGTTCCCTGTGTCTATAAAACCAGGACCCCATCCCTTTCCCCACTTATTTTCATTATTTATCCTCCAACATGATTGACCATATCATCACACCTCTTGAGGCACACCTCTTCCACTTTTCCACCTTCACTTGTACAAAATAAACAAACTCTAAGTATAGGTGCGCAACTTTTTCTCAATCCAAAAAACTTTGGAAAACTACAAAACAAAAGATATATAAGAATATTCTTGGTGTGTAGTAGCACACCTATCTAGGTGTGTTATTGTGCACCCTCTACACTCCATTACTCACAAAAAAGGTGCACATTTAGCGCACCTCACCCTATGAGGTGCGCTAAATGCACACCCTTTCAATGTTAAGTATATCATAGGGTGCGCATCAACACACATCATGAGGTGCACTGCTACACACCCCATATATTAAAGAGCCTAACAAGGAAAAAGGTGCAATAGGCACACCTATCAGGTGCACCAAGTGTGCCCTTTTTTGCTTAAAAGGGTTATAATTAGGTTTTTTAGGTATTTTCAAGCAATTAGGGTTTCTGTTCTTTTTCCAAGTCATTGTTAGGGCTTAAATTAATCATTTTTTTGACCCTAGACTAATGGACATTATTTTTATGTAAATTTAATGGCTTCTTCATCATCCTCCCTTGCTGCAAAGATGGTCCCTAAGCCCGCGATGTTCAAGTTTTAGGATGTTTTGACTAAGTCACATTTTGAGAATGATTATTTAGAGATCCAAGACACCGAATTGGGTCACACAAACTGAACCGCATTCCTTGCACTATGCAACATACCCACCAAAAGGTCCCCAATGATATTAGCTTTGATCCAATTGGGACTTGTCAATGCAACATCACATTTAGTGTTAGTGCAGTCCTTAGAATTGATTATGACACTCACAAAAAACTATGTGCTTGAAGAAAGGGTCATGAGGAGCATAACTGGAGAGATCATCCTAGATCTCTGACCCAATAGCATAGAGAAGGTGTTTCATCTTCTGAGGGTAGATTAATTCATTAGGTTAACCTATCACCAAGTATAAAGATGGTATATGGAACATGTTGATGAAGCCTCCAAAATCATTTAGTCCTCACACCTCATTGAGAAGACTTGCATTGAGGTGGGAAACTACAGTCAGAAAATCAAGGAAAAGTATGAGGCCTTAGATTTTCCAGATCCAACTCAAGTCACCGAGATCATTGAGAAATACAAGGAAAAATACCTAGGCATAGCTCTGGTATAAAGGAGAACAAAACTCAAAATTCAGGATTTCAATTTTGACACTTAATGAAATTTCACACTTTTTGAACCTGCTTCTAAGGTGCACTAGGTGTACCAAGTGCCCAGGTGTGCCGGGTGCACTTTTACAATGGTGTTCTGGAAGATTTTGAAGAATTCAGAGGTGCATGGACACCTAACTACTAGTTCTAAATTTAGAGCTTTTCATGCATCAAAAATGCATTTAGACAATAGTTTAACTTCTACAAATGTCTAGTGAAGATGAAGCTTCCATTTTCAGCACTTCTAGACACTTCCCCATTATCTAATGGCTTTCTCTTTCTTATTTTCTCATGTTTTGTTTGTTTTAAGACATCTAAAGGCTCATGCATCCAATTAATGATATATATATATGGACGGAGTCCTACTAAGCACTAGTTAGATAGTTAGTTTGTACATAAATAGATTTGTTTTATTAGTTTAATTAGAAGCATATGATTGCATAAAGATATCTCTCACTCTCAACACAAATTGAGGAGAAGATTTCTTATAAATTCAGGAATGTAATATGTATTTAAGGCTGCCATTATTTTGATGCAATAATATATGTTGTTGGTGCTTGCATTTGGAGTGTAGTGATTCTTGCCCTAAGTGTGTTATATTTTGTGAATGTATATTCATGGAATGTAAATGAGCCAATAGTTTTATTGTGTTATCTTGGTTGTGCAATCTTTTAATTCTGGTGTTTGCTACAATTTTTACAAATTTGGCTAACGTACTTAGTTCGAGAAGAAATCATCATATTATTCCTGCATAGATTTTTGTCTTGCATGAGCGCATTTTCTGTGGACTTGTGATCTGATGAAAAGTGAAACATCTTACATTTACTAAATTCCCATCGATGATTGCATTAGTGGAATTAAGGAAGTGCTGATCCTATTTTCATTCCTTACCCACCAATCTTTTCAAAGGTTTAACTCATAGACACGTTGTTTCTGTGGTTTATGTCTGTTAGGATTTTAATTTCATGTTATTTTCTTAAATTTCTTATTACCCTATCTTTATTATTTTATTTACTAACCCCTTGGTTAAATTGGGAATTCATATAGTTACATTGTTAGATCACATTCATTCATAAAATAGAAAAATAGAAAAATATATTTCTTTTTGTGTATTTTTTATTCTTTTAAAACAACAAGCTGATTCAAAATCTTATCTGAATTGTTTCAAACTAGAAAAGGCCTCCTCATGAACACTCACATTTATCTTCAACTGAGTGGATGCCAGTAGGTTGCAAGATCACTCGAAACCTTGGAGTTGATCCTAGATCAACTTTTCAAGAGAGGAGTTCAAAAGGATTCCTGCTATTAAGCATCGTGCAAAATGATAGCTCAATAGTCCCCTATCACTTCTTCTCTTTTAAAGAACTATTTAATTTTATAAATCATTATGAATAGACTAGAGTACAAATCTCCCAACTAGAATACTTGAAAGCCAATCCACACTAATTAGATAGATTGATCCAATGTGTTGGAAAAAGCCAAAGTGTACCTAAGTCTAATATTAACCATGAATTAGGAAGTAGTATAGAAGAGGAAGGTTTAGAAGTCCTCATGACCAAAGAAGAGTCATTTATCACAACTTTATCAGATAAACCTGAACCATTCTATGTTTCTGTTTATATAGCTAGTTGCAAATTGAGCAATTGCATCATTGATTCTAGTGCATTTGATAATGTGGTGCCTTCTAAGGTGGTCCATTATTTAGGTATTTTTCTAAAAAAAACTATTAGGAAAAGTTTAATCCATGGAAGAAAAACAAGTCGCAATTGTTGGTCAATTGAAGGATGCCCAAGTGGTTCTTACAACACATCCAATAAAGAAGTTCAAATTGAATATTTGGTTACTGATATTATGGCCAGTTAGGGGATGTCTCAGAGGTGAGATAAAAATGGATATGTCCCACTCATTAATCCCAATTAGAAATAAGAAGGTTAAGCTTGACCCTAAACCTAAAGTTAAATACATAGTCTTAAAATTTGATGACACGAGAGCTGAAATATTGTATGTCGACATTGGACATGCCACCTACATGATGAAATTTTCTAAAGAATATGTTGTCAAAACTCTTATGCCTAACATAACTAAAGAATTTTAGTCTATGCAGTTTGATGGGAGCTTATCATCTTCTGGCACAAGTGCTGAGGTGATATTAATGTTACTTAAAGGAGAAAAGTTCATGAAAACTTAAAAACTAGATTTTGAAACTAGTAATAACATTATAGAATACAAATATATCATTTTGGGGCTCAAATTCACCAAAGAAAAGGGAATTAGATAGCTCAAGGTGACAAGAGATGCAGAGCTAGTCATTAACCAAGTTTGAGGATAGTACCAAATGAAGAATTAAAGATTGATGGCCTATAGAAATAGGGCATGGGATGAACTTGACTATTTCAATGCTTTCTCAATCTCAATTATACCTCATTAGAAAAATTCTAAAATAGATTTCCTTCAGTATTTTCTTCCCTCTTGATTCCTCATCCTGAGTTTCATAAGGATGTCTATATGGTGGAGATGATTTACCAACCCAATGTACATGCTAATGATCAATATTGGCATGTGTTTGATGTTGACAATTGAATTATTACATTACTTGAAGGAAAAACCCCTTTTAAATCTATATTTTGAAGGATCAAATGTTATTGAAGTAGGAAATTAAGAAAGGATTATAGTGGATAATATTGACCACATACAATTAAAAGTTAACACTATCCTGAATGAACTGGTCACTTTGGAAAATATTTTTAATAAAAAGACAAAGGGAAGATAAAGGTCAAAGATCCTAAACCCTCAACCTCCTCAGATCATGAAAAGATGAACATTAGTTTAGAGGAAGATCCAAAGATGGTCCTTATTGGTGAAGAGTTGTCACTAAAGGAGATAGAAAAGATTGTGAGCCTACTAAAGGAATACAAGGACATCTTTTCCTGGGATTATGAAGACTTGAAATATTTCATGGGTGGTAAATTTTGACACTATATCCCTCTAAATATGGGCTCCAATCCTTTTGGGAAAAAAATGAGATATTTTTACTCAAATGTGAATGATGACATATTTGATTTGTTAGAGTAAATAATTAATTTACTAATTATTTATTCTATTTACTTAAGCTTACTTAGGTAAATGCATTTTATTTATTAGTTGTAGTCTAGGAGCTTGTCATAAGTTGTTGACAACACAGGAGTTTGTTCTCTTCTAAGTCATACTTATCCTCGCACATTGTTCGAGGACTTTCCACTTTATGTGGATGTATGCTTAGTTGTCACACTTATCTCCTAGCATCTTCTAGCTTGTTCTAGGAGATTCTCAGAGCTCCTTGTATTTGAGCTCCCTCATTGTATTTTCATATCACTTCTCATTGTAAATACATATTTTTTCTTGTGTTTGCATATTGTCTCTCATGTTTGTTTAGGGTTTTTTCCTTGCTCCACGCTCTTCCTTCCTTCGCTTCTCTTTGACAAGTTATTTGCATGCAGGTGATCTTGGGCATCTTCGGAGTTGTCTTTCATCAACTCCAATATGGTATCAGAGACTCCTACTACTGCTTTGTTGAAGAATTTTTGAAGCCATGATTTGAAGTCACAAACCCTAGTTTGTTTGTGCATTTTTTCTTCACATCGAGGGAACAAAATTTTTTTGGAGCACTTTAAGCCCAAACAAATGTTTCCATTGGATCCAAAAGGTCGTTTGCAATTAGGATTCATATAAAACTTGTCAATTTTGGAGATAGGGCTTCGGGAGGGAAATTTTTTTTAGTTCTAGGGCTTTTCGTATGACTGTACGGACAATTTTTGGAGAAAGAATTTAAAAAAAAATTATTTTCAGGTGCACCGTCGAGCGGCCACCACCATGCCACCCAGCGGCCACCGTCATGGCACCGTGGCCACCATCTCTGCAGCTGCCACCCTGTTGTCACTGCAGCCGGTGGCTCCTCCCTGATCCTGCCACCCGCTGATAGCTCCACTCCACTTCTGTAGTGCCTGCACTCGAATCCTGCCACTTCACTCTGCTCATGGACACTCTGTGCCACCCTCCTGCATGGTAGCCTGTTACTCGCCAACTCTATAGCCAGTCAACACGTACAATCAATTTTTTTGCATAGTCATTGTTGATAGCTCAGTGTCCCTGCGAATCTTCTACCTCGTTAGCTTTTGACAGCTCATCAATTCGTGTAGCATAGTCAGCACGAGTGTAGGTGTGACATGTGGCACGTGTGACACGTGGCACGTGTGCCACATCATCCGTACTAGCCATGTGTTCTCCAAGTGGTTGCCACATGGCCTTCTTTTTTGTGGTGAGACCTTGTGGCCATCAAATTTTATTCCATGAAATATTGACATCAGCATGATGTCAGCACTGCATCAACACACCTTGATTGCACATCTCCAGGGTCAATTTTTGACCTACTGTTGGTTTTTTGGCCATAACTTGAGCATATGGAGGTATTTTTCGATCTGAAAGAAGTGTCGAAAAGATGGTTCCGAGACAAAGACATTGGTGCAAGTATTTTTAGGTTTTGATGCATTTTTATTGCCCTTTTTTTAGTTAAAGTCCAAAGTTCTATTTTTGACTCTGGCAATCATATCTTTTGCATCCCATTGCCCATTTTTTGAAAACTTTATATTTTTGGAAAGCTGATTTTCTCACCTTTTCAAAAATGTGTTTTTTTTCTTAGTTTTTGGGCAATGCTCTTTCTATCATATTTTTAGCATTTTTTCTATATGGTGGATATCTTGAGTGTTTTAGGCCTGAGGATCATTTTCCTAGCATGGTTTCCTTTGTTTTAGGCTGTATTATGTTTTGTTGCAGCTTGTTTTCAATTTTGATCATTGTAGCTATCATTTTGGAGCACTTTTTGTATTACACTGAGATAAAGTATCACTCTTGCATTTCAGGGGTCATGAACATTGTTTTGAGTCAGTTGTACATGCACTATTTTTATAAAGCACCATGGGGGGGATAGTTGTTTGCTGTTTTAAGCATTCTCTCTTTTGTCAAGTGAGTGTCCCTTCCATGACATTAGCCCCATGTAGAGTCAGTTTGACCTTGTCTTTATGGGTGTTTGTACCTCTTTCCCTCTCTCATCATTCTTGGTTCATCTGTAGGAGATTTTGGCCTACCTTTTCAGTTGCCTGTCGTCTAACTCCGTCTACATTAAGGGAGGGTTATGATGTTCTAATGCATCCGTGGTTTGATGGTTCAATAGTGTGAACTATGTATTCATTGGTTGATCCTATGTACAAGGTGATTGCAGTGGCTGGCTACCTATGCATTTCAGTGAGATGGATCATCTGCCATATAGAAATGCTTAGTTCGTGCCTTCTTCTTCCATGGAGGTTCTTCATATCAACAGTTCTTTTTCTTTCAGATGGCATTTTACCGGCTTCTACATGCTTTAGTGATGCTCTTCATGATCACTCCTTGTTCCTATTTTAGGGAACATTTCCCTAGTTGGAGGCTTCTTCAGTTCTTCACTAGGTTCTCACCTCTTTTTGGGGGAGGGTTTTTCCCACGTGGTTTTCTCTCTTTCCCCATTTTCAGAGGTTGCATTTTGTTGCATTTGTACATGGGTACCTAACATGGCCTCGTTGCTAGGATCCATTCTGCATTTCTTAGTTTTGTGAGCTTAAGACATTTCCCTAAGTTTCACTTAAGGGGGGGTGTTAGAGTAAATAATTAATTTAATAATTATTTATTCTATTTACTTAAGCTTACTTAGGTAAATGCATTTTATTTATTAGTTGTAGTCTAGGAGTTCGTTATAAGTTGTTGACAACACGGGAGTTTGTTCTCTCCTAAGTCATACTTATCCTCTCACATTGTTTGAGGACTTTCCACCTTATGTGGATGTATGCTTAGTTGTCACACTTATCTCCTAGTGTCTTCTAGCTTGTTCTAGGAGATTCCTAGAGCTCTTTATATTCAGGTTCCCTCATTGTATTTTCATATCACTTCTAATTGTAAATACATATTTTTTCTTGTGTTTGCATATTGTCTCTCATGTTCATTTAGGGTTTTCCCTTGCTTCACGCTCTTCCTTCCTTGGCTTCTCTTTGACAGGTTATTCACATGCAGGTGATCTTGGGTGTCTTCAGAGTTGGCTTTCATCAACTTCAACATGATTAAGTGGATAACATTCTTAAAGAAATAATGATTTACCCTATTCATCATTCCACATGGGTTCCTTATATTGTGCCTATCTAGGAAAAAGAACAGATAAATAAGAATATGTGTTTATTTTTGCAACCTAAATCAGGCTTCACTCAAAAAAAATTACGAGCTTCCTACAATGGATCATATTATGCAATTGGTATCTAGTTATGAGTTAATGTAGATGCTTGATGACATCTTAGAATACAATCATATTAGTGTAGCCTATGAAGATCAACATAAAATGACCTTCACTACCCCATGGGGTACATTTTCCTATAATTGGATGCCATTTGGTTTGATAAATGCTTGAGCAACCATTCAACGTGCAATGGATCATTCATTTTTTGATCTCAATAATAAGATTATCATTATCTATCTTGAAAATATTATGAATTTTTCCAAGAAGAGAGGAGACCATGTATTTATCTATCTTGAAAATATTATGATTTTTTCCAAGAAGAGAGGAGACCATGTATATCATGTGTAATGCATTCTTCACAGATGCATAACACAAGAGATCTCTTTGAATCTCAAGAAGTCTATATTTTGAGTGACTTAAGGAAAGATGTTGGGACATATTGGCTCAAAAGGAGACACCCAAATAGACCATGAAAGGTAAAATATACCAAACAATTAACCTTGTCAACTAGCAAGCCAAGGGTCAGATCTTTCTTTGGTCAAGTAAATTTCTTTCAAATTTCTCATAGACCACAAGATTAACCATGGATATGATGAAAGGGGATGCAAATTTTAACTGGAAAAATGAAGGTAAGATTTCCTTTAAACAAATTAAGTCTTCCATTGCTGATGCCCCAACTCTTTCTTGTCCAAAATTTTCCAAAGTTTTCTATTTATATTGTTATGTGTTTGAGAATACCTTGATAGCCATATTAACCCAGATAAATGAAAATAAAGTCAAGACTCCAATTGTGTTCATGGTATTCCACTTTAAAAACATGAACTAAAATACTCCTTGACTAAAAATAATGCATATGTTGTGGTTAGGGCTATTAAAAAGTTTAGGTTTTACATTTTAAATTCTCATTCCAAGCTATTTGGTCTTGACACAATGGATAAAAATATCCTCACACAAAAAGATATTTTTTTGAACAAGAAAGCCTCTTTGATAGCTAAGGTGTTTGTTAGAGGAAGAGGTTTGTGAAAACCTATAGCAAAAGGAGCTCTTGAACATGTTGAAGAGGTTTGAGAAATATTTCCATTGGTCTTATTCGTTAGCAATTTTGATGATTGGTTTTTGAATATTGTATATTTCTTGACATATGGCAAGTGCTTGAATCATCTTTCTCCTAAGGAAAAGAGGAACCTAAAATTGAAATCTACAAATATACTATATGGGGTGATGCATTGTACAAAAGAGGAATAGGTGACACTTTTTTGAGATGTGTGGATTTTGAGAAAATAAAAGAACTAATTCAATCATTTAATAATGAAGCATATGGAGGACATTTATCAACTTCAATGATAGCTTATAAAATTCATGTCGTGGTTTTACAGTGCACGCCCCATTTTTCCTAGAAATGGGGACCCCCTATTATTTTTTAATCTCCTAGATCCCTAGTCTAGGGCCTAGGATCATTTTTGGAGCTCCACCTTGAGTTTGGTTCAAGCCCTAGTCCTCTAACTAAGAAACCTAGGTGTCAAAGCTAGCTAATTTGAGAAGAAAGGGTGAATTTTATGCTAAAGTGCACATTAGCACACATGCACACCTAACCTAGGTGCACAAGTGTGCTATATGTGCAAGTACACTTCTATCTCCCTTTGGAGATGCACACATGCATAGGTGTGTACCTCCAAAGGGTGCACTCTACTCGTGCCTATAAATATCGGGTCCCCCTCCCCCCTTCTTTGTTATTCTCAATGATGCCTCCAAAATTGCATGTCCACACCCTTCAAGGTGCACAATCTTGCAAAAAAAAATAAAAAAGTCAAAATTCCAAAGGTGCACACATGCACACCTCCTCAAGGTGCACATGTGTGTACCTTTTTGTCCACAAAAGCCTAAAAATAAAAAAAATAACAAATGAACCTAAGTGAAAAGGTGCACATCTATGCACCTATTCAAGGTACACAAATGTGCACCTTTCAAGAACTAAATCTAAGGAAAAAACACCTAAGATAATGGTGTGTATATGAACACCTTGTCAAGGTGAAAATCTTCACACCATTTTTTAAAACTGAGTTCCCCTTCTACATATGCACTTGCACTAGCGCATTTGCACACCTCACTAAGGTGCGCACGTGCACACGTGTGAAATTGTGCTAAAAGACTCTTAGATTGCTTACTAAGTGCACCTAGCACACTTGTGAAGGTACACAAGGTGCATGCATTTTCATTTTAGAGCACTAAGGGGGGATTTCAACTAGTTTTGAGGTTTTGATGTTCTGGGTTTGAATTTTTAGCGATTACAATTTGTTTAGCATTTGATTTTCAGCTTTTCAAGCTAATGATTTTATATTTTATGAAGATAAAATGGCTTCCTCGTCATCCTCACTTGTTGAAAAGATTGCTACAAAATCCATTGTCTTCAAGTTTCAAGGTGCACCAAAGACATCACGTTTTCAAGATGGACATTTAGAAATTAGAGATACTGATTTGGGACACATAGATTGGAACACATTCCTTGTACTCTATAATAAACATAAAAAGAGTTATGCAATGGTATCTACACTTATCCAATTCAGGTTGGTCAATGCAACATCTCATCCTAAATCAATGCAGTCTTTTGAGCTCATCATGACATTGGTAGAAAACTATGAGTCAAAAGAAAGAGTTGTTAAAAGTGTCATAGGGGAGATAGTCCTGGACCTTAGACCTAGGAATACTGAGAAAGTATTCTATCTCCCTAGAACTAATTAGTATGTGAAGATAACTTATCATCAAATAGAAAGATGGTATAGGGAGAATGACAAGAAGCCCACAAAGATTATACAATCATCATTTTTGATTGATAGAAAATCGGTAGGACATAGAGCCAGAAAGGTAGACATGACTACGTAATATATGAAGGAAAACATTGGATATGCCATTGTAATTTTGAAAAGAATTATGGGTCTACCGGTAGTTGGGCATCTTCATATCTAGATGATCCATTTCATAGAGACCACTATAACAACTAAAATGTCAATTGATTAAGTCACAATGCTGAGTGAAAACTTAGATGAATAACTGGTAGGAGTTAAAGTTGACCCCAAGTTTTAAATGACATCATATTTGGTATACTTATTGGTGGCAAGGACAACTAACTACCCATGATTTTATAAGGAGGAAAGCATGCAAGATGCCAACACTTGGCCCTATGAGTTATATCCTTAATTGGTAAACAAGAAGCTCTCAGATTGGAGCAAGGAGTATTGAATTGTGAATGATGCTTTTATATTTGCAACCATCCAATTTATAGAGGGTGATTATGCTAAAAACATGTCAGTAGAGGCAACAACAATGATTGCTGAGATTAGTGCCTACTACACTTACTTAATAGTAGTTGATACTGTGGTGAATCCAAAGAAACTCTTGAGGTATCCATTGGATAGGCTCATCTTATTGGAGATTGCAAGACAACTCACATCTACATATGACACAGTGAGAAAACAACATAAGAAGACATGGGGATGGCCTATTACTATAGGTGTATTTGAGGTAAAGTAGAAACAAGATATTATGACCTTTGATTTAGAGTGGGATCAATATCCCTTGGAAGATTACAACTCCCCTTGCCCTTATTTTGATAATATTGGAAAAGTTCAGGAAGCATTTTGTGCACGAAGATGCTATAGAAGACCATTGAATGAATGAAATAGATGACTATGATATCTAAATAAGGAATTATTGTAGGATGACTTTATATCTAGTAGAAAATTCCTTAAAATAAAGATCCCATTCAAGGCTATTCAAAAAGACACTCAAGATGTCTTGGATCCATTGTAAAACTATGACAAAATCTATGATAAGCCAATCATGAATAATATATAGAGATGAGAATGCAGATATAAATCATAGGGCAAGGCACATAATTTAGTTAATGATGAAATGGATCAAGAAGCCTTTTAACCTCGACCTAGTTCCATAGGTTGTTAGCTTTCAAGCCACAACACACCCGATTAAGGGTAAAGGTGCAAAAGTTACAATGCCAACTTTCCCTGCTCAATCTACAGTTTGGTCAGAAATGGTATATCAAAATGAGAGGGATGTTGGGTACTTTAGGGAAGATAAAGAGAAGAATACAAGGAAAAGAGATTCCCCAAAGCAAGTTAAGCCTAAAAATGAAGAGCCTCAAGATGAAGAGGCAATTCAAGCCCAAGATACTGAACAAGTGCCCCCATCTAGACAAGAACAAAAATAGGTATTGGAAGAAGAAGCACAAGAAGCACCACTAGCTAGTCTAGAGGAAGAAGTCTCCCCTTTAGTTTCCAAGAAGGCTAGGGTTGAGCCTACCATGTAAAGGACAAGAAGAGGGAAGTTTAAGAAGAAAGACATTCCCATCCCTCAAATTCTAGAGACCATCCCTGAGGAAAATGTAGAAGAAGATGAAGAAAAAGAAGATAATATCCCCTTGGCTATAGAAGAAAAGAAAAGAAGGAGCTCCATTGTAATGATGCCATCTATTCCTAGGAAACCTATTTAGGTTACAACTTTAGAAGATGAGCAACAATAGTGGGTTGAAGAACAATAAGGGCAAGAAACAAATGTCTTTAACATTTCTAATTTTCATTTTATGCCTATGGGCACTAAAATGGTGGGTGATAGGATACAAGATACACCTATGAACCAACCTTTGGGAGAGGATTGGAACCAAATGCCACATCTACCATAAGGGTCTTCAGGTACACCACCACCATATTAGGACTTATCTTTCTTGGACAAAGGCTCAACCACTCTTCTCCCTCTTGTCACTAATGAAGAAGAATAGGCCATGGATGAAGAAGAGCCTGAATAGATGCCAGTCAATGAAGTATTAGAGGAGGGACAAATACTTGAAGAACCTAAAAAAATTTCTTAGGATATAGAGGCAAGTAATTTGGCTACAATAGATACAGGTACTCCCAATGTAGATCTCTCTCAGAAGGAAAAGACTCTAGAAAGGAGTGATAAGGGAAAAGGGCTAGCAGTGCAAACCTCCTCTTTAGCCAAATACATGTCTCCCACGGGCACTATACTAGCCTAGCTAAAGAGGGAGGTTATGGTCTAGACAAATAGGTAGCTAAATGCATGTGTAGAGGAGGGAATGGATGATCTAGTGAAAGCCATCAAGAAGCTTGACCCACCTATGGGTGATGCACAAACATTGGCCTTCGTAATGAAGAATCAAGATCAGGACTTGCTTGCACATATAGCCATCCCTCCTCCACATGTTGACATCAATGATTTGACTTCTAGTGATTACCAGATCAAGGAGGTCCTATTAGGAAAGCCCATAGTAGATACTACCAAAGTTTTGATCACTACAAGCATAAAAGAAGTGTTCAAATAGATAGATAGAATGAGTTGGAGTTGATAATGTTGAGGAGACAAAACCAGCTTCGGAGAGGCTATTTACATGGAGTAGTGGGTCCCACTGACTTGGACAATCCATAAATTACCCTCATTGCAACATTAGAAAGGAGAGAAATGGGATTGTACACATAGATTCATTTTTAGATGCATGTCAAAAATGGCATGACAATTTTGAGGATAAAGGTGTACAAATTATACATGCTAATTTGAACCTATTGAACCATGTTTAGTGTAGTTTGGAAAAGATGGTGTCTATATTGAACCAAGATTTTGGGCTATTGGATGAGGTACATACCTAGGGAAAGGACCTCCAAATACTTCAAGCAATAAAGAGTCAAATGTATCGTACACTTATGGAGGTGTACTTGGCTAATTGAGGATTAGTTGGAGGATTGGATCGAGAAGATAATGACTAGTAATCAAGTAATGGAGGCATTACATGAGGGTGTATAGAAGTTGAGAGATCAAACACAAGAGCAGATTTTGGAAGCTAAGAAGTATTATATCAATATCTGCCTTCATATCTTTGAAGATGAGTCAAAGAATAAACTCATTCTAGTGCAAAAAATTGTCCAATAGTTTCGAAAAACCTTCAAAGATGCTTCCACAGAAGAAGATATCAAACAAGCATTCAGGATTGAAGAGGCATTGTTGGAGTTGGACACTAACCTTAAGGATTTTATGGATATTTGTATGGAGGTTAGCAATTACCAGAAAATAGTAAAAGATAAGTATAACACTTTGGATTTATAGATGCTACCTAAGTGATAGAGATTATAGAAAAATTCAAGAGCAAAAATCTAAACATCACTTTGGTATAAAGGGGAAGAAAACTCAGAAGCTAGAATTTTTGTTTTGACACTTGGGGGAAAATTTTGGATTTTTTGAACTTGCCACCAAGGTGCACAAGGTGAACTTTTCATAGAGGTGTTTTGAGAGTTAACTGCCAGTTGCTAATTTAGAGCTTCCCATGCACCAAAAACACATGCTGACAATAGTTCAACTCCTAGAAACACCTAGAGAAGGCTAAGCTTCTATCTTTAGAGCTTATAGTGACTCTCGAATCCTCTTGCAACTTCCTTCTTCTTACCTACTCCTTCATTATTTGTTTTAAGATATGTAAAGGCTCATGTACCCATTAATTGATAAAAGTAAGGGTGGAGTACTACTTAGCACCATTTAGAGAGTTAGTTTGTATATAATTAGATTTGTTTTATTAGTTTAGAAGCATATGTTTTTATTTAGAGATCTCTCACTCTCAACACAAACTGAGGAGATGATTTATTCTATATTTAGGAATGTAACATGTATTCTAGGTCATTATTTTGATGCAATAATAAATGTTATTGATGTTCTCATTAGTTGTTCTTGCTAGAGTGTATTATTTTCATGAATTTTTGTTCATGAATAATAATGGAGCCAATGGTTTTGTTGTGTTGATTTGATTTGATTGTGTGATCTTTTAGTTCTAGTGTTTTTTTTTGTGTTGACGTACCTAGTTGGAGAAGAGATCAACCTATTGTTCTTACATAGATTCTTATCTCGCATGAGTGCTCTTTCTGTGGCCTTGTGATTCAATGAGAAGTGAAACATCTTTCAATTTATGCTAAGTTTCCATCGATGATTGCATCAACGGATTTAAGGAAGCACTGCTTCTATTTTCATTGGTTTCCTACCTAATATTTTTTATGATTTAACTCATAGACATGTTGTTACTGTGGTTTATATCCATTAGGATTTCCCTTTCAATTTATTTTCTTTAATATCTTGTTACCTTATCTTTGTTATTTTCTTTGCTAACATTGGTTAAATTAGGAATTCATATAGTTGCATTGATTAGATTGCATTCATCATAAAATAGAAAATATAAAGATATATCTCTTTTATGATTACTTTTTGAAACAACAAGTAGATTGAGCATCTTATCTAAAATCGGTCAGAACTAGTAAAAGCCTCCCTGTAAACAAACACATTTATCTTCAATTGAGTGGATTTTAGTAGGTTGCAAGATTGCCTAGAACCTTGGAGTTGATCCTAGATTAGCTTTTCAAGAGAGAAGTTTGAAAGTATTCCTACTATTAAGAATAATCCAAAATGACAACTCAAAAATTCTGAGAAACTACTTCTATTGGCCCAGGATGTTCAAAGATACAGAAGAATGGGTTAAGAAATGTGAATCATGTCAATAATTCAAAGGAAGATTTAAATTAGTAGCATTTCCACTAAAACTAGTTGTGATTGAAGAACCTTTTCAACAAAGGGGTTTTTATTTTATTGGTCCAATCAACCTTCAATCAAGCACTAGACACACCCATATCTTGATGGTGACTAACTGTTTTAGAAAATTGGTGGAGACTATTTTGGTCAAGCAACCAAATTTGGAGGTGGTATGTAATTTCATTTAGAAAAACATTTTAGTCAGTTTCAGGTTACCTAAAAAAAATATCGCTGATAATTCCACCAAATTTTCATCCTGAGAGATCATATCAACCTTCTTTTATATGTACAAAAAAATATAAAACACATGAGGGAATGAGCCTCAAGCTTATTTCAAGAAGTAAAAGTCATGTATGCTAAGGAAAATCACATAAAGAAAAGAATTCAAAAGGAATTGGGGACTCTTAAAGAGCAACAACTATTTTGGAGAGAAATTGATAATAATTTGATAGAAATTAAAGGAGTGGATAACGATATAGTTAGTTATTTGAAATTAGTCATGAGTGGAGAAGAAGAAAAAATTAATATGTGGATGGAGAACATCAAATGGAAATATATTAATATGGATCAACAAATAGATGAAGAAGACATGTTCCTGGATGTTTATAGGCAGTTGAAAAAAAAAACCTTGTGAAGTATACCAATAATTATAGAGGGTATTCTTATCAGTGAACTTACTCAAGAGCAAGACATGTCTTTCATTTTGGAATGCATAGAATTTAAGACCAGCCTTGAACTTGGTAGTAAATAGTGTTAAGATGCAAACACTATGGTAAGATTGAGAACCCTCGTAGTGGAATTGGATTCTTGCATTAAAAAATTACTAGGTTACACTGGTTCAAATAAAAAAAGACCATGATCTATGCAAGCTGAAAATTTAGAGTTTGTTCATCATAAAAAATAGGACTTCAGCAGAGATAATCAAATCATTCATATCATACAAGGAATAATTTGGCATAACTACACATATCACCTCTAGATCAAAGAGAAGATGCAGGAGATACCAATGGTCACACTTGAAGTTAGAATCAAGAATGTCTAAAGTCATTTTCAATGTTTTATTTGTATATTTTGCGAATGGTCAACTTCAAGACAAATTTTGGTTTTAGTCAATGCCTTAACTTTTTCTTAGTTATGGTTAAGTGTTCAAAGTTGGAGTTTGTAAAGAGTTAAAATCAGTTATGAACCATCCTTAGAAATTTATAAACTCTAACTTTTCGAGTGGTTACGAACCTGAGAAGTTGGTTATGCTAGAATGGCTTATAAATTCATGAATAACACCTATAAAAAGAACTTTTTGGATTTCAGTGAAGGAACACTTATTCTTAGGTTTTCTTGCAAGACAACATTTGGAAAGTAATTAAAACTATTGTCTTTGTAATAAAGAATTTCTCTTGTATTCCTAGTATAAGAATATGAATAGAAGCACATTTGGGACTATTTTTTTCATAAATTTGAATATCCAAGGCTTTGGTTCTGATTGTAGTTTGTATTTTCATAGTATTATGATAATGATCATAGATAGTTGAATCATATTTTATGTTGGTACTAGATTTCAAGTGTAGGTCTTGATTGTTCCTATTAGTCACTCAAGTGAAGTCATGGAAGTGTTGAACTCATTTGTGCATTCATTGCCAATGGATTTCTTTTAATCTTTCCAAGTTCATATAATTCAAGTTTAAAAATAAAAATAAAATATTATGAGGTAGCTATTCCTCAAAACGTAGAAGAATATCACATATCAAGGGTGTTAATTTTAGATGATCTGCTACAAATGTACTAAGCACTGCCTTATTTTCGGTATGCATTTTCCAATTTGTAGAAGTCTTGTATTTGTATAAGGAACAGATGGAGAAGGACATGCCCTTTCATAGGACATGTCTATTTATGTATAATCAATATAATGAAATTCTTAATTTTATATATATATATATATATATATATATATATATATATATATATATATATATATATATATATATATATATATATATATATATATATATATATATATATATATATACACATGCCCTTTCATGGGACATGTCTATTTATGTATAATCAATATAATGAAATTCTTATATATATATATATCTTTGATCTCATAGGTTTATCCTACTAAAGCTACCAAATCATCAACACTCCCTCTTAGCTAGGAGGATAACCACATGACATGGATTACACCATTGGTAATATTAGATATGGAAAATTTAAAGATATCTTTGATCACAAGATATTCACTATTTTGATATCACATTTGATATCATGAGTCTTGGTCTCCCAGAATATCAACATTCAATATGCACCAAGTACTCAAAATGTTTTGATATCACATATGATATCATGAGTATTGGCCTCCCAAAATATCAATTATATTCATCAAGTACCCAAATAAGGCTTGATATCACATCTAATATCAAGAGTATTGGCCTCCCAAAATATCAATGATATTCACCAATTACTCAAAAGGTTTTCATATCACATCTAATATCAAAAGTATTGGCCTCCCAAAATATCAATGATATCCACCAATTACACTTTGAGTAATTACCTCCCATAATGTTGATATGCAAGACATTCACCATTTACTCAAAATTAGATCTTATAATACAAGTTATTGTAAGATTGTCACCTTACAATAACTTCTACAAATACAAGTGACATCATTTGGAAGTCATCAATTCCTCATGATGTACATAGAGGGTAGGTCCATTATAGTTAGGAGGTATATTCATGAATCACAATCCTCTTGACTGCTACAATGTATTGATTATTGGAGAATCTATCTCAAAATGGTTTACTCCCTCTAAATCAATATGATAGAGATCAATGCAAGTTTACTAAATCATATCCTCTATTGACTCCCTCTCTTTCAAGGTTTTCTCTAATGAAATCTCAGGCTCCTTTTGAATCTCAATCTCCCTCTTCCTACAATAATATTCTCGGAGGACAAGATCAAGAAAAATAGCTCTTATAGTACATATAACTAAGAGATAGACTAATCTAATACTCAAAATATGACTATTTCAATGAATATAAATAATTATAAACTAACCTCATTCCCTCTTATCTTATTTTGATAATTATCCCATTATTTTAATATAATATAGACAATAATGATCTATATTTTCAACACAACTTATTAATGTCGCATATAATAATATTTTTCATAAGAATGTGCAAATTTTATTTATATACCATTACTCACCTTAAGGAATCAGTATCCAAGTCCTTACCCCACTTGACATACTATTAAGTTTCCTTAAGAAGTTGTCTTCATTATTTGGTACAACCTCTTACTCGGTGTTGAATCAAGGTCTTTGCCATAGATCATATTGTAATGTGTATTATCCAAGCCTATGAGCATGGTAGTATGGTTTCTATGTTGGGTTGCATCTGTTGACCATTCCTACCTTTATACATTCATCCCAATTAATGGGTTCACTTTTGGTATTACCCTCTTTATATGTTTTCCTTCTTGTTAAAATCTCCCTTCACTAGTGTGTGGTCACACAAATCATACATGGCATACTACATATTTTAAAATATTTTTTCCTCCTAGTCATAGACCACATCACATCCACTATCTGGTTTCATGGTTAACGAAATGTCCACATCATTTCCAAGCACAACCTTTGATGCGATTATTGCATATGATATAAACCTTTGATTTGTTTCTTTGTATGAAGTAGTAATGGTGTTCAATAATTATTCACGCTAAAACCTAAGATTATAAAATGATGTTTTTCTTTGATATTTGTTATGTCCCCTTGATAATCGGCCATGTATTCCATTCCATGATTGTTGTTTGAATATAGGTTATTTTATTTGATGGTAATAATGTTCCATTCCTCTCATCTAATTTTTGGAATCCTTCTAGATTATTATCTATAGTTATCTACCTCTGCTATGGTTTACTTGATAATGAAGCCCAATGCTATCATCAGCATCCTCACTCAAATTTTCTCATGAAATCGCTATACAAGTCAATTAGTCATCTATAAGAATGATTACATAGATGAAGTTTAGGCTTTATCTAATGAAGTAGCTGAACTCAATCTTTGATGATTAATTTCTCAATCACTAGGCTTAGTCTCAAACTTAGATTATTTTAGTCTTTCAGCAAATTAAAAGTTTTGCTCATGATAATATGTTTGGAAATAAAGAAACTAAAAAGTATCATCAATGATTGTGAAGACCACAATGTTGAAGGGGAATAAAGGTCTACGCACTGCTACAAATGTACTAAGCATTACCTTGTTTTCAGTATGTGTTTTGCAAATTGTAGCAATCTCTTATTTGTATGAGGAATAAATGGAGAAGAGACATGTCCTTTCATGGGACATGTCTATTCATTTATAATTAATATAATGAAAATCTTAATTATATATATATATATATATATATATATATATATATATATATATATATATATATATATATATGATCTTATAGGTTTATACTACTAAAGCTACCAAATCATCAATAAAGGGCATATCCAACTATTGGGAATAGTTTGCCACATACATCTAATTAGGCTAAATTTCATAATTTACAAGTGATAAATATGTTTACCAACATGCATAAAAGGTTGTGTCATGTAAATTTTGAAAACATGGTGAAGAATAGTAGATAGAAAAGAGTGAGAGGCTTACCAAATTTGCAAAAACCTAAGAATACTATGTGTAAAGAATGTTAGTGCGATAAGATGACAACGTCAAGTTTTCATTAAGCAAGACATACAATTCTAATGACATTTTAAAACTAGTGTATATTGACTTATATGGACCTATGGGTATGGAAAGTTATTATTGTGACATATATTTCATTACTATTCTAGAATGATGATTGACATGTTCATGAAATTGAAATCACATGCTTTTGAGATGTTCAAATTGTATTGATCCAACTCACAATAGGTGTATAATAATCATGCTCTAGGCCATGCTTAGGAATTGTGTATTCAATCTAAGGATTATTTTTCCTACTATGAGGTGCATTTAATCTTTTCAACCTAGGGACATATACTTGAAATGGTCAGCACAGTATGTGCACTAGATCTCTTAATGAGTCATTATGCTTATGTTATAGGAAAGTAAAATGCAAGGAAAAGAACCTACACTATTGCTGCAGGAAACTAACACACTTAATTGGATCAAATACTAGAAATGTAATGAAATGTTAACATCTAATCCAACTTAGTTCATCTACTGTAACTGTTCTCACAGATGTTGTAGGAACATTCACAAAGTATGATACTACAGGAAGGAACTCACAACTTCTACTTACATTACTAGAAATGCTTGAAAATAAATCTATACTACTCTAATCTAATCCACCTCCCAAGTGGGCCCCCTTGGTTGGCTTCTACTAATCTACTAACGCAAGATAGAAGCCAAAAACTATTTCATTACATTTTAGAAATTCATTACATGGGAACAATACATAGAACTGTAAAAACAACTCATTGCAAAAGTTAACAATTTGTTTTCATAAACTTTCTCCTTCTAACTAAACTAACACACATGGTCTGATCCCTATAAATAGAAGATTGACATTTATTCTAAAACAAAAAAGTAAACAACCTAGCTATAAATCTATAGGAGAGAAAGAAGGAAAATAATAGCTCAAGGCAGGAATAAAAGATAACGGCTTAAGGCAGGAATAATAAAGTCAGGATAACCAGTTTGACATAGCAATAAACGTAGAGAATATAACAAGTCTTCATGGTTCCTCCATATTTGCAGCCATGTCCTTCGGTACTATTATGACTTTTCCACTATGGCTAAACCTCAATGTCCTTCTCCTTGAATGCTATTGGTTGTCTTCAACATTCTTCTCTAAATTCTTCCAATCATCTTCAGCTTCATTGCTAACAGGTTAGTTATAATGTAGAGATATTTGCAAATAAGCATTATCAAATTAAATTCAAATATAAGAACACACATTTTGATAATTATATGAAATAGTGCATCATATATATGATATTGGCAAAATATGACATACTATCTACCCATAGGTTAATAATTGGTTTAGGTAAACATAAGTTCACAATTTTTTTTGATGAAAATGAAATAGAGTATTAACAAAGTGTTTAAAACTATAATGAAATAGAGGCAATAATTAGCCCCATCAGGTATAACACTAGAGTTGAGAAAGAAACTAGTAAATCATTGAAATGTTTGAGATATGATAGAGGTGGTGAGTTTATATCTATTGAATTCATCACCTTTTGTACTGAGAATGGTATTAAGAGAAATTTATGTGCACTAAGGACACTACAACAAAATGGAATTACTAAGAGAAAAAATAGATCAATTGTGGATTGTGCAAGGATGTTGATGATTGAAAAAGACATTTCATAGATATTCTAGAGAGAAGATATTAACATTGTTGTTTATATTCTCATCTGAGTTCAGTTGAAGAAAGGAACAAGCAAGACACCCTATGAACTCTGGTATGGTCACACACCTAATGTAAGTTATTTCAAGATATTTAGAAATATGTGTCACATTCATAAGGATGCAAGGAATGGTAAATTTTATTAAAAAGGAGATGTAGGTTTATTCCTTGGCTACTCACCTAAGATCAAAGCTTATAAACATTTGAACGATGCTACAAACAAAACGATTGAAGTGAAAATGCGAGAATTGATGAGTTCGCAGAAAAGAGCAATGTGGAAAGTAAGAAGAAACTTGAAGATTACAAAAAAAAATTGTATGTGTCTGAAAAGGAACTAGATACACTATTTGAGTTACGACAAAGAGATATTGAGCATCAGATAGTATTAACCAAGTTACAATCTACCTCACCCAAGCACTAGACTGTACAACCCAAGCATGAAGTCGAACCTCAATCGAGTGAAGAAAATATTGAGAATCAAAGAACTAAACCTGTATTGAAAAATAGTGAGAAATAATTATTCACTTGAAGAAATTATTGGAAATAGAAGCACTAGAATATTGAGAAGAAGTAGATTAAGAGACAATACATGTTTGATAATTGATTTTGAAACATTAACAGTTAAGGCTGCACTTGAACATGAAGACTGGATAAATGGTATGAATGAAGAAATTGATCAGATATAGAAGAGTAACACATGGATGCTAGTATTGAGACCTACATATAATAATGTGATAGGAACAAAATGGATTTATAAAAATAAAGCTGAATGAAAATGGAGAAATGACGAGAAATAAGGAAAGATTGGTTTGCAAAGATATGCACAAGAAGGAATATACTATGGTGAGAAATTTGCACATGTGGTAAGATTGGAAGGTGTAAGAACATTGCTGGCCTATGCTACCCACACAAAGTTCAAAATATATAAAATGGATGTTAAATCTACATTTTTGAATGGAATACTTGAAGAAGCCTACATAGAAAAACCAAAAGGATTCATTGAACTTGATAAGAGAAACATGTTTTGAAAATTGAATAAGGCATTGTATGGACTAAAACAAGCACCAAGAGAATGGTATAAAATGATTTTTTTATATTTGATTAATATTAGATTTGATAGAACAAGTGAGAATAATAATATGTATTTGAAATGTGAGTTTGAAAGTATGGTGTTGATTAATGATTTGATTTTGCTTCTGGATTTGATTATGTATATTTTCTTATCATCAACATTTCATATAACACTTTGTGATCCATCATCAGGATGAAAGAAGGATGCAAGATGTATGCAGACTAGCCAAGCCAACTGGAATAAAAATGTGAGAAGGGAGAAGAAGCATGCAAAACGAAGAAGAGAAAGAAGAGATGAAAACTAATATTAATAAAAGCCTCTAAACTAGTAACCAGACTGTTTCTAGTTACTAGTTTAGAAGTTTTTTATTAATATTTCTTTTCATCTCTTTCTTTCCTTTCTTCATGTTGCATGCTCCTTCTCCCTTCTCACCTTTTTATTCTAGTTGGCTTGGCTAGTCTGCATACATCTTGCATCCTTCTTTCATCCTAATGATGGATCATAGAGTGTGATCCAAAATGTTGATGATAAAAAAAAAATGCACAATCAAATCTAGAAGAAAAATCAAATCATTAGTAAGGGACTGTAGAAATCTGATATTATTAATTGGTGTTTATTGCTGAAATATTCATGGATGCTATTATATTTGGAAGAAATGAAATGTTATGTTAGACATTTTCTGATCAAATGAGTAAAGAATTTGAGATTTATATGTTTGGTGAGGTCAAATTTTTCATTGGCTTACAAGTTCATCAAACAAAGAATGGTATCAATGTGACTCAGTCTAAGTATGTAAAGGAATTCTTTAAGACATTTGGAATGGATGAGTCTAGACTAGTCGGCATACCTATGGTGACTAGGGTGAAATTATCAGAGGAGGATACTATTGATAAGGTAAATGAAATAAAATATAGATCAATTATTGGTAAATTATAGTATTTTTTGCACAATAGATTAGATATTACACCTATTGTTGGAATTGTCCCAAGGTTTTCATCTAATCCAAAGGAAACACACATGACTGTTGTGAAAAGGATATTCAAATATCTTTAAGAAATCAAAGATTTTGGATTATGGTATAAACAAGAGGATGAATTTACACTTAAGTTCTATACTGATGCTGATTGGGTTGGTAATGTGGATGATAGAAAAAATAGAAGTGATGGAGCTTTCCTTTTAGGAGAAATATTGATAACACAGTAAGAAATAGAGTTGTATTTCACAATCTACTATTGAAGTCGAGTATGTTATTGTAATCAATTGTTCAAAAATTATTTAGATTAAGAAACTATTAAAAGGTATGCAAGAAGAGATAATCAAGCCTATTACTATTTATTGTGATAAAACTAGTGCAATAAATATATCAAATAATCTAGTGATGCATGCAAAGAAAACATAAATATCAATCAAATATCACTATTTGAGGAAGCAAGTACAAAAGAACCAAGTTAGGTTTGGATATATGAAGGATAACGACTAAATTGTAGATATATTTACCAACCCATTGCCTATGGATGCTTTTGAGTATCTAAGAGGTAAACTGGGGGTCCTTCCCCTATCCAAAATTCACTAAGTAAAGATGCATGTTGTATCAATTTATGGATGAACATATATATCTTTGTGGAATTGATGCAAGAGTTCACTCTTTAGGAGTTTCTTGAAGTTGTGATGAAACTAATGTAAATAGTACATGCAAGGTACAAGGAAAATCTAAGCTAACATAGAGAAGTGCATTGAGGGAGAGAATCAGTAAGGAATATTAAGTCAAATAAAGTATCAATAGATAAGGGAGAAAATATGTGATGAGAATTTGTAAGGATGAACATGAATTAAGGAAGAGTATGCTTGAAGGAAGAGAAGAACAAGTAAAGAGGAAGATAATATGCTACTGAATAGAAGAAGATCATATCCTAAGGGGGAGAAATGTTAAAGAAGTTTACTATTGCTAAAGATACAGATTGAGTACACCACGTGGTAATTTACTTTTCTAGAAAACTTGAATGAAGAGTTGTGAGCCAAATAGTTGTATTATTGTCAATGTATACATTTGATTACCTTATGTAATGTAAAAATCATATGTTATATTTTTGCATTGGTGCTAAAGGGAAAGATTGTTAACCCCAACTAATGATGTAATTGAGAATGCTATAAATGTATGTAAAAGAGTCATATGAGTTGTTATGTTATCATTGATGTCAAGTCTTAGTTGATTAGATATTATGCTAATTCAAAAGAGTGACATATCATTTGATTGATGAAGAGGATTTGAAGAAAGTATATTGATGACAGTGTATTGAGTTGTATAGTATTTAATTGGTTTGATTGTTTTACAATCATGTAATCTTCTAATATATGAGATATACAAGCTACACTAAGTGAAAAGGTGAAATAAGAAAATATTCACCAAGTAGCTATAGTTGTCACCAACTAGTTGAAAAAGATTAAAAATTTTAGTTTTAACTAAACAAGTTTAATATTGACCAAGTGATGTAGTGCCCAAGTGAAATGTTATATTCACCGAGTAATAATAGGAAGAACAAGTTTACAAATATGGAATCTGAGGCCAAATTTTGGTGAAAATAAAAAATGTTTGAGAATTTGAAAGGCATGAGTCAAAGTTTGTAACAAGATCTAGGGATGGAAAAATACAACAAAGATTTGATGATGGAGATTGAAGAAGGATAATGATGAGAAAAAAGTTATATGAAAGTTCTATTTTTTGAGTGTCTAGATACATTGTATGTGGTATGAATCTAATATCAACAATTATGTTTAAGTGGAAAATTTTGGAATAATTTGGAAACAAAGAGATAACTATTTAGGGAGAAGGTGAAGTGAGTTTTTGTTGCCAATGAAGTTATTGATTAAGTTGTTGATCAATGGTGGAATAGTTGAAGAAAGCGTATCAAAGTGAAAAGTTGTTGAAGCTGAAAGAAGCAAGGAGAGTCAAGAAGAGTAGAAGGAAGATAAATTAGAGTTAAGTGAAAAGTGAAAGTGAGAAGGCGTGAATCAACTAGTAAGAGATCAAAAAGAAAGAAACTAAGAAGAATAGAGATCTAAACTAGAAAGGTAGTGCTAAACCTAAAAGATCATTTGAATCATTAATTTCTAATAATTGTAGTAGAAAAATTTCTTACTCAAGTGGACCTAACAAGTCTATGAAATCTTAAATGGTAACATCGATTAGTAAAATTTGTAAGTCCTTAAGAGTAGGTAACTCTTTCAAGAAGATCAAGGAGTGATAAGATCTAGATGATATTTATGTTAAAATTCTCTAACTAGGTCACATTAACAATTTGTATGTAAAATTTTAACAAGGTTGGCTCTTAGTAGAGCTCACTTTAGAAGAGTGGAATTTTTGGGTTGTTAGTCCTAGGTGTTTTTTTCCCTTTACAAGGTTTACACATTAAAAATCTTGGTGTCAAATGTGTGAATGTTGTTATGTTGCAAGTTATTTTTAATGATATTTCCATGTTATTGCAACTTGGTAATAATTAGGTAACAATAAAATTATATGTATGATATCCGATAATCACAACGACAATGAATTAATCCGATCACTTACATAATATTTGAACTAACAAATGTAATAAAATATTTTTTTTAAACAATGTGAAGGGCCTCATCATTTTTTTATTTTGTAATTTGATTATTTTTCATAAGTCGATTATAAGAAATAAATGGGTGATATATTTGTTGTAAAGTCTTCCATGAAATGAGGAATATTCAATTCTAGGTATATTACATTTTTCAAGCCTAATCTTTTTTACTAGAGAGTGAAGTTTGTGAGTTTCAATTTTACATATAAATAAATATGATTCTTTACATATTTGAGTTTATCTATATTCTCTTTTGGTTTCCATTCTCTTGTGTATTTTTTTACAATTTCTCTATACTATCTCATCTTTCACATTAGCTCACAAACATATTTTTTATGTGATTTGTAAGCCCTAAAATGTCATATTACTGGAAAATAATTACTCTTATTCTCTCAATTATCATTGGTGAGTTCAAATTTGATGATCTATATCTCATTTTCTCCAATCTCTTCACTCTAAATTTTTAATTGTATGTATGGCATGGCTATGTACACATCTTAGCTTTTCCTTTCCTACTTTATATTCAAACACATACCTCTAAAAACTAATATTATCATATGAGAGAGGGTCCCCTTCAAATATAGAGGAAGGTGAACAATTCAAATATGATATTTCCAAAAATTAGCAGAATAAGTTTTTGTCAATCAAGTGAATAGATTCAAAAAAAAATCATCATAAAGACAAACTCTTTTACTAATAAACTCTATTGGTAAATGAAATGGTGGTTCTTTTTATACATGGATTCTTAAATGTACCTTTCACATAATGGAGGTTGATGGTTATGTATTCTATATGCTACTTATTAAATATTTTTGGTGGAAAATTTTCAATTTTATATTATGTCCTTGATTGCACCCTAGCTTTGGCTAATTCAGTTTGGGCCTCTCTCTCTCTCTCTTTGCTTCAATCCACAACCTTTCTTTCAAGATTAAGAAAAAAAAAATCCTAAGAATTTTGAAGAAAATACTCAAGATCTAGAAAGATACATTTAAGAATGTTTCATTTGGAATTCCAAGGATTTCTAAGGATTTTTGTTTGTTTATTTTTTGAATCCCTAAATGCAACTATTACAGATTCATTCAAACATTCTAAAGATTGATGTATTGAAAACTATAGTATATTGAGAGACAAGATTTTAGCCAGATTCAAGCCAATAATTAATGCAATTACATAGGTATGTCACTCCAAATTAAAAGAAAAATAATGCGTGATTTTTTCTTTAGAATATTTCAACCAATGTTTGAGATGAACTCCACATGCCAATGTACCCAATCAACAAAATATGTTGTACATTTTTGTAGCAACACCACACCACATCCTAAATCCCACTTTCATTTGAGAAATCTTAAGTTATGTGATCTTGAAAAAATCACAAAATAATTTATTTTTTATTAAGACAAAATTAGGTTTTGAAAGGGTGTTAAAACCCTTTATGAGCATATTTTGAGGGTTGTCTAGAACCCTACTTATAATAAAACATGCAATAGTTAGAGAATTGCAAAACAACCACCCAAAACTAGCAAACAAGTATAAACTAGAAAAAAATGGAATATAAGGCTCTAGCTTCCCAAGAAAAAACACAACACAAAAGGCAAAAGGAAGGAGATACATGGGTTTTTGAAGGCTTCCAAACCTTAACATGGCTCCCAAAACCATCATAAAAAACTATCTTATAGGATTGATCATCAAAAATCCAATTAAAGCTATGGTGTTTAAAAAATAGCTCCCATAACCACCTTGGGTTTTAAATTGGCTCCCAAAACCATTATATAGGGATTTGAATATCTCTCCAAATCTTCAGTGGTAGCATCCATAGTTAAGAAAATGAAAAAGAAAGATAAAAGAATAGATTTTAACCTGGAATTGAAAATCATTCATTTATGAGTAGCTTGGATTTCTCATAAGATTTTTTTTCACACAACATAACTCCCCTCCACATCAATAGAAGGGGATCCCCACCTCTATATAAATGTTTGAATGAAGAGTAATCCTTCTCAAAAGCCACATTGAAAAACCACTCCACACCCCAAAAACCAACAATAAATGAAATACACTCTATGCCATATTCATCCTTATCCACAATATACATCACCTCCTCTATAGAAGACAAAACCACCTCAGTAGGAAATGAGAGTAAAGAAGAAAATAACAAAAAATCCAAACTCTCCAGTAGATCACAAGAAGGAATCTCATAAAATAAAGGGAATGTTTCATCTCTATCGAAACCTCAAAAGGAAGAGATGAAAGTGTGCTCATAAAATACCAAAAAAGCATAGGAACAAAGAAGCATTAGACTCCACTTAGGGTCTAAGTGATCCCAAAGCCTAAAAGCCCCCTTAGCCAAAAAAAGAGAGGCTAGAATGGGCCCATAAATTTTTTTAGCATTTAACTGGCCATAACCACAAAAACCAATCAACCAAAGAAAGAGAAAAATTCCATCCACCACAAGACCTAGGTTAAGCCCACAACCTCTAAAGAAACCAAGAAGCTAGAAAAAGAAAGAGACAAGCTAGAAGCCACATCGGTAAACATTGTAAAACCAAACTTATTTGATGACATAGGTGTCTCCAAAAGAAACAATGTGAAACATTCTTTCAAAAAATCTAACATGGGAGCTACAACCACAAAATGTGATTGAGAAAAACACTGCAACATGCCAAAAAGAACCCAAAACCTTGTATTTTTCACCCAAAAAAATCACCTTTTGAAATGTCAAATATCATTACAATCGTGTCTCCAACAAATAGGGATCCAATCATAATCTTCAATACCTATACTTATCAAGAACTTCAAATAGCACTAATAGTAGACAACTTAACTAAAGTAGGTTGAAGATATTAGAAGGACTAGAATCACTCCAGGAAGAAACCTTGCTTAAGTTTAGAGATTAAAAAAGTAAACCTAGGGATAAAGGCACTTTCTAAAGGATCCACAATTATCTTTTGTATGAGCCACCCAAGTAGTTACAACCATAAAATATGACTCAAAAAGGTACAAAGCTCTCCAAATGTCCTAATAAGCCTCACTACACTCCCCCTAGAGAAACACCAAACTTGAGAGATGTTAGATCCTACAAAATAAGGGTACGTTGGAAAATAAGAAGAATCCAAATCACAAATTCCCAAAACACTCCTTCCATGAACCTAGTCCCTAAAATAGGGAGCTCACATAGCCCCAATAATGAAAACCAACACAAATACAACCAAAAATAGGATATCCAAAAAATGTCGAACCCTAATCTCCATCATGGTAGCTCCACTCTCCCTACCAACTGCTACCTCCATGTCACAATCTGAGAAAAATCCATAAGAAAGATAAAAATATTACAAAGTACCCAACAAACTATGAACACCTCAAAGTCACCTCCAAAGAACATTGAACTTACACAATCAACATATCAAAGAATTCCCTCCAACCCTACCCATCATTGATGCCTTCAAACTCTCCCACAATTTTCTCTACATCCTTCGCAAATCCATCTATCTCTCCATTTGAATCATCCTCATTGGATGCTCTCTTAGAATCTCCACTACAACATTTGAAAATCCTAATATATGAATGTCCACTGCTTCGACTTGTCATCACCCCACTTTGATTTATAATCATGTAAAATATCAAAAAATAAGTTGTTAAATATAATTTTATTTTTAATTATTTGGATGGTGTGATCAAAATTATATTACATAAATTTTATGCAAGAACTCTATAAATAGCCACTCTAAGAAATAAAAGAGTGTAGATCTTTTACCTTGCATGGTTGAATATTCTTATCTTATGATTTTTGGTGAAGGGAAATTTCAAGATCATGAAGCAAGCAACACTACACTCAAATCTCATATGGATGAACTAGAAAATATATAACTTGTATATAAAATATGTTGAGATTGTTAATTTTGTATCTTCAATCAGATTGAATTGATTAATCATTGTGTGTGTGTGTGTGTGTGTGTGTGTGTGTGTGTGTGTGTGTGTGTGTGTGTACATATAATAATGTCTAATGGCTCTAGCTATGGAGTTAATGATGAAGGCCATGGTTCTTATCTTATCAGATGTTATTTATTTACTATTGTCACTTTCAATAACCCTTTTGATCACCCATGTGAGCAACCTCTATCTTCCATTGACAAATTTCTCTGTGGTATGGAATTGAACATCTAAAGTTGAACATACCACTTGTACTCCATTATTATTTATACAAAAAAATGATATAGTTGAAAATCCTTCAAGATTTGTATTAAAAAATAAATCACAATCCTAAGAAAATCTTGCAGCAAAAGAATCATTAAGATAGAGACAACACAAGTTTGAAAAAAAATGGCACTAGGGTTTATTCATAGCATGAAGATAAAAATATATATGAATGGAAAAATCCATTGCAACGATAGGGTTACCAAACAAAATAATAAATTCATAGGATTCCATTATTATAGATGGACAAAGCGATGTGAATCATACATGTGGCTTAACCAACTAGAAAGACAACTAAGGTTTGGGCAACATTCCATTCCTAAAGCTACAACAAGAACTTCTTAGAAAGCTCAACTTTTTCTACGAAGAGAATTTGAGACAAGGCTCAACTAAACAGAAGATGATTATGGGATTGACTTAAGAATAAGAAGTGAGTTTGAAGATTATATAAAAATATTGGGGAATATAAATAAGGGAAAAGATTGAGAAAACATGCCATAACAATTTAACTACGTCAAATACCAATCACCATAAGAAAAGTCTATCGATAATAACCATTGAAATAATGTAGTTTTCCTAATATTCCAAGTTAACAAAATTGATGATACATACAATTTACTGGATGAGATGTTATACAAAATTCTTAAGAAAAATTATTTTAGAGGTTTTGAATAGCATGGAGGGAAAAGGTTTTTATTCCTCTGTGAAAACTTATAGTTCATTCATTCAATTGTGGTAACATGAGGGATAACAATGATCAATGTTTGTACAAATATACAGTGAGATCACAAATGGATTACAGGCTAACTCCTAATTTTTTTTCAAAGAAATGTTTTGACTCTATAAAAGGAATTTAAGTGGGAATGTTACATTATAGATGGGAATAATAACCAATGTTCCATTCCCATTTGAACCATCCAGTGTGTCTACTTCACAAATAAATTTTTTTAAAGAAACCTTCATAATGACAAATGGGAGCATATATGATGACCTCAAATTGTTTGACAAATGCTTTTATGGAGGGATTTTCTAATTTGATGCATTGGAGAAACTTGTATCAAGAATGATGATGTTCATATAAGTATTTATTATCCTTGAGTATTACATTTATCTACTTATTGTAGTCTCTTTCTTATTTTAAATTCTATACATACTATAAAAGTTATTTGTCTTGATTTTTTTCCCTTTATGGTTGTGGATGTTCTTGCAAGAAAAGAAGGTTGGTGTTTTATACATGCTACCAAATATTATGCAAATCTCAATATTATGATATTATCTCCAAAAAAAATTTGATATATAATTCATTATTCATCTAATGATCATGCTAGATAGCGTGATACTCTTGAAGTGAATATCTTCAATGATTGAGATTATTAATATCATTCTATATCAAGAGGGAGCATGAAAGTTTATAATAGGAAACCTTAGAAAAAGAGAGGGAGAATATAGAGGATATGAGGGAATATGAAATTTGAAACTTCATCAGAGGTAATTTTTAACAAGAGCTCAAAATTTGATATCAGATTCAGAGGAAGTGACCTTGACAAGGATCAAAAGGTTAGTAGTTCTTCGCAAAGAAGTAGTTTCAAGTGCAATCCCTTGTAACAGATTTTTCTCTATGAGAAATAAAGTTGAGGTGAAAGCCCTTGCTCCATGCTCTAGGAGAATCTATGGTGGTTCCACCCTCTAACATGGTTCATGGTGGATATCACGTGAGTTAGCATATATGGATAGTGTCATGAAAGGTGACCACTTTTCATTGATGTGTTTGTGAGATCACTAGTGTATGGTGATGATATTAACAATGGTTTGACATGTTATGATGATGGACTACATTAATTTGATGTCTTGGAGACCATGATAACCAATATTTCATGATGGACTACTTTAAGTTGTTGTCTTAAAGATCATGATACTTGTCATCATGGACTACATTAAGTTGTTGTCCAAGAGATCATGATTGTTATCTAAAAGACTACATTTAGTTGTTGTCTTGGAGTGTGTTATATATCATATAGCACATATGTTGAAAATAATTGTTTAATTGTATATTATATTTGACGTTACACAAAATGTCAAGTCTTTAACATTCAATGCCTGCCAAGTTCGCTTGGGCAATGAAGAAAATTTCCAATATCTGTCGAGCGTTCCGGTCAGAATCAAGTTTAGAGTTAGCAATTTTTGAGTTCACTCAAGCACCAAAGGAAATTTGCAAGAAGATAGTGTCTACCAAGTTCACTTAGGCAC
The DNA here is from genome assembly GCA_028749045.1 of Cupressus sempervirens. NCBI lineage: Eukaryota > Viridiplantae > Streptophyta > Pinopsida > Cupressales > Cupressaceae > Cupressus > Cupressus sempervirens. Next base: position 464,101,895 of record CM053785.1, on the reverse strand, counting down.
CAAAGAGAAGTTGGCATGGAACAAGTTTTAACCAAGATTGCTCAGTTACCAAAGGGAATTAAGTTCAAGATGTAGTATTAACCGAGTTCACTCAGTTAACAAAGGAAGTCTGAAGAAAGTCTTTTTTGAGTTAGTGCTGACCAAGCTGGGTCAACTAATGGAGAATTTTCTTTAATCAACATATTTAGTTTGATAGATTTATTTGTTAAGTCTAGCCGACTTAAGGGATGAATATTGAATATTTGTTAGTGTATTTAAGCCAGCTTGACTAGGCAAAAGATATAAGTATAAGGTCAATTTGTGGGATTAAAAGAGAGAAGCATGGGATGGAAAATATAAACCAAGGAAGAAAATTGGAAGGATAGCAGAGTATCCTAAGTTGACCGAGCTAAAGAGTTTTATCTAATTAAGGAGGATCAAGTATTCAAGCCAGAATAGAGATCTGAAATCAGCACTACAGTTGCATTAGCAATCAGGTCATATCATTGTTACTCTCAAATAATTGTAGTAGTGTATCAAATCTCTTAATAGAGTTAGCTTAACAACTATTTTCCAAATCCTTTAACAAGGTGGCATTTCTAGATTAAAGTGTCTAAAGACCTCTAACAAGGCCACTCCTAATAGGGTGATTTAAATCCTTTAACAGGGTCACACCTAACAATGTGTTTGCTAACCTTTAATAGGGTCAGCTCCTAATAGGACTCACTTCAAAAGAGTGAAAAATGGTAAGTAGTTGCAATTGATAGTTTTCCGAAATTGGATTTCCATGTTAAATCCTAGTGTCATATGTGTTTATGTTATTTGCTTTGTGTTTCTACAACTAAGTTAATTGTGGTTAATAACACTAAACATCTTAAGAAGTAAATATTTCAGTAATTTCTGAGTGTTAGAGATTCTTAGTGTTCACCAAGTGATTCCAGTGCTAACCAAGTTACAGTAGTATTTCACTTTCAATAGAGTTTTGATTTTGATTTGTATTGACATCTAAGGGATCTGGGATTTTTTTTTGTGGTAACTATTTCACCTGTCCCCTCTCATTTACTCCTCTTATATTTCCAACAATTGGTATCAAATTTTTTGGTTCTTGTAGAGTAGTTTTCAAGTACCTAAGCTAAAGATCAAGATGTCTTATAGAAGGGAGATCCCTAAGATGAACATAGATAACTTCAAGGAATGGAAGAAAGTCATGAGATTGCATTTGGAAACCATTGGAGACTCGGGTCTAATGTACCTGGACACCAAGTATGTGGAACCTACTAGAACTATGAGTGTTGAAAAATTATAGAAAGAAGAATCATGAAATTAGGATGATTGATATTGCCTCAACTCTCAACTATGCTAAATTTGATGAAGTCAAAGACTATGGTATTGCTTATGAGATGTGGATCAAGATGAAAGCCATCTATAGAGGAGATGACAAGTAAGGAGAGCTAAGGTAGAAAGTCTTAGAGGTCAATATGATTAAATGAAGATGAGAGAGGATGAGAACATTTCAAAATACAATGAAAGAATCAAAGCCAGTGTGTATGCAATCAGAGCCTCAAAAGGAAAGATAGATGATGAAACAGTGGTAAGCAAGGTTCTTAGAACCCTTCTTCCTATTTATGCAATTAGAGTTTTAGCAATTGAAGAGGTGAGATGTGATCCCAAGAATGATATAACACTGGATGTACTAGTGGGAAGGTTGACAAAATTTGAGCTAGATAACTATGATAACTATGTTCCTAGCTCTAGCAACCTTAAGTCTGAATTTCAAGCCAAGCTATCACTCAAGAAGAAAGCTAAAAATCTAGAAGGCAATTTGGCAGTGAAGATGAAGATGGTTCTAATGAATATCTTGGTGTTATTGAAGCATTACTTGCAGGAAGATTTCCCAAGGGCAAAGGGAAGTACAAAGGAAAAATTCCTTTGATCTACTTTTCTTGTGAAGAAGTTGGTCACATTGTTGCAAGGTGTCCAAATAGAGAAGACAAAGAAGAAAATAAAAATGAGAAATACAAAGGCAAGAAGGATTTCAAATGCTACAAGGACTACACCATAAAATTCAAGTGACACCATAAAATACACATATGCATATTACGAGTTTCAAGTGACACCATAAAATTCACTACTACGTAACATTCAACACCTTACAAAATACAAAATGCTACAAACATTTAGATTACAATACAAATAAAATATGAGACAACGAGGTTTGAATCACTTTATTAGGTTCAACCTTAGTCTTACAATTTGCACATAGGGTCAATTATCGATTCTCTAATAAATTCCAAGGCTAATAATCCTGCACACTCAATTTGCACATCACATTGATGAAAACATCAAATTTCATTTAAATAACCTCTATCTCATTTTTGCATACATATTTGATCATCACTAATCTCATAATTGAATCATCATAACATATTCATCGATTCGAATTAAAATACTAAAATAATCATCATAATGCATATGTATACTCAAACATCATAACATCAGCAATAAGGCATACTGCACTATCTGAATGCATATAACCTAATCATTAAGGTACCAAAATCAACATCATCATCATAAGGTGAAACACCTCCTATCATCACTAGTACAATTAATATAGTAAGTCTTGAATCATAGACTAACAAACATGAATGTATCAACTGATCTCAATTTCCATAAGGACACCTAAACCATAAAATGTTACTTCATATCCATTCAAATCTCGTATAATAAATTTAACAGAGAAATTCATATATAATAAGTACATAAGAGGAGGGGTCTTACAATTTAGGTCTAGCATTGTATTTAGAACTATAGTTAAGGTTAGTATTAGGTCTATGGTTAGGATTTAGGGTTAGGATAAATATTATGGTTGTAATTAGGGTTTATTTAATGATTTGATGTAGTGCTTTGGGTTAGGGTTAAGATCATGATTAGGGTTGTGTCTTAAAAGTATAGTTAGGGTTAGGTTTTACATTTGGGTTATAGTTATTGTCAAAATTAAGATCATGATTAGGATTAAGGATAGGATTAGTTCAAATTCAACTTTCAAATAAGTATTTTTCCTGTATATGTTTTTTAAAATAAATAACAATATATATCAAATAAATATTAACATACATCAAAAGCCACTGTAAGTGCACACCATAACATAGGTTATAAATCATTTCTACTATAAGAAGATAAATGACTTTTTTCTAGGAAAAATAATCCGTCTATATAATTTGTAGTTATGAAATATGATATACTTATGTTTAGGTTTAGGGTTTTCATCATCTTTTTATGGTTAGAGTTTAGCAATATGGTCTTTATTTTATTAAGGTTTATATGATAGTTAGGGTTAGCGCTTGATTTTAAGGTTATGGTTAAAACTATGATGAGATTTAGGGTTTTGACCATTTTTCTAATTTGGATATTTAGGTAACAGCTAGGATATGTAAAGGTTTAGAGTTTTAGGATTATTGTTAGAGTTTGGTTTATAATTATATATATTTTGATATGGTATTACTTAAATGTCATATCATTTAAATATGATAGCATTTAAATACCATTTATTAAGGGTTAGTGTTAGGGCTTGATTTATGATTAGAGTTTTAATTATGATTTAGAGTTAAAATTAGGGTTTACATCATGAGTAGAGTCAAGGTTAAGGTTGGATCTTTTAATAAATAATTATTTTAGTCATTGTTTACCATTTCTATTTATCTCAAGCAACTTCGAGGTTCACATAAGCTATTATTATATAAATTCATGTGACAAACTTTTATGTGCAAATCATTAGTAATAGATACAATGTTGCATATTATAGAGTAGGACCAAATCATACTTGCAAAAATATGAGTTATTTGTAGTTATAATGGTTAGAAATTAATAATTAAATCAAACAATTCTTTATTTAGAAGACAAGTCTTTCTTCAAGATAATTTTTGTAGTCATTGAATTCTTAGTAAATATATGTTTCTTATTATATAAATATAGAAAAAAATCTTCTTCTTTTTAATTTATCAAATAGAAGAGGAAATAAACTGATGTTTTTGAAGAATTAAAAAAATAAAGGGATAAATTAAAATATTTCTTAAATACGTCATTTTTAAATCGCTATTTAGAAGAATATACTATTATTATAATAGTTATACAATATAACTTAGAGTTTGATGATGAAAATAATCTCTTTGATAATGACTCCAATTTTATTAAAGTATCAATATCTTTTATTATTATTTAAGTTATAACTTGTCCAAATTACTTAACACTACTTTATTTAGATTATAATGTAAATTTAGTATATTTAGTTGTGAATTTTTTATTAAAAAAATAGATTTATAGTAATATTTATATTCTACCCTATTTTCTTTATCATGCAAATCAATTTAAATTTTATTCTACTTTTAAATTATTAAATGAATTTTAAAATTCAGATTTAAAATATATATAAAGTTTCTATTATTTTCTACATATATAAGCAACATTTTTGTTTTTTTCATGAAATTATTTTTAAAGTTAATTGTCTAGTTCAATTGACTAATATATACAAAATAGGACACTTCTATTGATTTATAGATATATAATCCAAAAACTTATTTTATTATTCTTTTTTTTTTGTAGATGTCATCATTTCAAATTCTAAACTAATTAAATTTTCTTAGTTAGTTAAATAAACATTTAAAATTTAAAATGAATTCTATTGTAGAATTTACAATTCTAAAATTTAAAATGAATTGAAAAGTTTAAATTGAAAAAAAAAATCTACTTTTTTAAATTTTGAATGTATCATCAATTTTAGAATAAATCTAAAACTAAAATCTCACATATCATATATAGAGCCTTTCTATTTTCCTCTTACATATGTAACCAATATTTCTATTCTTATTTTCTTTTTACATGCAAAGTGTTTTAAAATTATAATTATAAATTAATTAATTTTAGATAAATTGAGAAGTACAATATATACAAAATAGAACATTCTATTTTTTAGTTAATTTTAAAATAAATTTAGAAGTACATTATATACATTATGAACAAGATGAGTTCTCTTACAAGTTTCTTTGGATAGATGGAAATAGCACAAATATGAGACACAAATTGATAATAAAAGGAATATCAACAAACATAAATTAGATGGTTTTGACCTCTATAAGCAAGAAGGTACTATCCTCATGTTCCTCATATCCCAAGTTAGTGTTTGGGAGCATCTAACATGGTAATTTCTCTCCATATAAAACTAGAGAATAAGTTGAGAATGCAAGATTATCATTAATTAAAGATGATGAAATAGTTGAATTGATTATTTTAGAGTTTACTAAAGTTAAATTAGCTATAATGGTGTTGTGTTCCCTAAGGTTAGAGGTGATGGTGTAAGTTTTGAATTATCTTCAAGCAAAGTTGAATTAAAACCGACCTTGCATTACATACAATTGCTTGATTTATTTTTGATTCCCATTAGTGGAAATCATTCAAGCCATTTGATTTTTGGAAGAAACTTTTGGAGGCATGACCAATTTTATCCATGGTTACATTCAATAATTCATAGAAGTATATGATGAAAATGGGATTTTGGTCATGAAGATGTACACAAAGTTTTCTTCTATGTAGTGAATCTCCCTTTCATGTGTTATATAAGTGTGCATTCCTTTTTTTTTGCAATGGATCTACTTTTATGAGTTTGTAAGTCACTTTACATGAGAATTCTTCGATGCTCTTGGTTAGAGAAATTTTCTTATACTTGACTCCTATTTTTTTGCTTGCTCACTTATACCATCATATCCTTAGGCTTTGTCAAGATCTGTAATATTTTCCCTGCCCTACTCTCTAACTCTATAGCCCAATGTATTTAACACATTGATCTTATAGATGATCTTGCACTCATTTTTTTGTTCTTCATAATTATCATTTCTGATTAGAGACAACTAACCCTACATTTGAAACTAGCCAAATTCAAAAATTTTAAACCTACCCAATTTCAAGACATCTAATTTTATGAATCTATGATAATTGAAACAAAATTATTTCATGTGTTTGTGTTTTCTTCATTTTACATCATATGACCAAATTTCTTGAGAAAATACCTCACTATTTGAGAAATACTATGTTTCAAGTTTTCATCAACAAATCTATGGTTAGAGCCAAAAGAATTAAATTTAGAGGCATATAGCTAAAATGAATTATGGGTTGTTATTCAAAGTTATTTCGCATGATTCAATCAAAATTTCAATAATATTATTTTCTTGTTGAAACTCTTGTATGTGGCTTCAAAAGAGTAATTAAAGTGTTTGAAATCTTAGTGATTTTGAAGACATATTCAAACCTAACAAGGTTGCGAAAACCATGTAGGAACTAGAAAAGGTGGTCAAAAACACCCAAAATCATGAAATTAAATCTCATAGCAAAAAGGAAAGAAAAAAGAAAGAGTGAAATTAGAGTTTTAAGTAGTTTTGTCTTTATTTTATATAATAAAAAAGAGGCTTGATATGATATAAAGGAAGTCAGAGGCATTTTGTCTTTCTTTTTCATAATCAGAAAGAGGCTTGATATGATATAAAGGAACCTAGAGGCGATTTTCTTCTAAAGGATGGTAACATATGTGAATGGTTCAAAAGTCATTAAAAATAATCAACGAAGAACTTGTTACTACCAATCTTAATTTTGAAATCTATAGGATAAGGATGAGAAAACTAATGCAATAGATGGAATAACAAGTCAATTTCAACAAATTCTTCTAAATTCTCTACATGATGGCATAGATGATAAGAGAGGAGCTATAATTAAAGTCTTTGATGAAGATCTGCCAACTAGCTGTCATTGTAACCAACATTTGAGTTGTCTTCCTAAACAATGTTTGGAGCTACTTTTAGGATAAGAGAATTGTCATTTACATTAATTTTTGAGCTCATTAATGAGTTAATATTATGTTTGTAAAAATGTGAAGTCCCTTTATTTGATTATTATTTGTAATTGACCATTTTTAATAAGTTGTTTACAAGAACTAAAAGGTTTACTTGAGGGCATATTTATAGTGAATTCTTAATGAAATTAAGATATTCAATTTTGGGAAAGGAGGCTACAATAGTGTATTTTCTTTTCAATCCCAATCCTTTGTGCATGGGTACAAATTCTATGGGTGTTATTTTGCATCAAGAAAATAAAGGATATTCTTTGAATTTATGTGTCTAATTGGATTACCTATTGATTGTCATTTTTTTTGGTGTTTTTCTCAATTAATCATTGATGTCTCCTCTCTTAAATTAGATTATGATGTGATCAACAAGTCTTGATATGTTGTATTATTTGAAAATAATCCTTCTTTATTCTTTCAATTATTAGTCGTGTGTTATAAATGGGTGATCTATGTGTCATTTTATTCATTCTCTTCACCCTAAATTTACCATCATGTTTGTGTCACGGTTATGTAAAAATGTTAGTATATTTGGCACTTTCTAATCAAAAGCATACCCTTGAAAAAAAATTATATCATCCCCAACTATTAGTAGCATTTTCCTTTTTCTATTGGGTGATAGAGCTAAAAATTAACTAATATTCATAAAGAAAAATATCTTCATTAAGACAAACCCATTTTGGTAGCTCAGAGTCTACTCCAAAACCAAAAATTTTAATAACACATAAACATATTTTAAAATCTAGTGATACACCCATCAAGTATGGTTGATAGTTTAGGGATCATCAAGGAAAGGTTTTTGAAAATATCCAACAACAATCTTTATGTACTTTTATATTTTATTTGTATGCTATATGTGAAATTTATATTAGGTCATCATGTGAAATATATCGATTTTGGAGAATTCTAGGAAATGCATTGAGGAATGCCTCAAGGTAGACCCAAATTAATAATGCACATGCAAGGTTCATTTTTCCCCCACTCATAATGTCCTTAAATCTTTTATTTAATACTATCTATTATTAGATATGTGATATTGCAAAGCCTTTCTACCATATGCTCTTTGGTAGAGAATTTGATTAACCAAACTTCTCAAATGGCACAATCACATGAAGTAAATGATTGCATTGGACTATTTCACATTACAAACCCTCTTCATCAACACACATCTTTATGCCTCAACATTGCAATATAGATAAGGAATTGTGATCAGGTCTTGTTGAACAAATGATAGATCATTTGTTGATCCCATTAGAATAGGATTCCATGTTTGTTTCTATACAACCTAAGATAGTGAGACACCAAATCAAATGAATAGTCAGGGTAATCTATCTTTGGGGTAAAATTTGAAGTTATATCAAGATATTTCCATTTGAATTTAATATTTTTTTGATTAAGATAGTTTAAAACATATTACAATAGAAAATTGTCACATGTGGTTTCAAAGACTAAGCAAAAAATTAACCACTATAGGCATATCAATCCCCAAAAATATCTATAATTACAAAATGGGGGAGAGCGGAGAAGCTAGCATAGTTATGTCAAAGTGGATTTGTCACAATTAGGTCATTGTACATGTATAGTCTTTCTTGTATATTACAAAAAATTACATGTTACAAAACAGTAGTCCTTCTATCAAAAACAAAGAAACATGGATTAATTCCATCCATACCGAGGATCGAGGTACTGAGCAACAAGAGCACTAGAATCATTATAAACAATGTGAGTGGGGATACCCCATGTGTCCATGGAAGAAACTCTTTGAACATCAAGGGTCTCAATAAGAGGAGTAGCATCACGTTCATTCCCTCTTTGGTCATTCATTTCAATTTAATATTGACAAATACTAAAATATTATATCAAATGGAGGAATAGTTAATGATAGAGGAGATTGTCAAAGTTTTTTGGGTATAATTTTTACCATTCCATTTAGCTTAGGGTTTGATGGTTTAAAATCTTTTAGTGCACATAAACCATTTTCTATTATATGCATTTCCCCTTTTAGTTAATTATTATAAGTACTTTATATCAATACCAATGTGTCTAAATTTCATTCCAAATGTGGGTGACGACCCACCCCAATCAACATGATACATGATCAAGGCAAACACTTCATCATCCATTAAGAGTTTCATTCATTAAATGACTATTTGAACATCAAATACGAATCAAATCAAATCACTTACATTATTCTTTAATTAATAGTTTACAGTTTTACAATTCGTAGCTTTTGATTGAATGAAAAAGCCTTTTGAAGGGGCCCTGAAACCCTATATAAAAAAAAGGTTTGAGAGGGACTTGAAATCCCACAACTAAAGATATTCAAGACTACTCACAAGATAAAGTGGGACAAAGAGAAATGGGGAAAAACCAATAATAGGGAGAAAGCCAACAAGCTTACCCCACCAAGACAAGAAGTTGCATGAAAGCATAAATGTCCAAGGGAAACTCAAACCAACCAAACACAACTAAGATTTACCTTTTTACTTTCCCTTATGGGAATAAAGGATCATTTCAAATGAGGACTAAGAAGATTTTGATTTCTTTCTTATAACTTTAATTTGGTCCTCTTCCACCCTAGTAGTAACATCTTGCATGTAGTCAAATCCAATACAAAATTAGTACCCACACCCTAGGAAGGACCAATAAAAGTAGCAGGGATGCCATAAATTGTAGAAGGAAAGACACATCGTGAAGAACTAACTAGACCATCAAAAGTAGCAGCGCTAACAAAAATCTGAGAAGGCAAAGTAGGTCAAACAGGAGTGTGAGATCCAGAATTAGAGACAATCAAAGAAGGATGATTAGACACCACCCGATCAAGAGCAACACTACCAAGAGGACTTCCAATAGTGGCACCAACAAAACTACCACCATCTTGACTCCCAATAGAGGTAGAAGAAAAATAACACATTGAACCACATCAATAATCGGAGGTAGACTGGAATTAGCAATCAAAGAATCTTGTGCAACCACCTAGGAAAAGCTTTTCTTTCGAATTGTGTAATGCTCTAAGAAAACACTCTTCCACCAAGAAGAGTATTTGTTCTGTTTCTCTAATATGCATTAAGAAGAACCATGACAAGCCTTGAAACATCATCGACATCTAAAGGAGGTACCCTCATAGTCAAGTGGCTGAATGCATGATCTAATGAAGGAATCTATCTTCATCTTAGCAAGGAGACCCTTAGAAACATCCAGGTCAAACAAAACATAAGAAAAAGTAGAATGAAAGATATCAAAAGAATATTCATTCAACATCAAAAAATCCCCCAAAGACTCGCCCACTTCCTCCAATAGAGAATCTTTCCAAAGATGAAGGGGAGGGTTGGGGAGTTAAATCCAAATCAAGATCTTGCTAATAATTCGGAAGTAAGATTAAAACCACAATGCAAAAGTATAAATCAACATATATTTATCATCCCAACTAAAGAAGTGATCACATAAGGCCTTAGTTCTATCCTCGGTGATATCAAATTTAGCAATATAATAACCCTTTTGTCATAGGGAAAATATGGATTGTAGCAAATAAGATTGAATTCCAATTTTGGGAAATCCATTCATGCAATTGAGGGAGGCTCAACTAAAAGCCCCTAAATCGACAAATAACTTCATGAGAGGTAAAAATACAAGTGTTTTGAATGACCTTTTCAATCTTCAAAGAAAGCTCAAATGTAATATTTTTGCTAATAGGTAAAGTATCCTTGTGTTGCAAAATTGTAGATTTAGAACCAGGTACAAAAGAAGAGATGGGGCCCTATAAGAACTCATCTCCACTAGATAATGGGCCATAGAGAGATTTCAATGGTTTTGAAGACATGTTCAAACCTAACAAGATTGTCAAAACCATGTAGGAACTGGAAAAGTTTGTCACAACCACCCAAAATCATGAAATTGAATCTCAAAGTAAAAAAAGGGTGAAATTAGATTTTAAGTAGTTTTGTCTTTATTTCTCACAATTATAAAGAACTTTATACGATATTAAGGAAGGAAGAAGCATTTTGTCTTATTTTCTCATAATCCCAAAGAGGCCCGATATGATATAAAGGAAGGCAGGGGCATTTTTTCTTATGTTTTCGTTATCACAAAGAGGCTTGATATAATAGGAAGGTAGAGGTGAGTTTCTTCTATAGTATAATAACATATGTGAATGGTTACAAAGCCATTTAAAACAATCAATGAAGAAACTCCTTCATATCCTTCATCATCTTTTTAGTTTCTTTTTAGTTCTACCACCAGACGACACACCCAAACCAAGAAAAATAGGGATGAAAATGCCAATATTAGGGCATGTTGGACCTTTAACACCCGCACCCATGTCTAAGAAACTACCAAGGAAGAACCAGGTGTGGTAGGAACCTTGGCACCATTATGGGTAGACCTTAGATGTTATTATATCCTTAATGAATTCATTATATCCACTCTGATTTCACATCTCTGAGTTCTTTATTGTATTGTTTAATATTGTAGTAGAAGGTTTTGGGTAGCAAGAGACCACTTTTATTTAGAAACAATCATAGACTAAGAGTCCATCATAGTCTACCAACCCTTCAAGCACACACAAGTGGTGCATTAAAATCAATAAATCAATCACAAGTTTTAGATTCGCCACAAGGGAAGAGTCGAGCAAACCATTAATTTGTTTGTTTATGTGTCTGCATTTTTATTTTATTTTATAATTAGTAGCCTAATAAGGCGGCACACCCTCACACAACAACTTGAAGGTGTCAAAGAGAACAACACTAGAACAAAGGTGTTGGATTTTAAATACCATCAACAACTTACACAGACAGAACAAGTGTTACCCAAAAAAAAAAATAGACTATCATGAAGGCTACTAGCTCTCCTCAAGAATGTGAGAGTCACTCATTCACCACCCCTGGAGAAGAGAGTGAGTTAAAGAACTATTTTTCCTATGTCAATGGACAAATTTCTAGGCAATGTTGTCCTTAGGATCCCCACTACAAGGGGAAGAAACTAATGAAACTTCATTTGAACTTTTATTAGCAAGTGGTCAAAGTGTTAAGAAATGTATGCATTGCTCGTTGAAGCTTGGACTAGAGTAGGAGTTGAAGGGAAGAACGGTCCACATGAATAGAGAGGGTTGCACTAATAGAAGCGGGAGTGGCATCCTTGTGGTTTACAATGAAATATCACTTAGGTTTGTATAGGTAGCATCACTCAAATTTTTAGTAGGAGCATGACTCAAATTTTCATAGGAGCATTACCCAAATTTGAAGTAAGAGTCTCATTGTCATTGCCGGCCTATGAGGAGTCCTCAAAGGTAGAATTAGAGAGAATCAAAAGATTGAACAATCAAATGATCATCATTTGTATCATTCCACTACGTGACAGAACCTTTACAATGCAAAATAGAACAATTTGTAGCTAGATGTCTAGTAGAGAAGCATTGTTAACATTGAAAAGGGAGGCCCTCATTATCTCATGATTTGAGTCCAAGGCCTATCCCCAACCATGAGCATCACATCCCCAACAATGGTGTAGAGATATCTATGTCAACCAAAATGTAAGAAATTGTAGTGTGGCCTAGCAAATTTGCAGTATCATCTACCTTCAAAACAAAGGCCAATAGAGTTTGCAATGGCCTTAAAATTAAGAAATCTCCCAAAAATGGAGTGTGAGATTGAGAAGATGAACTCACATAGAGCACACATTGAGCAGTTCAGTGAGGGTGTTGAAGGAGATTGTCCAATGTTTGACAGAAAGAGAGTGATTCTCCCAAACTCACAACTTTGTCAACACCAAATCATGGTCTTTAGAGAAAGAAAATACTAAAAAATAAATAAATAAATAATTCCCCTTTGCGCAAGGGAAATGTTCAATGTTACTAGGAACTAAGGGTTGCCAAGATCTTTTTATCCAATTATGTTAGATCCTAGAAAAGAAGGTTGGAGACTAGTAAATCTATAAAGCAACCCATGATGTTGATGGCACTTCACAATTTTCACCATATTTGGGTCGCACACCATCATAGGCAAGGCTTTGGCATAAGACATGGGTCGAGCTTTCACCTTTGGAGGAATAGTACAGCATGAGCATAGCTTCGTCCACCAATATGAGCATTTGGGGTGGGTGGAAGACCCTTCCCCTAGTAGCAATAACATCCCTCAAACCACTAACAATGAGGTGTGAAGTCAACTCTAGCCCATGAAGAGATGAAGAAGAGAGTTTAGGGCAACACTACAGTAGACAACAATATGGAGGCCCCCAACTACAAGTCATCCCCCACACATAGAAAACTCATTCACTGAAAGAATCTTCGTAGAGTTTAAATGCACAAAGGTGGAAATAGTAATTGGAGAAAACATCATTGGGGCAGAATAATTAGTGATATGTTTGTTATATATGTGAATTTTCTATAAAAATGTTGAGTTGGAATTTATAGCAATTTTTAATATATATTTACCATGATGAAATATACATTTTGATATACAATATAGCATTTCATGTCTACATGTATTCCTACTCTGACACTTAAATTGTATGTGATTATTTTAAATCATAAGATAATACATGTATAATAATTCTTAATACTATAAGATTTATAAAAACATATTGCACCCTATTCATAAATATTGTCATATACTCATCTAGTGACTATAATGTTGTCTTTGAAATTATTATATACCTTTCTTCTTTAATTGGCAGGCATTGATCATATGTCGATATTATTAATTTAATGACATAATCTTTATGTATGAAGTTACTCATTTTATAGACTTTCTCTATGTGAAGTTGGCCCTTGTACTTTTGATTTTCTGCTAGCAAAAGTAAGCCACATGAAATTGGACAAAAATAAGAGACGTTTCTTTAGAGATTCTTGCAATGTAACTATATGAAGAAATGAAGGTATTTGGGAAAACTCAAATGAGTGAAGTGCACACAACCATAGTTTGGACAAATATGAGAAAGGTTTCTTTAGAGGAGTTCACAACCTACCAATACGAAAAAATTAATATATTTGGAAACTTCAAATGACATAAGTGTTCCCAACCATATTGTGCAAATAAACTATAAAATGGACCTTGAGCAAAATTTAGGAGGATCCAAGGTTGAGTTTTTCAATGAGTTGTGGTAAAATAAAGAGATGAATTGGTAAAATGATCTGGATTGTTGCAAACCCACAATTGGTTTTGAATGAAATTCCCATAGAGGAGTAATATTGTGAGTTAATATATGAAAGTGAGCTATGCATCCAAGATAGAAACAATGTTATTGATGTCATGACAATAATGCATCAAGAAGACAAAGGAAGGCATTCAATATATTAGGGGTGTTTACAGTAGGAATATATAGGTTTAAGATAGATACACTAACTCTTGACAATTTCCACCAATTCATAAGCCATGACTGATAGAAATAGCTAGAATCCTACACAAGGTGGAAATTGAAAAGAAAAACTGGTGGCAACCTATGGCTACTAGTGCAAATGCAATCCTACTCAAACATCCAAGAAAAAATACAACCTAGCACACTCTAACTATCACAAGAAATGAATTTGGGACGAACAAGCTAGAATTTATAACAATGTTCTCCATTAAGTGGGCAAATGCTTGGCCTGTAATGGGAAGGCTATATAGTCCTAGGCGAAAGTGATAAGGAAGTAACATATGACATAATACCTTTCAATCTTCATTTATAAATCCCTTATGAATGTATTCACAAGCTTATTTCTTCTTTTCTTGTAGTTTTATATATTTATACTAACTATAGTAATAGTAAGTATATTCTGATCTAAATTATATATATATCTTGCTCAATTTAGAATCACTGCCAATGCAATACTAATATATGTGTACAATATAGAATTGTTGCCCAATGTACTAGTATTGTCTGTAATGTTTGTATGTTCCGAAGGAAAATGATCATCTCTTGATAATTATTATATTGGAGTCATGTTCCCTATGGGGGCATGACTCTAATGTGGCTTAAGCCACGTAGGGTCATGTCCCTATATGGGACATGCTTTATCAATAATAGCAGTTGTTACAAATAATAATCACAGCCAAAACACTCAATCTTCACTTTGTTATAATCGATTTTAGGGAACACCTTTGGATATGTTATCAATCAATTTAAGAATATTGATCATAATTTTGATTATTAATTTCCTTGACAAGAATCATTAGATATATTATAATTATTCATTGAACATATATGTGTGTGTGTATATATCTGTACACACACACACACATGTATATACACAACACATACATATACATATATGCATATATGTGAGTACATGCATATGCGTGTGCATGTACCTGTGTATATATGTATATGTATGTATATATATATATAATATTATCTAATTTTTTTAGTCAAGGACAATGATGAACAACTTGGTAATCATGATGATTGATTAACATACTTTATGATCAAATAAATCCGACTTAAGCTATAACATTAGTAGGAAGAACATAAAGGCCCAAAGATAACTACCAAGAAAGTGTATGAGTTAAAATGATTCTTTGATTCATTTAAGTATGTCATGTTATATATCGCAATGCCAACCTGAATTAGTTTCCGAGGACAATACTAGAATAAACTAACCCTTACCAATATGGAAAAAAATTGGGTTCATTCATCAAAGTTAGTTTAGTTTCCATAGATATTAGGCGAGCATGTATATTTGATTTTTGCATGTAAATATCTTGATCTTGCTAAAGCCTATTAACCCTAGACATAGATCACGTCAGTAGTTGTGATTTGGCTGCCAAAAGTGGAAATGGAGGGCCCCATAAAATACTACTTTGTTTGTATGATGTATTTTCAGTGCCCAAGGCAAAGCAAAAACAAACCAGTGATTAACTTAGATTGAGGCCAGTCATAAATTTCATGGTAGGAAGAATGAGTCCTTGTTCTTCCTATTGAAATAAATAAGGTTGATGATTACTAGGAATTTCAACGGATATGGAGACTCACACCCCAAGGAAAATGTCAAAGGCTTTGTTTTGAAGAGGTCCTCAAAATGTTTGCAATCATTAATAAGGATACAAATTCACCATATTTTCATGATTGGGGTGTTAAATGTGACAATTTCTCTTAATTTGAGTCGAAAGAAGAAACTTTGGATAATACAAAGATATTCTATCTCGAAGATAGGTTGACAAAGATATTCTATCCACTAAGATGCTTCGATAGTGGCAATTGTGATCAAGGGACACACAAAGTTCTTCCAAAATGGATTGTACCTGTATCAAGATGATCATCATGCTAGAGACTATCCTATTTAGATATAAATGAAGAAAGCTCTGACAATAGGTACTAATAATCCTAGAAGGAAAGGTTGATAAGTAAGAATAAGTGTGAGCAGTTCAATGATTTGGAAAGTGTTTGGAGGATTTTCAATTTCTTGAAAAAAACTGGCTACAACTTTACTTGTTTGCATACCATACCTGAATCGTAGTTTTACCATAGCTAGTGATGGTTTGACAACCACTCTTGGTGGAGAAATGGAATCCAAGTCATAAAAACTTAAGAATTATAAGATGGGCTATACCTTAATAAAGGAGAGGCAGTTATACAATAGTTAATGCATTTTAAATGGCATCATTTTTTGTTGGGAAATCCTGAAATATGTTTTCAAACAACCCAATATAAATCCTTGACGAAGTAGATGGCCAGAGTTTCTTCATGTTAACAGTGATTTCATAGTCAAGTACATTAAAGGGAACAAGACATAATTGTGGATGCCTTGAGTACAAGGCATTTTAGCTTTGTAATCAATCTAAAATACATTTAAACAAATTTGAGCGCATATAGCAATAGATGAGCATTATTAGATAGTGAAAACTGATTTGTGGGCTAATCAAGTTACACATATATGTTTACAAACTGTCCCATCATTATCAACACATTAGTCTGTTCATGTTGAATCCATCCAAAACAACTTCCCTAGTTATTTCCCTTCATAAATCATCTACTCACTCGGGCCTAACTCTGCCTTCTTCCACAATGCCCCTGCACATTTCCCTCCTACCTTCTGTACCAAATTAATTCCTGTATTCTTTCTGTGTCACTGTCTCTACATTCCTCTACTTCTACTGCAAACCATCATCTCAATTCTAGAGGTTCCCTGGTTACTCCCCAACTAAAAGTATACATAATTCTGTTGATCCTTCATTAGAAAATTTCCGAAGCCATCCACACTGTTAATCAGCAGACTCATTCTCACAACTAAAAAATTTGTAGAAATCTAGACAAACATGAAGATGAAACAAAGTTTTATGAAAACATAGCAAGTCTACTCCATAAGCAATCGAGTGTATTTATCTAATTCATAAAAATAATATAGAGTTTGAGTTTGTGTAAGTTCTCTTCTTTAGCCATTGCAACTTTTATCAACTGTACCAAGGTAATTGAGTCAATCTTAATATGTAGAAAAAAAACATGGCAGCACAATAAGCCAACAAAGGAAGCAGCCAGGAAATAACATCGCTTTCACCACAGCGGGAAACAAGTACCCTCATGCAAAGGCATCTTCTTCAGCTTGCAAATCAACTCATAGTAGCAATGAAACAAGCAAATTCGTGGAGGAGACAAATGGGAGAATATTGCCAAACCATGTAGAGGAGACAATATCTCACCATATGAACTCACAATCTTGTGTAACTAATTTTATTCTACTGCTCTGTGATCCAAAAATGTTGTCAATACTTTGTAGTGCTATTACGCACTCAAGATATCCTGGGTGTCCACCTTTTTCAGTAATTGCATGTTTACCCACCCTCTAATCTCATATAAAGGATAACTTTTTGTATGCTGGAATCACCCTTTAATATTAAGGTTTTTTTGGTTGAACGCTGAGCATGATTTTCGCCTTATATTAAACCAAGAATTATTTGTCACGCTTTTATCTTTGTATTTGAAAAAACACACACAAATAGCAGAAGTCAAAAATAAAAGCATAGTCGGATCAAGAATAAATTATCAGGCTTTTATCTTTGTATTTGAAAAAACACACAAACATATAGAAAAAGTCAAATAAAATGCATACCTTGACATTCAAAGCAGATAAATTTCCATATACCTCTCAACATTCTAAGACATGCAAAGATACCTCAAAATGGACTCCACATTTAATTCACAAATGCAAAAAAATTGCAATTCCATCATCAAGAGTTGTTGTAGAAGATATACTGAAGCTGAGCAATCTTTTGCAAAACAGCTCACAGAGACGAAAGAATATTTGATATGGCCTCATCTATTAAACAAAAGCACTGGAAGGAAATATATCTAGCTATGCAAGAAAAAAAATCCATTCTACCCTGCCCATTTTAACTTCCAGCATCACTTCTGTAGCCTAAAACTGTAAATCTATTGCTCATACACTTGGTAAGCCACTAAAGAATTCAGTACTAGTACTATAGTTAATTCCAAACAGCATTTCTCTCCTCCTTTCACCAATCATCCGATAATTCAGTCTTTCACACAAAGATTGAACTTGCTTGTCCCCCTCAACATCAAATTCACGAACACAGCGCCTTCTGATTTTCCGAAGAGTATCTTTTGATGGTGTGTAACCAGCAGTCATCTACGCAGCATTTCAAAAGCTTGCATTAGATATATATCATACTACAATAACTGATCAAAGTAAATTAAAAAATAGCTTGGATATGTTACGCGTTAAGCTACACAATGTACCATGTCATTGACCACTGCCAAAGCCGATTTTGTATCGCGATTTAAAACATGAGCATCAACCACTAGGGAATATGACTTCTCATTTGGCTTGACACCCAAGCTTGTCATGTGTGCAAATACATTTGTCGCTTCAAAAGTCTACATCATGGCAATAATAAAAATTTAAAGTACAATTTAAAGTACATTTGAAAACAAAATAGATTAATCAGAATGCACTTGATCTAGATTACTGCATTTGCTAAAGCTGAGAAGCGACAATATTAAGGCATACACTGCACGCTGCTGTCCCAAAAACACATCAACCATTTAATGTTACAAAGTAAATATAAACTTCCCTCTTTGTTATGATTTTAAACATTTATGATCAAATGTAAGAATATACAGCATATTCTTTTTTATTTGCAAAACCAAACCTTACTAACTAGTTTCATTGTAAATATATTGCAAGAAAAACAAGGTAATGCCAGCAGCTAAACACAAAAATTATTCCCGTAATTCAAATGGCTAATAATGTTTTATTAACTACTCAATTTCTTCTTTTTATGGTTTTCTTTGAAATTGGATTTTCCAACAACAGCAATTGGCTTAGAGTGTTGAAATTGCAGAATGATATGCTTCTATTATTAGTTTTGTATTATCTCCAAAATGAAATGTAGAAAGTATTGAAGAACATTTGTAAATGTTTTAGGTTTTTAGAATAAAAGAAGTATCCAGACACAAATCAAGAGCATGTCTTTGCACTAGAAATTTAGTTTTTTTTATAAAGAAACATACAAGCATCCATAGTAAAAAACATATATATTAGCTAGGAAAGCATAGAACGAGGGCAAAAAAAAAAAACTGCTTTGCAGACACGTGATTGAAGTCTGCAGCCTGCCAAAGCCAAAAAGGGCCAGTAAAATAGAAATTAAGAGGGTACAATTAAGAGGGTACACTGCTGAGACTTAAAAACTCATCATGCACAACTGTAACAAAAATTTTGAACAGTTTTAGGAGGATGAAAATTTCTTGAAATATTAGGTGAAGCATCAGTTTAAATTTTCGATAATATGTACACATAAAATTCAAGTAATTGAATTCAGTCACTTGCAATAGGAAATCATTTGATTTGGGCTAAGCCATGTTCCAATGCAAATAATAGTAGACTCAACCTTTTATAGCAAGACACAAACCTTTAGAAACAGTGTCTTGTTCCCAGCAACCAGCATACTAACTCGATTTTTTTCACTGCTAGACAAATTCCATGGGTCCATCCACATATGCATAACCAGTAAGCTTTTAATAATGATCTTATAGCATGCATTCATACATCAACTGCTAGGGATGTTTACCGTACAGGGTATAAGAATACTTAACACATGTAGTATAGTAAGATATAATGCAAAACAGATACTTTATTCATATATGCTATATGCACTCAATGCTTACAATCCGAATACAATGATTACAATGATGATTTCAAGTCCATTTCGGACAATGTACATATACCTTCCCAAAGGGGTGACTCAAGCGTCACGCGCCCGTTTGGATACTATTCTACCCATCAGCTACACTATAGATTTTACCGACAAGGGAACCCAACAATTTGTTGGACCTTCATATCATATGAAGTGATGTAACCCAACACCAATATTTACACTTCTTAGACCCTATAACATAATCAGTCATTAACCAAACAAACCTTTTTTTAGCATATTACTAGCTCCATATTGTTTAGATAAGTGGATGTTTATATGAGATGAACCCGGATATAACTCTCCCATGAACATGCTTCAGAATTCATCTTTCCAGCTTACTAATGCATATACCTGCCCACAAGAGTGTTGGCCATCTCACTAACAGTATTAGGTCAACATCTTAGCAGAGTCATGCACCCAGCCTCCTACACGAGACAAATTAAAAAGGAAAAAACAAATAAATATATCTCCTGGCATTACAAATTGTTCCCCTTCACAATGCATACACACAACAGAACAATACTAATTTCAAAGAGACCTGCAAAATGCTGATTAAATAACCATATAGGCTAGAATAAAGGACAGTCACCAAAACATTCACATAAACACTTGCCTCTTCACACTCTTCTCTGTTCTGATTCACTAGTTTATCGCCCTTTTCCAAAATGTAATTATATCTAATGTCTTGCTGGACCTGAAAAGTAGCAATGGCCTGAAGTGTAATACTGACACGTCATTCAATGTTTATTTAATGAACAAAGACAAAATAAAAAATAAAAATAAGCAATGGCAGACATGAATCAATGGGATTTATTACATAGCCAAACAAAACTTTAGCATGGGCAAAACAATCATACAGCATTCATTATAGTCAAAAGTTGAGTGAGCCAGTTCAAGATCAGCTTCAAATACAGCACAAACAAAATTTAAAAAATGTTTATCAATCCAAAAATGTAGTTTTGTATAGAAATATGTCAATCTTTGTATAGATTCATTATTCTGAAAAATATGGAAACAACCGCCCCTTGAAAAGAATGTCAAAAAACTACACATGGGCTTTGCATTGATCATTACATAATAATATGATTTATTGACTTCACTAACACTGCATCTACTTGACTTTTTCATCCGTTCTCTAGGCATTTGAAATGGTATGTCCTATAAATATTCAATTATCATTATCATTTTGTCCTAAAAAGCATTAAATGTACCCATTTAAAGCTATCAAAAGTTAGAACATGTAAGAACTCGTTATTTATTTATTTTGATAAAAGAGGATATTTTAGCTGGTCAAATTTGAATGTCCTATCTGTTCCTATGTCCACTAAACTAGAGCTAGCATCAATTTTCTATAGATTAACATCAATTTTATATATTTGATATGTAACTTTAGGGCATTCTAGAAATTTATTAAAAACATACACTCCAATACATTTAAATGTAATAAAAATGAGTAAAATTCTATAAAAAAAAAATGTTTTTCAAATAAATAATAAAGCTTGGATAAATCTTAAAAACTGGCAAACACTAAAAATACATTTACCTTGATTGAAGAATCTCCTTGGTGCAAGTTGGTTGTTTTCATTGCACGAAGCACACTTCATAACATTGCAGTATTTTGCCCCCCAAAAAATTAGCATGTTTTAAGAATGAAAAATGATACAATGAGTGAAAACATATTGCTTTTGTCTTTTGTGTAAATGAAATGAAGGTTTTTGAGTCACTTCAGATTGACTAGGGTTTTAAAGATCACTTTATGTAGGTTTAGTACTGAAAAAAGTGTTTTTTTCTTTTTAAATCCTTTGCAAGTCCCTACAAGGCTGGAGGTATGGCCCAAGTACATCATACCCAAGCAGTCTAAGTTGTGCCCTACCCAAACCTAGGCCAAAAAAGCAATCTGAGACTTGAGGTCACACCCATCCACACCAATTAAAAGGCTCATAATAGGGAGACCTAACTTCATAGCTTATAGATAAACTCTACAATCTTTGGCCTTCAACAAATTGCTAAGCAAACTGCCACAATACAAATGAAAAGACGTGTGGTGGTCTTGCAGAGACCATGGTTGAGTTGGAAAACACAATACTTTTGGGTCGCAACTCATTGTCTTCTCACAACGGCTATATAAGGTACAAGGTCAATTAAGGGAAGGCATCAACTAAAGAGAAGAAAAAGCATTGAAGAGAAAGCTGATATTGGCAAATAAATTAAAGCATCTAAAGCAAGGAACATCATCAAAGACCAAACTCACCCCAGAAAACATTTTGAGGAACTAACAAGAATAAGGCAAAGGCAAACCCTTGGGGACAACATAAAATTCTAAAAGCTAGCTATTATGAACCCCAAAATATCCAAGAGATCCACTTACCTATTTATAGGACCTTGGAACCTTGGATCCTCCTACATTCAAAACCTTTATGCCACTCAACTTGATGTTGCTTAAATAAAGGAAAAGGATCACTCTAGCAAGATATCATCAAAAAATAAGCACTTCTTTGGAAAGGATAACTAAGAACAATTACTTTCGAAGATGATCGATTGAAACTCTGAAGACAACACCAATGGTATGATTGTAAGGAAAGTTAGGAGCCAAGGCATATATGTACGCAAAAGGAAGGCTATGAGGAAAAAAAGAAGTTTTAGGTGCAAAGATTAATGGGCTGCAAGGATAATAGAAAGAAGAATTTGTGTTATACGTGCAAAAAGAAGTGGGTGTTGGAACATATGTGTGGAAAGAGAAGCCAAGCTCACAAAATGGAGGTGATACTTGACACAAAAACAGGAGAAATCATGAAAAAAGACAAAGATATTAAGAAATCCAATCAAAAGATGAAGGGTAGTTTTGTGGAGGAGCACCTCAGATAGTTACAATGTTAAAATTTCAAAATAGACCAATTCCAAAACAAAATATTTTAATAGGTCAAGTAATGACATGCTTTGTGTATTCACACATATACTTTGTTTATGCTCTATGTCTTCATGCAATCAGGCGTGAACCTTGTATGTTCCATGTTTGTTCCTTTTTTGGATAATCAAGAGTATGAGAATAACTAGAGTACATCAAAAGATAAGAATTTATTATATTTGAGGTCATAGATGTGTCAAAATTCTCATCTTAATGTATGAAAGCCCTTATAGTGTATATTTCTCTAAGACAGAGAAATGTGACGTGAAGGCCCTTGTAGTGTATATTTCTCTAAGACAAAGAAATATGAGATGAAACCCCTTGTATAGCTTACATCTCTAAGATTGAGTTGTGTTTTCCACAATTGAGTATGGCCACTAGACATCATGTTGAGAGAAATCCATGATGAGACATGATACCCTTGAGTGCGACTCAAAGACAACCATGCTATGCCTCCCAAGCTAAGAGGGAGCATTGATCTTTTAGCATCAAGAGGTATTACCCCAATTGGCCAAATGAAGAGCTAGATTAATTATAAACCAAAAAAAATTAAAATTATTGGGTTGGCTATAAAATAGTTATTCTAGGATTTGTATAAGAGGAGAGAAACTCTCCTCAACCAAGGGATAATTTCAAGAGAATGACTATTCAGCAGATTCACAGCTCAACTAATTGTGTTATGCCTTCTTGGCGTATTTCTCAAGTGCAATTTATGTACCATGGCATCTGATATATTAGAAAAGAATTGCTGGGTTTTTCTCCGTTGAGGAGAGGGGTTTTCCCATGATAAAACATCTTTGTGTTCACTGTTATGTATGTATTTCTCTGCTTACTATTATATCTGACCTAAAAATAACAAAAAGTCATCACATAACAATTCTATGAGATCCAAATCAGGTCTCAGCAACCTATGATCATGTTAAAAATTAGTCAATACATTTTGGTAAATAACATATTTTTTTTAAAAATGTGTAAATTGATATACAAATTGAGATTGAACATAATAAATAGGATTGAAGTAATAAATTAAATTTACCTTCAACAACTCCAACCTTGAGAGGGATCTAAACATTGCTTGTGACATTTGATAATTCCTAACAAACATTTGTATCTCCCCACCCTCTTCGTATAATTGTCTCACCCACTCTATGTGAGTGCCAATTTGTTGCATCACCAAATTGAGAGTGTACAATGCATGTTGTCCGAAAAATGTGCTCATACCATGACTCAACCAATGCACCTACAGCCCTACAATTTTTTGCATTGTCTACAATTATTTGGACCACATTATCATTACCCACCATTCTCTAAGGACTTGATGGGAATTCTGGAAATGAAGTTTGCATCTTTCACTTCCTCTTTCCAATCAATTGCCCTCAAAAACATTGCCCCTCTGGGGTACACTATAATAATATTTATCAACGGATAATCTAGTATCTTTACATCACTCAAAAGTAATAGAAAGGCTTAATTCAATCCAAGAATCTCTAATTGGTTGAAGGGAGGTCTCTATAGTATCCATCTCTCTTTGCAATAAAGCAAAACACACCTTTTATACCCAAGACTCATGAAACTGGCAAGAAAACTATTGATTGTAGACACCATTTCCTACCAATACAGTGATCTCACCAAGCTGAAAGGAAGACCGTTCACTTATGTTAAATCTGTAACTTCGATATTATACTGATCTGATTGCACAAGATCATTCAAATCTATTCTTGCATAAAAGGCCTATTGATACTTGCTCCTTGTATAAAGACATGATCGGCGTCTCCCTTGGGTAATGATGTTTAAGTATGAAACTAAACTTAACATTAGTTAGTTTGTTAACAAACATAATCATCTTCCTATGGCACCATTTATGAGAAGTCAAGCAAAGGCCGACCTAGATAGTGTCATGTCTCTTGGAGGGACATGCCCTTTGGTCACCTTATTTATGTAGGGTGTGGTTGAAGGTTAAGGACACAATTAATAGAAGTATGCTTCTTAATCAATACTGCCCTAAGACAACTTGCAGAAGTTAAAAGCATTTCTAGAATTATATTTCTCCATTCATTCAAGACTGTATATTGAAGATTATCTACAACAAGCATAGAAAAGGTACAATCTAAGTCTGATTCATAAAAAAAATTCACAAAAACTTTATATGGTATCAAAGCTCTAGTAGTCGAACCTAGGCTCTGCAAATTAAATAATCAGATTTGATATATATCTAGCATCATTCTCCTATCCTCAATGCCACACACAATCAGACCCAAGGACGGGCTTGATGGGAAAGAACACTTTGATGCTTGGAAATTCAGAATCATGATTCTTAAAAAAAATGATGTAAAAAAATTTGTTTATTCAGCATCCAGACAACTTGCTATTGAACCTCATAAAACTATCTGGAGTAAAAGAAATAGGAAAGCCATACAGATCATATTAGATGGAGTGAAAAATGAAATAGTACCCATGCTAACAAAACATCAAACAACATTTGATATGATGAATGTATTATTAGATGCATATGAGGTTAACAATGCAACTAGAGTTCTCGCACTAAAAAGGCAACTAAATCATGTACAAATAAAGAAGGAAGAATCGATGAATTCTTACTTCCTAAGGGTTGCTAGTCTAAGAGATGAACTTGCAAGTATAGTAACCATCATTAATGACACAGAACTAACACTGATGGCTATAGATGGACTACCAAATTCATGGGAAACACTCGCACAAGGAGTAAGTGCAAGAGACAATCTTCCTGACTTCAATAGACTTCAATAGACTGGACTCTATATCAGAAAAAATCAATGGCGAAGTCACCATTAGTGATAATTCAACATATTTCGTCAAAAGAATTGGAAATTGCATCTTGAAACTAAAGTCAAGTAGTTCTCTTCTTCTCAAAGGAGTACTCTATGTACCAAGAATAAAAACGAATCTAATCTCGGTTACAACACTTGAAGATGATGGACATAATGTTGCATTTATGGACGGTAAAGTAATAACCTGGGCTAAGAACTCCTCATTTAAGAAAGCAAAACTGAGTGGTCAAAGAAAGGGGTACTTGTATGAATTAAATTCAGAACCTAGTCAACCCATTTAAGCCTTAATTCATGAAGCTGCTAATATAAACAAACTATGGCACAGAAGATTAGGACATCTAAATTTCAAAACCTTATCTACTATGGAGAAGATGGTTACTAGTTTACCTAACTTAAATAAAGATCATTCAAGCATATGCAAAGGATGCACTCTGGGTAAGAACACCAAAAGTCCATTTCATGATAGCACTAGAAAAATTTAAAATGTTTTGGAATTAATCCACTCAGATTTATGTCAAACTATGTATGTTCCTTCTCTTGGAGGATTCTGGTACTATATACTTTTTACAGATGACTTCTCTAGGAAAACTTGGATTTACTTCTTAAAATGTAAAGAAATAAGAAGAAATCCTTGAGAGATTTGAAGAATTTAAAACCTCAACTGAAAACTTATCAGGACTAAAATTAAAACTCTTAGGACTGATAATGGAGGGGAATACACCTCAGATTTGTTTAAAGAGTTTTGTAAAGAAACAAGAATTAAGAGGAAGTATACCGTTCCTATAACCCACAACAAAACGAGGTAGCAGAAAGGAAGAATAAGACAATTATAGAAGTTGTAAGAGCTATGATATTTGATCAAAATCTAAAATATTATCTTGGGGCAGAAGCCTCTTGTACTATTGTCTATATTCAAAATAGAAATCTCCACTCCTGCCTTAGAGATAAAACTCCTAAAGAAGTCTTTACGAAGGTTAAACTTAATATAAGTCATCTTAGGATTTTTGGGTGTCCGGTATATATACATGTTCCAAAAGAAAAGAGAACTAAGTTAGACCCTTCTGGGAGGAAAGATATTTTTGTTGGGTATAGTGAAACATCTAAAGCATATAGGATTTTCATACCTGGTCAGAAAAATATTGAACTTAGTAGGGATGTAATTTTTGAAGAAGATTTTGCATTCAAAAGAGTTCTAAGTTCTGAAGAACCCTCTCCCTTACCTAGTTCTGAAGGAAATATTGAATTTGAGTCTCAGAGAGAGAACATTGAAGAAATTGAAGATGAAATTCAAAACCTCAATCTTGAAGAAACCAAAAATTCTAAGAAAAGATCACTTTGGGCCATTAAGATAGTAAAGGAAGCACAAGACTTCGCTGCACCATCTAGAACCTTTAGAGAAAGCAAAAGACCCAATATATTTTCTAGTTATGCAGCAAACATGAATGATTTCTCTAAATCAAAACCAACCAATGTTTCAGATGCTGCTAAACATATAGTTTGGAAGGATGCCATGACAGAAGAATACCAATCCATTATGAAGAATGATGTTTAGGAAATTGTTCAAGACCTGAAGGAAAATCTATTGTTTCTTCCAAGTGGATATTTAAAATCAAGCATTGAAAAATATAAAGCCAGATTTGTAGCCAGAGGATTCTCCCAAAAAGAAGGGATTGATTATGAAGAAACCTTTACTCCTGTTGCCAAATACACCTTCGTAAGAACAGTCCTAGCTATTGCAGCATCGAAAGGATGGAAAGTACATCAAATGGATGTAAAAACAACATTTCTAAATGGAAAGATTACAGAAGAGGTATATTTGGAGCAACTTGAAGGATTTGAATCTCATAACCCTAAATTTTTTGTTTGCAGGCTCAAAAAAGCTCTAAATGGGCTTAAACAGGCTCCAAGGGCATGGTATGAAAGAATTGATAAGTATCTCACTGGCTTAGGATTCTCTAAGAATGAAGCTGATCCAAATCTATATTATAAAAGGGATAAAGATGATATGGTAATTTTGATACTGTATGTTGATGATTTACTAATAACAGGTGATGATCATCTCATAGATCAATGCAAGAAAAATCTAATCAGAGAATTTGAGATGAAATATTTAGGACTCCTTCATTACTTCCTAGGACTGGAAGTATGGCAAAATTCTGAAAGCATCATACTCAATCAAGGAAAGTATACATTAGACATCTTGAAGAGATTTGGAATGTGGAACTTCAGGCCTATGTCTTCCCCCATGGAGACTAATTTACATAAACTTAAGGAAGCAGCAATAGAATCACCTTCCATAGATTCTACTCTTTACAAACAGAGAATTGGGTCCCTTATGTACTTGGTAAATACAAGATCTGACATTTTCTATGTTGTTAATGCATTAAGTCAGTTTATGTGTGAGCTAAAGGAGATTCACCTAGTTGTAGTCAAACACATCATGAGATACTTACAAGGCACTCTTAACCTTGGGCTCAAGTATGAGAAAGTTGAATTAGATGTACATGGATACACAGATTCGGATTGGGCTAGAAGTGTTATTGACAGGAAAAACAGTTTAGGATGTTGTTTCAGTTAAGGCTCAGCAATGATATCATGGATATGAAGAAAGCAGTTTTCAGTAGCACAAAGTTCCACAGAAGCCGAATACATTGCAGCAGTGATGGCCTCTCAGGAAGCAATTTGGCTTAGAAAGTTACTTGTGGGATTATTTGGTCAAGCCATTAATCCTACAATTATTCATTGTGATAATCAGAGTTCAATCAAGCTTTCTGTGAATCCATTTTTTCATGACAAGTCTAAATATATCAAAATTCCTTACTGTTATGTAAGAGATATGGTAGACAGGAATACTGGAAAATTAGAATACATCTGCACTACAAATCAAACAGCAAATATTCTCACCAAACCTCTTTCTTGAGTAAAGATAGATCACTTCAGGAAATACCCAGTATGATTGAATTGTAATTCATTTTTATTCTTTAAATTATTAATAAAATAATTTTATTGTCAAGCTATTAACTGTTATGGGCTCCACCATTTGCATTCATTATTTTAGAAGTGACTATCTTTGAGATAATGAACACTTGTATGAAAGACATTATGAGAGATGACGATCTCTTAGATAATGTGCTAGATAGTAGAGATCTACCGTCAAATCTAGATGAGTTTAAGATCACATTGTGATGTAGACATTGTTATGCCTATGAGTCATAACTTGGATAGATGAAGAATTTAATTATTCTCTGGATGATTATCCTGTACATTGTATTCTTTTCGATATTGTTATCACTAGTATCAGTGACATGACATATCACAAGTATAGTAATATGACATAGTATCATGAGTTCAATGATACCACATGCTAAGAAGATTCAAATAGATATAAAGTATCATACTATGCTTATTCATCATAATTGATGATGCTAGATATGTTATCTCTCAGTATTATTGTCAAGTGAAGAGGTAGTGCACAAGATCATTCAGATCTTTTCTTGCATTAAAGGCCTATTAATACTTGCTCCTTGTATAAAGACATGATTGGCGTCTCCCTTGGGTAATGATGTTTAAGTATGAAACTGAACTTAACATTAGTTAGTTTGTTAACAAACATAATCATCTTCTTTTGGTGCCGATTATGAGAAGTCAAGCAAAGGCCGACCTAGATAGGGTCATGTCCCTTGGAGGGACATGCCCTTTGGTTACCTTATTTATGTAGGGTGTGGTTGAAGGTTAAGGACACACAATTAATAGAAGTCTGCTCCTTAAATCAATACTGCCCTAAGATGACTTGCAGAAGTTAAAAGCATTTCCAAAATTATATTTCTCCATTCATTTAAGACTGTATATTGAAGATTATCTACAACAAGCACAGAAAAGGTACAATCTAAGTCTATTTCATAACAGAATTTTGCAGAAACTTTACAGCTTAGGGAAACATGCAATTTTTTGTGATCAGCACTTCTTCATCTTCTATGTAGGTAAGAAGGGATGTTTAGAGACTGCAACTGAATTAGTGGGCAAATTCATTTTATTTTCTTTGTGGCTCCGCTAGTATAAGCACTTTGTTTTCATTGATGATCCAATCGATCAGCCTCTTTCTTTTCCAAACGTTGCTATAACCCTTGCTTATCTGGGGCTGGACACATTCCCATCCCTTTTATCAGCAGGGCCCATAAAGTGAAGTTTCACTCAAGAATATTAGCTATTCTTTGGCTGTCTACAACAATTACATCTCCAAATATATCCCCACCTCCAAAAACTTGTAAAATTTTTGTGTTATGTCTCCATAAAGGAGATCCTTTATCAGGTTTGAATTTGTCATATGCTTCCCTAACGCTTGAACTTTTACTGACTATTCTTGCAATCTGATTTCTTGCTATTATCAAAAATTAAATAAATTTAAATAGGAAAAAAAAAAAAAAAAAACACGAGCGTGCAAGTTCAAAATAAAGATAATAACATATTATAACAAAGAGCTAAACTTGTTTCTTTACTTCTTAAAACAAATGAAAAAAACTACTTGAAAAACTCATCAAATGAAAAAACAAATCATTAAAAGAATCAACAATAGGGTCAAATACTTAACAGTAAATGCTTAGATCTTCTTTGTGGAATCTATCTGGCATCCTAGAAACGATCCCCTTTGAAAATAATCACCTGCCCTTCAAAATGCAGAAATGGAGACCAAATGAGAAAAGTATGAAGAAGTGAACAAAACAAAATGTTTTAACAATGAATGGCCTCATATTGAGCCGTTTTAGGGTTTGGGGGTGTTAATGCAGACTAAAGTCAGAGTATTGATCTTAATATGAGTTGAAGGTGAAGTCTAATCAATATTTAGAAATATGAGTTGAAGGTGAAGTCTAATCAATATTTTGAAATACTGATTATGAATTTCAGGTCTGAATGATATTCAATCTAGAAGAGGAGAGCATTAATTGATTACAATGATTTCTCTCTAGACTGATCGGGTATGGATATAAATTCAGATTGTAGAGGCATGTCAATGAATAGACATGCCTCTACATGAGTGGAGACATGTGCATTCATTGGCATGGCATACCTTTCCATTTAGCAAATGTATTATATTACCTTTAACACTGCCTATTTAATTAGGCAATAACAAACCTTAATCAAGGCAAATATGATTGGTGATATAAATAGACTCAGGTCTGTCATAAATAAGCAATATTTTCTCTCATATCGATTAGTAATCGATACCTATAATCAATAAAATAAATTGAAGAATCAGATTTATACATAGAGATAAAGATCAGATTTAGTGGATGATAATATAATTATTTGGATTCCAATATGTATGTATTAACATAAGCAAAGTATAATGGTATGTATGCATGCATGTTAAATACAGATCAAATAGTTATATTATCATCTAGCTTTATCTGAACAAAGTTATTATATCAACGCTCCCTCTTAGCTAGGGAAGATAAAGAATCCAACCAAGTATATATATCACAATAGGCTCATCTATTGTGAGAAGAGATATCACCTATCTCGTGATATCTGAATGATATAATAAGCTCAAGAATATCGTTACATGACATTCTTCTTATATGTATCCAAATTATGGTATGTGCACTAACATCAAGTCTCATGATGTTTACCATAACCAATCATGGCATATGCACCAAAATCCGCCATGATTTATCTCATAAGGAACATAATGATCTTCAACTGATATCAAGTCTCATGACATCTATGAATATGTTCAAGAGATACTTAACTATCATAACATGTCCACGAATATCAAGTCACATGATATTCATCATGATAAAGAACTCATCATTATAAAGTCTTCAGCTTACAATGTTAGATACAAGTGTACATTATTTAAAAGATCGTCACCTTTCAATAATGTACACAAGGGGGCCCATTAAGTCATGGAGTCACACACATGACAATCAAAGATTTTACACAAAGTCACAATGGATTCTCTCACATGGTGTTGTCATGGCATCACAGGCATGACATCCACCATGAACCATATCAGAGGGTGGATACACTATGGCTCAATCCATAGGGTGAAAACAATGGCTTTCACCTCAAACTTCTCTCTCAAAAGAAAGAATATGAAAGGATAAAAATAATAGATCATTGATGTTGAAGTTCCCTTTCCGCTAAGGCTTCATTCTCCAACGCATCAAGCTTGTCCCAAAAGTACACAAGTTGTAACATATGAATTTTATCGGCTGAAATAAATTACTAAATACTGAATAAAAGCAGTTAAGAAAGAAGCACACATGATCATATTACCGAAGTAAACATTTTTTAACACCTTCCAATCCATTTCATGTGAAAATAACTAAAAAACTGAACTAACTGATCTATACAACATAAACTAAATCATTTCCATTCATTTCATGGATTATTTCTTAATTACAAGAAAAAAATATTGCATGATAAACATTTGAAAAGAAAACATACAGTCCTGGCTGAGGTATCTATTGATGTTGTGCAAGCCTTGGCTTTTTGGTAAGAGGAAAAGCATTGACTTAGGCTTAACCTCCCAACCACGGACCTTATTAATCCCCACACAATCTTTTATGAAGAAAGGCCCTCCCTACCTCGAGGTTGGGTTGGGGCACTTTAGTCTAACCATCTGAACATACCAGTGTTTAGAATGTTCGCTCAGTAATAGGCGAGCAAGACTAATTAACTGGCACCACCGACATCTTGTAATAAAAAATAGGCAAGCATGCCTCTAAAACAACCTTGGCCAAGGATTTAGATGGGTTCTAGCACTTGATCACCACCGCTCAACTTGACAACAAAGTACAAATGGACAATCATTAGCTTACTCGAATGTGTCATCAACTTATATTGACCTCAGATATTAAGGTTATGATTATGTTTCTTTTCTTTGCAAGGTTTTCTTCCTGTTCACCCTTTTCATTGGCAACTTCATTCAGGTGAGCCCTTGAAGAAAATAACTCCCCTTTGAAAATAGATCATCTTGATCTCAAATCATGTGAGTACTATAATGGACACTAGTAAATTCAGTCCTTACAATTTTGAAATGCTAGAACAACTTTCACAACAAAGGTAACTCAAAGAAGTGCATAGCTCCTAAGCAATTACGCATCTAACAACTCTTCCTTATTTGAACAGTAGTCAGTTTAGAGAACTCGAAAATCATAAATGTCAAGTGAACCTGACTTAGACACACATTGATGTTGTATGCTATCATAAAACCCAATGCATTATTAAAGAACATGTCTTCGGGTACATAGACAAAATTCATAATATTGAAATCAGATTGTTGTAGAGCATGGATATTGATGCAGTACAAGGCAGGAGAATCCCCAAAGGAGATGTCCAAGCCCCCAGTAAATAACCACAAAACAGAAACAATACAAAAGTACAAGTTCTGATACCAATTCACAATACTTGATTTATAAAATAATTGTTCACATGCAATGTGTCTAGCTATAAGGCCTTTCAGGTTTTGGCCGAATACAAAAGCAATTACAAAAACAATTCTGCAAGATCCCTCAAGATCCAATCCAAACACTAGCTAGTCCAAATCCACACACTGGTAGAAACCTCCAAGGAAGATCTAAATTTGTGCTCGCAAGCCCACCAAGCAATCTCCTTGTTTCCCAAGTCTCAGCTACTAGCTCTTCAAAGTTCGCTCCTCTGCCACATCCTCTTCTCCAAGTTGGATGATTCTGACAAAAGACTCCACAAGACCCACTACTTATACCCAACTAAGCCACAGGTCGGCCTAATACATTACAAATTAAATAAACCCTTGCATTAAATGCACATTTATGCCACAAGTCGGCTTACAACAGAAATTAAATACATATAACAAAATTAAATGCCAAGGTCGACTCCCAATAGTAATCGACTCCCAAACAACTCCAGGCAACATAGAAACTGAGTGTCAGAAACAACCTCCGAGCATCAACAAACCACAGGCACAATCGAGCTCCACCAACTGCCAAGTAACCAAATCCCTTCATTAACCAAGTACCCTTATTGACCGAGCTACGCAGTCAACATTGCAACCAAGCATAACCAAGCCATGTAGTATAAACCGAGCTCCTAGTGTGTGTCAAGTTCCTTCAACTACCGAGTACCACCAGAAGATAACCAATAATGCTAACTCTAACCAAGCACCTCGGTTAACATTGCATCCAAAAACTACTCAATAATGACCGAGCCACCATCTTTCTTTAACCAAGTCCCCTAATTCCAAGGCCAAAACACACCAATATGCAGGATTGCCAACAAGCCTAGGATGCTCCTACATCAAATATGGAACTATAACTGGAGCATAATACAAAATCATATAAATCAAATGCATTGATAGGGAGTGCACTATTGGGTGCTAAAACACAGAGCTCATAACCTAGACGATGTTTGCTTGCTAGCTTAGGTGGTGCTCCAACTGCACGACTTGGAAAGACTCTTGTATTATGGCAAAGGTATGAAATGAGATAGAAGCCAACGCTTGAATGTGAGAGTGGTTCCTCCCCCAAATCATGCTATGATGTAATATATATGATACCTTGCAGCTCAATGAGCCACGGCCTTTTCTTGTTCGTTCAAGGTAATTGCTACAAGATCATCGGTTTCAAGCTACCGAGATTAAAAAGAAGAGAGAGGTGGCGCCAAGTGTATTTGGTCGTTTCACATGGAGAAAAACTATAAGTTGGATTAATAAAAGATTCTATATTTAAATCATATATATATATATATATATATATATAAATTTTAATTGATTCCATCATGTTATCATTATATCTTAAGTCGCATCTATCAATTTACGTACAGCTATATACAAGTGTAGTTTGCAGAATTACGATTTATTTTAACCTCATATCCCCTTGATATATACGCATGTATATATTTATACGTATATTAATAGGGACGAACTATAGAAACTATTTTAATATCATGGTGGCACTATACATTTATATACATATATTTGTGTATATATATAGGTGATGATGAAAGAAAAAATAGAGACGCCATCATAGGAAAACAAAGGTAATGGTTCTAAATATGAATTTTTGTTACTGATAGATATAGATGTTTCTCCAAGTAGCTCATGTCTGTCCAGTGATGTACTCTATTGAAGTTGCTAAATCCTTATCAAGGTAGTTAGAGGTCATACCTGGCGATAGACAAATGGACTAGAATAGTGCCCCATCCCTTGAATCCCATTTAGCAATGCTTTCTCCCCTTCATCTACTCCTGCAATCACCCATGCAACATTTCCACAATAATACCAAGTTCTTCCTTTTAAATCAATATTAGAATATAACACAGATAACTGTAACAACAGCTAACTACCATCATCAAGTTAAAATATAACAAGCAACGATTAACTTCCATCATCAAGTAAATATAACAAGCAACGGCTAACTACCATCATCAAGTAATTATTCAAACTAACGGTTAATGACCAAGTTCACATGAGATAAATGACTAACTATATCTTCCCTTTTCACATGATGAAAAGAAAATTAAGGCTTTAACTAATCATCTCAAAGGCTATAAATTTATTTAAATAGGTCAAAATTTTGGGATGTAACACAGGTCTTCTCTTTAACATGATGCTTGGCGAGAATGTCGATCGTTTGTTCTTCGGTGATAATGTACCTCAACTGAAACTTAGAGAAACCATCTCAACATGGCCTACTCCCTTTGAATCAGTATCATTGGATGTCAACAAATGTAGATCCTCTAGCTGCTCCCTCTTGTCATATAAAGATATCCTTCTTACATAATTCCAGTCATAGAAGATAATTTTCTTCAACAAACTCGCATCTTCTAGCATGATCAACATATGATTAAGATCCAAAACCACTTTGGAGCTACAGTCCTAAGATTTAGTCCTCTACAATGTCTTGGTAGCATACCTACGCACCATTCTTCTTTTCCTATAAGAACATCTTTGGAGACAAAGGAAAAGATTAAGGCAAATAGCTCTTATAGTAGACACATATAAAAGAGTGACTACTATAAGCAAATAAACGTAATGTTCAAAAGATAATAGATACTTATATGCATATCAACATCCTTGATACAAGTTGCTCCAATGAAGGTCCATCTAAACATAAAGCACCTCCATATAAGCATTTATCAAACAATTTAAGTACATCATTCTCAGATAATTTTAGAGACATCTCCTCTCCTCTTTAAGGATGGTTCAAATGATGCTTAACATATATACATACACACTAGAAATCATGATATTTAAGTGTGATTTTCTTTTCACTGTCAAAGTGCAAGCTTTGTCACATCCGTCTAAAATTGGATTATCTTCTTCTGTAACATAGCCTGTTACTCAAATCTCCCTGCAGATCACATTATCCGTTTGGTCTTCAAGTTTGTGAGCAAGTTCACAGAACCTTGATCTTTTTTTATTTTTCATTGTTCCATCGCATACTCACTCCATCAATCACATTTCCTCTGGGTTTTATTTTAATGATACTTAAAAATTAGGCAGTCACAAGCTGCCTATAGGCAGCCTCCATCCAGCAACCACTATCCTCCTCTCAAATTTTCAACGGTAAGGAAGAAAATTAATAAACAATCTTTTCAACAAACATCCACAATATAATGCTATCAGCTTACAAATTTCCAATTGGCAATTGCTGTCCTTACTCGTGATATAGTAAAATTTCCGTTGGCAGAAACTATGTTGACAATAATTACATCTGCTGCCCAACCATGTATATGCAAGTTAAATTGTAAGTTAAAACATGAATTTAAATGAGCAAATTAAATAATGAACATGAGAATAATTGTAAATATCATCCGTCTTTGTTAACACTTGCATTAAAAGCATTCTTCTTGGTAACTCATATGCACCAGAAGTGTTGAATTGACTTATGGCATAAACTTAAGGAACAACGGCAGAAAGTCACGACACTAACAGATTTGCAATAACGTTGTTGCTTAGAACTTCCCATAAGTAGGAACAGAGATTTCTCTTCTTTCCCTTGAACATAACAAAGTAAAACCTATGAATTAAACTGTTTATTAATCAAAGCACATGCTTTAAGTTCAAAAGGGCTCTTGCTCTTGCTTACAAGAAATACTCGAATGTTTGCAGACACTACCAAAACAGGCAAAATATTAAGTCATAATTGTGTTGTTGTAATTACTTTATCAGCACATACCTGCTTCATTCTTCCAAATGCACTCATCAAAGCATTATATGAGTGAACATCAGCAGAAAGGTCAAACTTTTTTTCGATTGCCTCAAATGTTTGAAATGCTCTGTCAAGATCCCATATGTATGCACAGCCTAAGATTACACAGTTGAGTGCAGCCACTGATTTGTACAGAGGATCTGCAGTGCTTAAATTCTCTAACTGGAAATAAACCTGAAGGCAAGAAAATATATATTCAGAACAAAATGATCCAATCACACATATAAATGACCAAACATATATAAACTCTTTCTCGAAAGAGATTAAAAAATGTTAAGCCTTCACCAAATCAATAATACATCACCAATGTTTAAGAATGTTCTAAACCACTTATAAATATAAATCCCGGACATTATTGTTACCACTGGGTTATGATATCCTAGATTCAAGGCTCTCTGAATTTATTTCTGTTTGTTTTTATGACACTTAGCATTTTGTCTTTATCAGGATCTTTACTGTCAGGCAGCTATATTACTAATTAGCAAAGAAAGTAAGTCACCAATTTCAGTTAAATGGCAGGTACTTGAAAAACCAATTAAGATTCTATATGCAAATTCAAACTTTTAAAGAAGTTTGGTAATTAAATTTTGAGACTGTCTTATCTTGGGAAGGTATGGAATTTGCCCAGATTATTGAACACATTTAGTTGTGAATTGCATACCTAAAACAATATCTAACTACAGAAAATTTCATTTGCTCAATTTTTATAATTATTAATAATAACTCCTAACAACAGAATAATCTAAAATAACTTCATGTCTGTGAAGTAAAGACCTTTTAAATACTGACAAAACAGTAGGAGTTGTCAATTTTATGCTCCCAAGATTCATTCAAAGACATACTCAGATTAACAACATTAAAAGAATATTGAACTCACATAGTTCAAGGCCAAAACTGGCAGGACATTAATAAAGCTAAGAAACTGATAAGATTAAAATAAAACTTTATTTTGCTGGTCCTGATATAGGCATCTTCAGTTGGCAAATTGTATACTCAAGCTTCCATTATATGGGAGAGCAGGTATTTCAGTCCATTTTTTCTCTGCTCTGTTTTTCCCTTATATCCATTATGGCTCCCCTTATTAATACAATATTGTTGATTTTTCCTCTCTTATCCTTATGATTATCCTTGGCTTCCTCTTCTAACCTCAATCAATAAACCCATGTTACTATCTGGTCTGTCTTGTTAGCCTGTTTCTCAAATGAGGAAAATGGATCTCATGAAACACAATTAGCAATTTCAAATTTTCAAATTTGGATTAAACAAAGTATATCTAAGTTCAAACTCTCCCATACTATAACAACTTTAAATGACATGGATTTTAACACTCTTAAATAGTTTAATACTTTTCAAAACCTCCATTAAAGAAGAGATAATAAAGCAAAGAATAATTATATAATGCAGACTAAGTAAAATGATATTCCTAAATTTTAAACTCAAGACATAATCTAAGGCTTTCAAAATCTCAAAATTATGAAATCCTAAGATATTAAATCTCAAAATTAATTCAAAGGCTTATCAGTCCTCAATTTTCAGAACTATATAATTGAGGCATAAATTCAAATTCTAACTAATAAATAATAATCAAATAAAATGTCTGCATCATTTAAAAATTTGTAATGATCTTCAATAAAATCTAAAACAAGTCTAATGAAAATTCGCAATCCAATAGTGTTTTAAATTGACTCTCCTTGTAAAACTCTGTACTTATCAGATGATCTGAACTCAGGATTAGATGAAGAACTTATTCTGCTAATTTTCTCTTGATATGGAAGATGCTAACAAATATCTTGGCCAAGAAAGTCATTCCTTTTGCAGATTTTTACCTATCCAAGGTGACTAATGGAGATATCAGACTCGTATCGGATCAAAGGCAAAGCAGTTCAAAACTATCAAATAAAAACAAGCAAGGATGTTATAAGAACAGAAGCATCTAAATGGAAAATAGAGGCAAAGATGTAATAACATAACTATTTGTAAAGATGGATACTCTCTCAAGTAGTTTTGAGCAACTAGGGTATGCCACTTTTACTCTCTGTATAATATAGGACCCCTTGGTCCCTGGCAAGACTGGAGATTTTCTTTCTCCGTTCTTTCCTATCAATGCTTGTTTGAACATAGACTTTGTATTTGTATTGTTAATATAATCTATAGGGCTTCAGACTTTTACTGATCAAACATAATAATAATAATAATACACACCAATGCATCAAAGTACAAGTCTCTGTTTTGGGCTTGGCAGTTCACTCATTTTTCTTCCCCCAGTTTCAGCATGGATGGCTTTGGGATGGGTTTGGCCATCCATGAGGAAATACAGAGATACATATAATAGTACAACCACCACTATGTAACTCTAATTCAGGAAAATTTTAACATATTGAAGCTGACAGGCTCTTCTAGGTCCTTAACATAGTGAATTTGACATGGAGAATATGCCTTCTACAGTTGTACTTGTTTAATACAACAGTTTTAACAAGTAGAACCTCAGTAACTCCTTTTCCAATGATGTTCACCCTGACAACCAATTTTTGGAATTCCATCCATGATTGATGTACAAAATTAAATACAGAATCAAGAACACAACTGAAAATGATAATTCATTGTCAAACCATAGATGTTAAAAGATGAATCAAAATGGTTTAGATTATTTTGTTAACATTTAATTGTGGAATGCTCAGGAAGTAAAACAAAGATAAGAAGTAATAAAGCTAATGAAGAAATTGCTGTTTCTGATATTTCAAGCCAAATAAAGTGAAATTTTTTCTCTTCCTTTGACATAGCACAAACCAATTTTAATATTTCCTTTTTAAGATAAGCACAATTAATCCCTTTAAGGCCATAGGGAACTCCATTGCATATGGCAATTTTCATTATTTTCCCTCTTTTCTTAGCTGCAGACCCTTCAAAGTTCAAACAATGTACTAATAGGGTTTATTAGATTTTGTTAATTTGTGGTGGGAGGTGGTGGGGTGTGCAGTGGGATCATTTAAAATGCCCTCTTTATTTATTGGAGACCTGCAGATCCTTTGTACAATGCACTTTTAGGGTTTCTTAGCTTTTTCAATAATTTTTGGGGCTCTTCAAGTGTATCCTATTTTCCTATGTTCCCCCAAGTTTCCGGTACGGGGACGGCGGGATGGGTTTCCGGGATGGCAAATTTTTTTGGCGATTTTGGGGACGGGGGGGGGGGACGGGGACGGCTATATATATAGGAAAATTTTAAAATATAGTATATACATTGAAATTTGTAAATATACATGTCATTCATATGAAACTAAGCACAAAGTATGTCATTTAAATATTATAGAACCATAACATACAACATTTGAATGCCATCTATGAAATAATATCCGATTTTAGTATTTTAGTATCCAATTCTCAAAATGCATATCAATACAATATCAGAGAACACTAAACAATGAACATTAAGTTATTAACCATTGTCAATATCATAAGACTCATAATGATAAGCATGATAAATCATAAATCTGAAAATCAAAATCAAAATATGCCCAAAGCTATAGGCTGCCATAAAGTAATAAGTATCATATAATCAATATATCATAATCATGTTCATGTTCAACATAAAAAGCAAAACATAGAAAATGAAGCAGACTGCTACTCCTATTTTGCCTCTACTAATCCATGGCATCAAAATCAGAATCCTCCTCACTATCATCCTCCACAGGAAGCGTAGTCTCATCTAATGGAACCCCAACCAGTCCTGGTGCTATGTCCTCCTCATCTCTCTAGGCCACATCCTCAGGCTCAACATCCCATCGCAAAGCTAGTGTCTACCTATACTCTGGAGTCTGGCGATCGGCAAGTTGAAGAGCATGATGCACTGTCACTAGCTTCTCCGCTCTTTTAGAGGTAAGTCTATTCCTCTTGATAGAGTGGATATATGAATATGTGGACCAATTCCTCTTTGCAGCTGAAGAACTAGCGACCTGTGAAAGGAGGCGACCCGCAAGTATCTTTAACTCAGGTGTATCTCTCCCATGCCAAGTCCACCATCCAATAGGATCCCTCTGTGCCAAAACAACTCTATCCAACCTTGCTTGTGGTTTACCCAAGTTTGGGTCATGAAGGTTGGTGAAGTCAAGGAACTGTGCA
Organism: Cupressus sempervirens; assembly: GCA_028749045.1. Lineage (NCBI taxonomy): Eukaryota > Viridiplantae > Streptophyta > Pinopsida > Cupressales > Cupressaceae > Cupressus > Cupressus sempervirens. The sequence continues at coordinate 464,060,886 of CM053785.1, read as the reverse complement.
CGAAGAGTAGAGGCATCTTGAGCTGAATACATCTTATCAATTGCTTTTGAGAAGCCATCCAAAACCTCAGGATCATCACATGGGAGGCCCCTTCCACCCAACTGTGCATACCATTTGGGATTTAGAGCAAATGCTGCCATATGAAGCGGGGTATTCATTATGTTCCACCTCCGCGTCACAATAGGCCTAATATGCTCCTCATAAAAGCCCAATGTAAGATCCTTTGCCGCAACAATTCTCTTCATCTTGCCCAACATTCTGTCAATAGTCTCATCGATCTCTCCTAAACTAGGAGCATCAATATCAACATATTTAATGACATCAACAATGGGTGCTATGATAGAGCAAATGTATCTGCAAGATCAAAATGCCAACAAAAAGAAAAATCAAAATTAGAATTTTAAGAATTTTAAGATTATTAGTAGGAAAATCAGCAAGCAAAATACTAATAGTAAATTTAAAAACCAACAACTTACTTCATTGTGGACCACCAACTCTCATCAAGGATCCTTTGCCTCACCGCTTTTCCTTCAGTGGACTTAGAATGAGACCATTGTCCCCACTTTGGATTCACCACCATCAATTGAAGGGCCTCATACACCTCAATCATCCTCTCCATCAAGATGAAATATGTGCAATACCTATAGCAACAATTAAAAATTTAAAATTTAAACTTAAACATTAATGATTAAAATTTAAAACAAAAAGCATCACATGTAAGTAAACTTATAAATAATTTTTTTAAATAACTTAAAGTTAAAACAAACTAAAAGTAAACTATAATTATAATTGACATACCTTGTCTCGGCTGGTTTGAGGAACTCCTTCTTAGAGAAGGACCTGAATAGAGCAAGTGAAGTGTGGTGGTTGCAAATAAACATTTGCACTTCTCTAGCTTCTAGCACCGCTTGCTTCACCCATTCAATCTTCCTTATGTCCTTCAATGCATTGTTCAAGGAATGAACACAACAAGGGGTCCAAAATATGTGCCTATAAGCACCCTCTATCATCAAACCTGTTGATTTGCACACAGGTGCAGAATCTGTGATAACCTGTACAACATTAGAGGGCCCAATCTCCTCTATGGCATCTCGCAAAATGGTGAACTGAAAATCTGCATCCTTCTTCTTTCCTGAGCAATCTATGGCTCTCAAAAAATAAGAGCCAGCAGGGGATGTGACAATGATATTGATAAGTGGCCAATGTCTAACATCGGTCCACCCATCCATCACAATAGAGCAGCCTGTCCTAGCCCAAGTGCGTCTCATATCCTCAAATAATAAAGCAACCTTTGAGTACTCTTCATCTATGATAGTGGTTCGTAGCTTATGCTCACCGGGGGGCACAAATGAGGAATTCATGCTCATAATATCTTTCACCATTTGTTTATAATAAGTGGAACGGGCTACATTATATGGGATACCATTAGCAACAAAAAATCTACCAATGGATGCCTCACACTTCTCCTTTGCCTGTGCATTAAACATACTTTCCACCGAGCCCTTCTCACTACTACTTATCTTTCTCTTCCCTCTAGACCCACTAGGGCTGCCACTAGTACCAATGGCAGATGAAATATGCCTAGATGATTGTGAAGAAATGGATGGTAATGTCACTGTTAAATTTTGCCCCTCCATTTCAACCTCTAAGTGCAATCTTTGACATTCTAATTTTTGTTCATCGGTTAGGTTAGGACAAGCTTTGACTCCTTAGCATGTAACAACTAAAAAATGTGACTTCACTCTTGTATAGCCGCCCCTAAAATCATCAAGACAAACATGACAATCACACACCCTAGTCCCTCCCGAATTCTTTTTATCTTTTGGCCTAGGTGTGACATATTGGAGAAGAGGTTTTTTCCTATTGAAAGGACCTTTTGCAAAATTCTTCATAATATCGGAAGGGCATTTAAACAAATCAGCTTTAGGATTGGGTTTTTGCCTAGTGTCACTACTAACAACATCAACCTCTACATTTTCTTCTTCACTACTACTAATTGTACTCCCACTACTGCTCATTGTGTTTAAATATGCAATTGAATAGATATATGAGCTGAAACAATGAAAAAATAAAAAAAAATCAGACTTTGCAAGCTACAAATTTATTAAAAAAATGATAGATGAAAGTACAAAGAGTTTTATACTTACTTGGTGGACAAAATAGAAGATCAAACCCTTGGTCAAGCTCTTGGAAGCAAAACTATTATCTCCTCTACACTTGCAAAATGAAAACTTCAGCCGGCTGCAACATAAAATGAAAACCAAAGAATGGTTAAAACAATTTAAATGTGTTGAGTTATATACATTTTAGTGTTTTTGGAGGAGTAGGGCCCACTAGCCGACCAAAAAAGACAACAAATTTTTTTTTATGTTTTTTTTTAAAAATGTTTTGAGCTTGCAAAAAAGGGGGACGGCCTGCCGTACTCGGTATGGTCGGGGGACAGCTAGACATCCCCTTTCCGTACCGGGACCGGCTGGCCGTCCCCCTTTTGTCCCCCCCACGTCCCCAAGTTTCGGGGACGTTCCCTGCAAAAAAAAGGAATTTGGGGACGACTGGGGGACATCCCATACCTGTCCCCCCGTCCTCGAAACGGGGGGTTTTAGGTCGGGTACGCGTCCCCGGGGAACATAGCTATTTTCATTGAACCCTGCAAGTTCTCCCCAGGTTTGTCCAAGGTCCAGCATTGGTCTCAGCCTAGCCATTCAGCCCAAGTAAATCTGAGATGTGCATGGGCCAAATGGCCAAAAGCTAGGGCTAATCCCAGATCCAACATCGATCTGAATTAGAAACTGGCTCATGTTTGCCCAGTGTTTCAAGCAAACCAAATAACAAAGTAAAAAAATATGATTAACACAATCTATTGTCATGATAAATCACTCATCCATCTATGATATGTATTTCATTTCACACCTAAAAAAGGCAGCATATTTGAAGAAAGAAAAAAATCCCTCAAGATGATCTGCAATTACAAGCAAAGATCCCAACTCAATTTTCTAGTGAATTGAGATTCTAACCGTTAAATGAAAATCCATGAGAAGCAATTCCCCTTATTTCTTGACTATAAAAGAATTCTCAACTCTGAAGTGCTCCTTTAGTAAATTCAATCTCCTGCAAATGGTCTAATTCTATTGTTGAGCTGGTTTCTATAAGATGCTTAAGCCTTTAACATGACACCATAAAAGAGAAAACCCTATTGTGTGTGTGTCTATATATATATATATATATATATATATACACACACATTTGTTATTGATCTTAAGAAAGGTATGTTCCCAACAAATCATGATTTCTTTGAAAATACGTGGATTTTGTAATGTCCCAATTTCTAAACAATATTCTAGGAACAATGTACTCATGAGATTATTTTGAAAATATGGTAGATGCTTTCACAAATTGCTCTTTTATTTTTTTTTTCAATTTTGGATGTACCAATTAATATTTTTCAGATTCTTACAAATTACATCTCTCTCTCACAATTTTAAAAACATTGCTTCACTAATCTTCCTTGGAAGTCTGTCTGTTTCTGATGCAATCTCTGGGCAAAACATAGCTTCTCTTAGACAGTCCATTGCAGCGACAGATATTAGCTGTGTCTGGTATATAAAAAAATCGGAGTATTGGAAGTTTTTGCAAGGGATCATCCGGCCGTGCTTATAGTTGGAACATCAGAACTCACAAGCGAATATTAAAGTTTACTATTATCAGGCTATTCTGAATGATGCCCGACTTGGAGGCTGTCTTGCGGGAAGAGAGATAGTGGCGATGGTCACAAATATTTCTTAAATGTAAGCGACAGGCTTAACATTTTTATTGCACAGAACTATTGAGGTTGTGAAAGATTTGTTACAAGCATAGCACCGTCCTGAGACAGATTTTCAGGCGAAGTCAACATCGGCAATTGCTATTTTGAGAAAAAAAAGTGTAGAGTTCTACGCCAGCATAGCATGTGCAAGAGTGGCAGGTCGGGAGTTATACTGTGTGAGGTGTTATTATTTTAAACATAGCTGTTGTTATGTGCTATCGGGTTGCAAATAATAATTCCAGGATTCCTCCTGCGGGAATATTATCAGTCGTCAAGTTTGGAACAGTTTCATGCATGTGTAGACTTCTCATTTGAACCGAGGATGAATGTAATAATAGCATGAGGAGAATATTGTGCAGGCATTTACACCAACATTTCTGAAGTATCCATTTGTAGGGTGCAAAGTTGTTAGGAGTTTAATATTCGATGTCAATCAGAAAGAATTGCCAGTTTTGCGTAAGTAACGTCATTCTGGACTGGAGGATATCAATTTCAGTTCAAGTGCACATACAGAACAAGAATCATCGGTCATCACAGGTTACTGCAGGGTTGCGGTTGCTGCTAGTATGGGTCTGCAAGGTAGATACGTCAGTTGAAATCATTACAGAAGAACTGTCACCTATGCACTGTGTTCTGAGTGGTGGAAGACAATCAACTGTCCCTAAAAGGTTGTAACAGTTTCTATTTGGTAGACTCAACAGTGTGGCAATTTTTATATGCTAGAGACCAGATTCGAATATAGCTGGGAAATTAACTAAGGGTACAGAGTAGTTTGGATGCATACATCAAGTCTATAGCAGTTGGACAAACAACCTGAATGCAAATCCATTAAAAAGAACATAGAGAGAAAATGACAATACCGCTATTCTTTGATGAAATGTCCGAATTTGAAAACAATTTTTTTTGATAAAGACGTGAAAAGGGATTGGTCATGAATATTTCTAAATATTATTTTTGCTGAGCAATATTTGCCATCATTTGTCATGTTTCAAAACTAGAGGATATGCTCTTATTTTGCTTGTAAGGCAGTGATTCAAGGGGTTGGAAATATTGAACTAGAACTTTGGCTGCCCTTAATTTTCTCTTCGTGATTAGTTCTGTCAACCAACAATTTTTAGCAATGGGAAAAATAAACAGTTTGGAAAAAATTAGGAAAGATATTGTCAAACTACAGCAACAATTAGCCTTGAATTTCCAATCTGATATCAGAGCAGAAGTACTTGATATGTATGATGAGGATAACAGACTTCCTTCACAGATTCAGAAAAAATTACCATTCATGGATTATGTTGACTTTCATCCAAAGCTGCAAAACAAGACTGATATGGCAAAAACGAAATATTATGAATTGGCCCAGGATCTTTTTACAAAAGATAAGTGCAGATATTTGTACAAGAAAGACAATAATCAGTCTATTGGTGATCTTGAAAAAGAAGACCAACCAACTACAACACCTTCTCATGATCATGTAGGAGATGTTAAAAGTGGTACAGGTTTATTAATTGGTAGTATGGAAGTAGATGTCTCTTGCGGGGCTGAAGACACTAGTGCTCTTGATAAGTGTGTTGATAAAACTTTGGAGGAGATTGTCCAATCAACCAATGATAAGGACTCAACATCTTTTGTGAGTGCTGATGCTGATTTTGATTCAGACTTGTGGGTCTCTGACTTTGGTATGGATTCTCCTTGTGATGCATTTATTTCAGAATACAACGCTGCCCCTTATTCTTTTTCACAATTGCCCTCATTTGTTTTCACAATTGAGTATAAATGATAGCATTGATGCTATGGATACATATGCTGAAACACTTTCTCCCACCTCCTACGCATTTGATTCATCTCATACACCTACTAGTTCACCTTATTTGGAAAGTCAAATAAAAGTAACAAAACATAAAATTATTGCAGCTCTACTACACTTTCATAACATTTATGAGATGGTTGAAAAACACTTTTGGAGGGAACAATTAGAGAGAAGACAAAAAGGACTCAAAGAGGAGTTCTCACATTTGCAGGTAATTAAGGAAGGGATGAGAATAATGAAATCAGATTACCTACACTTTCTTCCAGATCGTGATCATCTCTTTGACCCTGCATATATTTACTCAGAAGCACTGAAGAAGAAGGAAGCAAAAGTAGACATATGTACATATGAACTCATGAATGCCAAGGACACCCTTGAGGCTACTGTAGTGGCATTTCATGAAGTTGAAAATTAGATTGCTGAGTTAAATCAGAAATTAAGCTTAACATGCTCTAATTCAGCCCAACATTCAAAAATGATAGTTGAAGAGGTTGTTAGTGATGGCAGTGGGAAGGTTGATCAAGTTGTACAAGATTCATCCACTTGCAGGGGGCGAATTGCATTGTATGATGAGCCATTAACAAAGGTTGGAGTTATTTATTGTGACTATACAATGAGGAGTGCTCATCACTTTTTGTTTGATCCACATGTAGAGGAATTGATGACGCGCAGGTATGGGTTTGTAATGTCCCTTCTTTGGGGACATTAGAAATATTAAGAAGGAACGAATTTATAATATTAAATTTGACTATGTAAGCCAGAGGTTTATTATTAAAGGTCAAATTAATATTCTCTGTGGTCACAAGGGGACGAGAAGAGATAAGACGAAACCCAAAAAGGAAGTCGAAGGGTCATCGTTGCGAGAATAAAAGGAGATGAGGCTCCTCCCTTTGCATGCTTGGTTTTATTATTCAATCCAATTTCCTCTCTTGTAAGAGTATCAAAAAGCTTTAGCTTTCAGCTAGTTGGAGGACGTAGCCCCTCGTGCTAGCAGACAATGGACACAAATCCATTGTCCCAGGAAGCATCATTTCAAGTGTTTCAGTAGCGCTTACAGATTCTTATCTTAGTGTTCGTTTCAGTAGCGCTTACAGATTCTTATCTTAGTGTTCCAATCTGACTGTTAAATCTGTATTTAGGATTGGGGTTTTGTATTAGTTATTGTATTGTTGTTGTATAATGCAATAACGTGTTTAGGAGTGTTGAAGGACTACTGGTTTTATCCTACTGATTTGTAATACATTTTCATATGCTTGAATCTTTCATAACATTCCGAGGCAGACGGATTTATTTGGGAAAATACTGGTTTCTTATTGCTGTTTGTATTATATCTGCCTATGCTTGGAATTCTGAATATTATTCTGAAAGGAACAGGCTATTAATTGGTGAAGAATTTTCTAGTTTAAACATCATATTGTATTCTATTTTCCTATTTCTGAGTTTGAATATTATTATTAAGAAGAAGCTTGTTAAACATCTGTCAGCTATCGTACTGTATTCGTTTGTGATAGAATACATCTGCAAGGTTTTAGTTCTAGTTATTCTATTTTAAAAAGAAATCAGCAAATATCCAGGATCAGGATATTACAGGGTTGACTTAGGGATTGTGTCAAATTAATATTAATAAGTATTACAATAATAGATAAGTCGTCTATTATTAGTTAATGGTTATCTTGTAAATATCTTAAGCTTTAGTTTTCTTTCGTTTTTTGCTTTCTCTAGAATAGAATGTCTCTTCTTTTCTTTCATTCTTTTGTATAAATTGACCTCTTGGTCTCTGTTAATAACAAGCAAGTATTTACCAATTACCTCGTAATATGGTATCAGAGCTAATACTTCAAATTTTTTGAAAAAAATTATAATTTCTTTTGGAAATTATTTGTTTAATTTTTTTGAAAACATTTTCAGTCAAATTTCTCAAAAACCCACCTAGGGTTTTCTACCTGGAGAAATTCGACTCTGACTAAAACTCAAGCTAGGGTTTGACCCCTCTGTGCAAATCAAGTGTTGAAAAATTTGCAAGTTTTATACTCTCCAAATCGCGGATTTGTTTGCGCATTTTTTGGAAACCTGTGTAATTTTTCTAGAAATCGTGGCCGAACTCTACAACATGCGATTTTTTTTGGGATAAACTCTAAAACCCGCAATTTGTTGGATAAACTCGCGATTTGTCATCCTCACTTCAGCTCGTGACATCCTCAGAAGTCGTGTTTTCTTTCTAACGTTTTTTTTTTTTAAAAACAACTTTGTGTCACGTCTCTGCAATTTCCTAAATCTGCCTGTTTTTGGAAGGTAAAATCTAGAACATTAAGCATGACTGGAGATTTGTGCATGGTCAGCCTGCATCTGGACTTCAGTCGACTATAAAAAAACCACCATTTTTTACAAAATCGACCTTCATTACTACTGGCTAGGTTTTGCCCGAAACCCTGATTTTTGGGGTTAGAAATTTTTTTTGTTTGCAGATTCTTGGTGGGTTTTTCGAGAGCTCAACTAGGTTGTCGTCCGATTTTTTTGAGTGCCCCATTTTTTGTGCCTCGATTTTTGAGCCAACAGATCCAAAAAGCGACAACAAATTTCTTTTGGGTTTTTCAAGCTCTACTCTGGGTCACTCTCCGATTCTTCTGGGTCTTCTGTATTTTTTCCTCAAAAAACATGTCTTCACAAATTTTTTTAGTTTTTTGTTGAAAAACGTGTCATGGCATCTCTGAAGAATATTTTGCTCGAGCATAATTCCAAATTCAATGGTCGCAATTATGGAACCTGGAAGCAATGCATCATCACAATCTTTGAATATCGGAACACCGATCAACTTGTTCTAGGTGTTACAAACCGTCCGACTTCTCCGAGTCCTAATCAAAATACATGGGATCTGAATAATTGAAAGGCAGTAATGCTTCTCAAATTATCCGTGGCTAATGATTAGCTTTCTCGGGATTTCCATCTGGCAAGACAGTTACTGAAATCTGGACTCACCTCAAAGGTCTTCATGAGACTTCCGACAAGAGCAGAGCCTTCTTTTTGAAAAACACTTTGTTTTCTATTGTCATGGATGAGCGCACCACACTCCAGGCACACTTGAATCGGATTCAAGAAATCCGTGATCGGCTACTAGCCATCGGTCGCAAGATGGAGGAAGAGGATATTGTGGTAATCACTCTTCAGAGTTTACCAAAATCCTATGAGCATTTTATCGAGACTTTCAACATCACATCTACTGGTGTTGATCTGAAGTTCACTTATCTCTGCACCCTGCTACTTCAACAAGATCAGTGGTAACAACAGTTTGGTAGCAACTCCAGTTCCACCTCCATTGAGCAAGCCTTTGTTGCGAAATCCTTTCAGAAGGATAAGGGCAAGTTTCAACAACCATCTCAGCAGAAGTCTTCTGCTCCAGCGTCCGATGGTACGAGAAAGAAGAACATTCAATGCAACTACTGCCACAAGTTTGGTCACATGAAGGTTGAATGTCGGAAACGCTTAGTTGCCCAGTCTAAGCAATCAGGTACGCAACCCAAAGCGAACAGTGCAGAGTACACTGAGTAGGCGAAATCTGCCTTTTACGCCTTTATGGCTAAAAGACCTACAGATCATGTGAAGTCCTCTACCTGGTACATTGATTCAGGTGCCTCTCACCATTTCACTCACCGCAGAGACTGGTTTACTGACTATCAACCTTATTCAAATTCTGTTATTTTTGGTGGCGAAGAAGAGTACACGGTTGTTGGTAAAGGCAACATTCAAATTCAGTCTGTTGGGAGGAATCTTATATTCCTTGATGTGTACTACGTTCCAAAGATGGAACTAAATCTACTCTTAGTTAGTCAGTTGCTGCGACATTCTCCACACTTGGCAGTCACCTTCAATTCACCATTACTAATCGGGCGACTAAGTCTATTGTTGCAATGGGTCTTGAGGATCATGGTCTTTTCAGACTTACTGATTTTGGTGATTCTCAGGACTTAGCTATGTCTGCTCGGCGATCTTCTATTAGCACACTTTGGCATCAGCAATATGGGCACTTAAATGTGCATTATCTCTCATAGCTTGCTCAGAATGAGCTTGTTCTTGGTTTGCCAGAGATTCAAACTCAACACCTTGGACTTTGTGATGCATGTCAAGCTGGGAAGCAACATCGCACACCTTTCCCCAATGGCAATTCTTGGCAAGCTTCTCAGGTACTTCAACTTGTTCATGCCAATATCTGCGGCCCTATGGCCACTCGTGTTCTTGGGTCCAGGTATTTTCTATTGTTTGTAGATGATTTCACTAGAAAAATGTAAGTGTATTTCCTTAAAAAGAAATCAAATGCATTTACTGTATTTCAGAAGTTTAAACCCTTAGTTGAAAAAGAGTCTGGGAAATCTATTATTACTCTTAGATCAAACAATGGGGGGGACTTTTGTTCTAATGTTTTCTCCAGCTTCATGGATACACATGGCATCCAACGCCAGTTCACCACACCCCACACGCCACAACAAAATAGTGTAGTTGAACGTCGGAACAGGACAATCACCGAGATGGCTCGTTTCATGCTCGAACACAGACATGTTCCGAAACACTTTTGGGCAGAAGCAGTTAGCACTGCAATTTATCTATTGAACCGGTCATCCACAGTGGCAGTCAAAGGTAAAACTCCAGAAGAGGCTTGGTCAGGTCGCAAGCCCAGAATCAGTCACCTGAAGGTTTTTGGCTCTCTTGCTTTTGTTTGGATCCCTGATGCTTCACGCACCAAGTTGGATACCAAGAGTTAGAAACTAATGCTTGCTAGATATAGCAGTCTTCACAAAGCCTGCCACCTAATTGATGTTGAGACATCTCGTCTCATATACAACCATGATGTAGTCTTTGATGAGCAGCGAGGACTATTCATGCCTATTTCTCCTGTTCCTGATCTAGCAGACCAGCCTATGCAAGCTCATGATTTGGGAGTTCGACATCCATTAGGTTCCCCTGATGGGAGGGCTCCAGTAGCTCCTGCAACTCCAGTTATTCCAGTGATACCTGTACAGACACCTCCAACTTCTCCTGTAGGATCACCTCGCTTTGTAGATGTTTCACCTGAGTTTGATCCAACTTCTTCTGATGAGGATCTTGCTGATCAAGCATCTCCTAGTACTACTATTGGTCATTCTCCCATCCGGCCTAAGTGGTGGGCTAAGACACTTGCTGATCTTCATGATGATGAGCTCATTGATGGGAGAACTACTCGGAAAAAGAGCAAAACTCTAGATTCTATTAACTTTGCTCTTATGGCCAACATTCACAGTGTGTTTGAAACTCAAACATATTCCAAGGCTAAAGGAATTCCCGAATGGGAACAGGCCATGACATTTGAACACCAGAGCCTGTTGAAGAACAACACTTGGGTCCTTTCTAATCTTCCACTGAGGAAGAAACCTATTGGCTGCAAATGGGTCTACAAAATCAAATACAAATCAGATGGTACTTTGGATAAGTACAAAGCTCGTTTAGTGGCAAAGGGTTTTTCTCAATGTCAGGGCAATGATTATGAGGAGACCTTTGCTCGTACTAAAAAGATGAGCACCATCAGATTAGTCCTAGCCATGGAAGCACTGGAAGGTCCATCAGATGGACGTAATGAGTGCTTTCCTGAATGGTGATCTCCATGAAGAGGTCTACATGACGTAGCCTCCTGGTTTCAAGATCACTGGTAAAGACCATCAGGTTCTCAGATTGGTAAAAGCTCTCTATGGTTTGAAGCAAGCCCCTCGGCATGGTACATCAAGATTGATAAGTACCTTAGTGATCAAGGCTTCAAGAGGAGTTCTTTAGACTCAAATCTGTACATCAAGACTACTGGCAGTGACATCATCCTTCTGGTTATCTATGTGGATGATTTGATCATCACTGACAGTTCGGCATCTTTGATTCAAAGAATCAAACAGAACTTATGCCAGTCTTTTAATATGACTGACCTTGGGCTCATGCATTATTGCCTAGGTGTTGAAGTTTGGCAACAGTCTATTGGTATATTCATCTCTCAGTCCAAATATGCTAGGGCCTTGTTAGACAAATTCCGAATGCAGGATTGCAAACCTGCATCTACACCTATGGAGAAAGGTCTCAAGTTATCAACAAAGTCAGATTCTCCTTCAGTTGATGATACTACATATAAGCAACTAGTAGGCAGCCTCATCTGCCTCTCTGCTACTAGGCTTGATATCAGCTTCGTAGTCAGCTATATTTCACACTTTATGACAGCTCCTAAGGCTGATCATTGGATGGCAGCAAAGCGTGTGCTTCGTTATGTAAAGGGCACTTCAGATTATGGACTTCTCTACTCTCAGAGTTCTAATCCTAAACTCAGTCGGTTCACAGATTCAAATTGGGCAGGCTCTGTTGATGATAAAAAGTCAATATCTGGATATGTGTTCAGTTTGGGATCTGGTGCAGTGACATTGACCAACAAGAAGCAACAGGCAGTTTCTCTCTCTTCTACAAAGGCTGAATATAGAGGGACTGTTAAGGCAGGATGTGAAGCTGTTTGGCTTCGTCGAATGCTTGGGGATATGCAGATGTCACCAACAGGACTGACTCCTCTATTTGTTAATAACGAAGGCGTTATCAAGTGAGCACGAAATCCAGTCTTCTATGAACGAACCAAGCATGTGGATGTTCATTGTCATTACATACGACAGTTGGTTGAAGACGGGACTATAGATCTGCAGTATGTTCCTACCACAAATCAGACTGCAAACATTCTCACCAAGCCTCTTGGTCCTGATAAGTTTGTCAAATTCAAAAGACAGCTTGGTGTGTTTGATAGATTAACCATTAAGGGAGGGTATTACAATAATAGATAAGTCGTCTATTATTAGTTAATGGATATCTTGTAAATATCTTAAGCTTTAGTTTTTTTTTCGTTTTTTGCTTTCTCTAGAATAGAATGTTTTTATTCTTTTCTTTCATTCTTTTGAATAAATTGACCTCTCGGTCTCTGTTAATAACAAGCAAGTATTTACCAATTACCTCATAATAATAAGTGACTTAAAGGTGACAAAGAAGAAAAAGACAAAAGGAAAAGAAAAAGGAATTGAAGGGTCACCATTTTGAGCATAAAAGAGGAAAGTTTCATTCATTTGAGCATGCTTGGTTTATGATTCAAATTTTAGTTTCTCTCTTGGAGAGTTATTTAGAAAGCTTTATCTTTCATCCAACTTGAGGACGAAAACCCTGGTGTCGGTAGACAGTGGACGCAACCCCATTATTCATGGAGACATTACACCAGGTGTCACACATGTGCTTACAAGTTCTTTCCTATAATTCCAATCTAACTATATTTATGTGTTTAAGATTGGACGTGACATTTGCTTATTGTATTACTGATGTATAATGCAATAACATATCCTAAGGCATTTTATGAGAATCTACTAGTTTATATTGTTGGTTTATAATGCATCATTCATCTATTTATGTTCTGAAAATTATTTTGAGATAGAACTGAGCAAATATCCATCTAGGCTACTATGTCATGCAAATTGTTGTTAAATTTCTATATTGCATTTTCAAGAAAAAATGGGGAAAATATCCAATTAGGGATATTAGAATGGCATCAAAGCATCAAACCTGCCATCCTATTGGTTACAGTCAGAGGCTTCATAAATAACAGAAACAGAGTTATTTGCAGTTCTGAAAAATTTTATCGACTTCGATTCCTAGATTCATATTATGAATATTGAGCTACTGGAGATTACAATTCCCTATTTCAATAATGGAGATGATAAATGGGAAGATTAAGATTCTTAGTCTTGTATATTGTTGAAAAAGTTTGATAAATCTCTTTCACTGAAACAAAATCATTAGTGTGAGAAGCTTCTTAATGCTTTGTTGGAAGCATTACACAACTATATTAATCGTAATATCACAGTGATAAAGTTATGTGCCACACCAAAATACATGAGCTTATAATAATATTTGTTGAGCAGAGCACACCTTTATCATGGTCTTCAGTTAATATTTGATCATATAGACTATTGCAGCATTATAGCCTGTGGACCCCAATTAATTGATGCGATAAATTACTCCTAATCATATGGTTTAAAACATTTGAAGGTCTTTTTCAAGTTTTGGAGAAGTTTGTTTTAATTGCGTGCAATGTTATCAGGACTTTAATCTATTATCAAGACTTGACAAATAATATGGTTCAAAAGAAGTATGTATGAGCAGACCATATTTTATGCCTGTCATTACTGAAATCTTGTGATTGATTGTTAATAATTTAGCCCACATCAGGAAAGGGAGATCAAAACATTCAAATTGTTCGGATTTGAAAACTATGACATTCATGGGTGTGCTTCCAATGGCGAATTAGTGTGTCTATATAAACAACTAAGCAAGTATCTTAGTTCACAAGGAAGCCAAACAAAGCCGCACAGAGCTACCACACAGGATACAAAAGACTTGATATTGTTGAGTTTGTGAGTTTGTGAGTGATGTCCTGCATTAGAATGTCTCTGGGAAGGAATGATAACCCCTTCTCAAGAGCCACTCAACTACACAAGGTCATAAATAACATTTGGTGCAATAGTTTCTGGTTGTTGTAAATGGGTATGGGAAACAATATTGTAGAAGTCAAAATTTAACCTGTATAACATCTCTAGTGCACATCAAGATGACTAGCACAAGCTTGCTACAATTATTCAAAGACACTGATGGCCTCATAGTGTAATATGAAGATGATTCTAAGTTTGTTGTTAAATTGTATTAGACACATGGTCTCCACTCTTGCGATTGCAAGTCTATCAGAGTACGTGGGACTTTTTTTGCTACGTTCCCCGAGGACACATCCCCACCCAAAAGGCCAAGTTTCGAAAATCGGCACGTCCCCAAGACAGGGGAACAGATAGGGGGCATCCCCACCCCATCCCCCTTTTCTAAAAATCCCCAAGAAACGTCTTTGAAACCTGGCGACTTCAAGAACTTTTTGGGGGGACATCCGTATGTCCCAAGGATGATTGGGGACACCTTGGAAGTCCCTAGGATGGATGGGCGTCCCCAATTTTATAAACAACATTAGCACTTCCAAAATATTTTTCTTTCATAAAACATTTTCCTTTTAAATTTTAAAGTGGGCCCCTCCTTCCAAGTTCACCCTAACATGCTTATTATTGTTTGGTTGTTAATTCCTGCTATTTGGGGCCCTCTGATTAGTATTTGACAACATTACGTTAAGAATCATGGAATTAATATTGTTGTTACAATCACGCTACATGCTCTAAATTATATAGCAAACTATTTGAAAAGTGTTGGGAAAGTGTGAAAAGTTCATCATAGACCTAGAACATGCATCCTTGTATCATTTTCTAGCAAATACATCAATCCTTGGTTGGTCTTGGGTTGATCTGGGTCTTTTGTGGAAGATATGGTGAATATTGGAAGTTGCATCAAGATATCGTCTTACAGTAACAAACCTATATCATGATCAAGTTGTATAGAGGACCTTTTTGTATTAATATCAGTCCACTTACAATGAATTGGAAGTGTAGTTTCAGAATTACATGATAATAGTGTGTTTCAATTTGGAAGGTGGGTTATTGTTCTTGTTGCTATTCAAAATGAATTCTAAATTATGTTCTTGAGTATACTTCAAATTTTTATGTTACTATTCCAATATGACATGCACATTGACAATAATTCCAAATTATGAATGCATTATAGTATATTAAGCATTGAGTTTGATTATTGAGTTGTATGTTAAGGTTCTATGATGTTTGAATAACATGGCTTATCCATGTCTTCATATGAATGTAATGTATATATGCAAATTTCTCTTTATATTTTATAATTTTCCTATATTTTGCTCCGCAATTCTCAATAGAAAGTTCTAATAGCGTTTGTGCATCCTTGCTCAACTTTCTTGATTCTTCGGCAATCTTCCAATTAAGAATGCTGAAAAACTGAATTTAATTTTGTATGTTTGTACTTCCTTCAAACATACTTGTTATGTCATGTGGCAAATCTGAGAAAAAGGCTTCAAAGGGTGAATTTGGAGTACTTTCAGGTGTAGTCTCTGCTGCCTTAGAGGGGGTGTGCAATATTGGGGTGTGCAATATTGCTATCTGCTTTTCCTTATTGGTTCCATCCTCCTATTGAGGTCTTTGTTCAACTAGTGACTGTGATGGTTGTGTATCCATCTAATCTTGCCTTGCTTGCTTATTTTCTCTCTTTTTCTTCTTCCTTCTTTGCTTGTGGTGTGGAGCTGGTTTCTGTGTTCTCAGTAGTTGGTGCCATTGTTGTCAAATTTGGTTGTGGTCAATTCAGGAATAGTCCTTGAATCGGCTGATCAATGTGCTGAATATTTTTCTTAAGTTCAATTTTCTCTTCCTTACCATCTTCCTCATCCTCATCATCAATGTTGGAGTAGTCTTTAATGTTGTCAGTAACCAAATTGCCAACATTGGAATCTTGATGATTTACAAATGGATTCTCTGATGTGCTAGCAAAGAGGTCCTTACTGGTATCAATTCTGATTGGTGCTCCCCCTATCACCATATTTTCATCTTGTTCATCTGGTGCATCATTGGTGTCCATTCCTCATTCTCAAATTCATGGTGAAATATAAACTGTGCAACTTTATGTTGCCCCAAATGCTCAAATCCTTCCTTAAAGGTCATATCTTGCTTATACACATTTTCAAATTCACTCATAATATCATAATCTCCTATGGTCTCAAAATTACAGTGGGTGTATGCCTTATAGTCTTCCATAATTAAGACTCCATCTGGTATTTGCGAAAATGCCCTAGCAAGATCATCTTCCAAATATGCAATAGGGTTCCTTTCGAATTTATACCATGGTCTTTCCATAATATCATGCAACAATGAACAATCTATTTTGAACCTCACATTGACTTCAGAAATTAACCTTAACGATAGATTAAATGCCTTGATATCCTGAAATTAAGGCTCGACAAAAATCTGTTTGCATTCACTTCCAAATTGCTCCAAATCGCTCTCACAAGTTTCTCTAAACTCCAAATGATCAAATTGTGATCATAAATCTGATTTTAACCCTTAGATCTACCTTAATTCTCATCTGCATTAATTGTTCATGTACGCAAAACTCAAAAAGCCGATATTGTATCTAGTAGGAAAAATTTATTTCTCGCAGTCACGTACAATCATATTCCTTTATGCACTCTTAAACATAACTTTTTGATATCATTTACAAGCTTTCCCAAAGTGCACAAAACTTTATGTTACCATCAAGGGTCTAATGAATTTTCAAGTGCATTATACCCTATTTCTCTAATGAATTGATTTCTCAAACTGACAAAGGTTTCTCAGCTACAACTATTGATTTCAATTTTTTCTCTGATGTGTCTTTAGTCTTCTCTACCCATAACTTATTCCTTGTAGGTGTTCCTTCTTTAACAAATGTTTTATCAAGACTTTCAACTTGTTTTCCTTTTACATTTGCATTCTGTCTTACATTTTTGTTCACATTCCTTCTAAAATTTATATTATGTGATCTCATATTAGTTGTTCTCATGTTGTTCATTCTACAAAACCTTGTTGTATGTCCCAAATTGTTGAAAATCTGACATGCTATAACATTGTTTCCATATCTAGGTCCAAATTGATTAGTTTGTAATCTACAATTCCTAGCAATATGCCCAAAGTTGTTGCACTTATAATACATAATTTCATTTCTTATGACATTTGTTGTTCCCAAAGGTCTATTAGTTGTAGGGTTAGTACTTCCATACATTCTATCATTATTATTATATCTAGATTTGCTACATTGATTAGATTTATGCCCATAAGCAAAGCAATTATAACAATAACCAAAAAAAGGTTTAGTATACTTACTTGTGCAGTCATTCTTCACGTGTCCAGGGTGATTACATGCAAAGCATCTTCCATTAAATTTTTTCTTTACTTCTTCAGGTTGTTCAGGTTAATTAGATACTTCTTTGTTTAGATCTTCTTGCTGATTAGACTGTTGATTCACTAGATTTTGTTCCTTGGTAGCTTCAGATCCTTTGGATGATTCTCTTTTAGCATATCCAAACCTTGTTTTGTCTCCAATAGGTCTTTGTACCATAATCTGCTCATCAAGCTTCTCAATGCTTGAATATAACTTCTCAAGATGTTGCTTTGTTTGTGTAAGTTCTCTTTTAACTATGGTGGTGTACTTCACAGGTTATGTATATTGTTACTTTGTAGTCTCAAGTTCAAATGTCACCCTGGTAAGTTTGGATTTCAGATCTGCATTCTCATATCTCAAATCTGATTGACTTTTATTTTCATCTTCCATCATGATCATCTTCAAGTTTGTAATCTCAAGCTCATGTTTCAGAATTTCATTCTCCCTCTTTAGCTTTGAATCTACTTCATTGTCCTTGATCTGATCATGTGACCCTTTCATCTTCAATCTAGATTCAATTTACTCTTTCAATTTTTGAATGAAGTCTTGTGCATCTTTAAGTTTGATCCTCAATTCATTTCTTTCCTCTGTAACTATATCAAGTTCCTCAAGAGCTTCCTCAAGAATCTTTTGCAATTGATCCATATCCATAGAGATCTTACTCAAGCTAATAGGTCTCCTTTGAGTAATTGTGCGCTAATACCAATTGTTAGAAATAGAGAATACTGAGAGGGGTGGGTGAATCAGAGTTTCACAAAATTTTGCCCCAACTATGGATATTATTAAGAATCTTTAAACTTGCATATATGATCAAATTGAAAAGTAAACATAACCATAACACAATACAACTCATAACACCATTATTGTTAACTAGGGAAACCCTAGACAAGGGAAAACTCCTATGGGGATGATATCCACAAAATGATCCACTAATCAAAAGTATCTTGTGAAAGATATTGACCTTGTTAGGTGTATATTGCTTCTATATAGTGTATTTGTCCTTGTTAGAAGCTTCAACCCTATTGGGAGTTGGTATTACAATACAAAAAGCAAGCTAGGCCCACTACCCAAACATGCATATACAACAATTTAATCTGTAAGCAAAGGTGTGTATACAAAAACCTTAGTGGCTGTGCTGATATCTGCAACATCTGATTTGTCCTTTGAGTTCCACTTTGCAAAATTGTACATGCACTATCTCTTGTCTGCTATAGCATCAATTTTGCATTCTTTATATCATATTGCACCAAATAACATTATAGCATTACATTCTAATGCCACACTTTATTACAAAATAAAAGTTCTTCCTTTAACAAAAATCTTTCATCTTGGAGGCCTCGCTACTTGATACTTTGCTACATCTTTTGAATTATCTTTTGCCATGTGTAAGTTAACATCTACGATGTCGTCCCAACATTGTTAAGTCATTGTTTTAGTAAGCCAAAACAATCACTTAACCAAAATGCCTCTATTCTCATTTTACATTAATCTGTTTGTCTAACTTGTACCTAGTAAAATGGCTATAACTCGAGTTGTATGACAAATCTTCTTAAGCACTTCCTGACACATGTTCTATACTATCTGTATTGTCTCCATCTAAGAGCGCACATGCTCAAGTGCCTCAAGTGAAGCGCACAAAAACAATCTTTCTGACTATTCATCGTTTCCCTTCATGACACTAAGACAATTTTCTAAGTCTTAGTTTACAAAACTTCATAATATCTTTTGCCCTCTTCATACAAGATAAATAACAATCCTAAGTCATCTTCTTAGCCAAATTGCCAACAAGATGTTACAGGGGAACACTTGAAAATCAATTGAATGCAAACCTTCAAAATCAGATCTTAACTATTGGTTTTAGTTTGAGTGGAAACTTTAAGTGAAATGTTTTTTCTGGTTTATACAGTTAGTCAGATTTGAACAGCGCCATTGAAGGTCCCAAACATCAATTTTGGAAGAGTTGTTATCTTGATTAGTTAAGGTAAAAAAATTAAAGGAATCTCACAATGGGAAAGATGCACGCGATGGAAAAAGTCAAGAAAGATCTTGTTTTAGTTAGGACATCAATTAGCCTAGAACTCACAACTCGATAAAATAACAGAAATAATCGACATGTATAATGAGTATAACAAACTCCCTCTACAAGTTCAGAAAGATTTATCCTCATTGATTACATGGATTTTCATCCAAAGCTAGAGAACAAGAATAATGTGGCAAAGAAACAATACCATGAGATAGCTTATGCACTTTTGGCGCAAGGAGCTTGCAAAGCGTTGCATGAGGAGTTTTCAGCAGTCAGAACTCGGCCTACAGGTGGACCAAATTTTAAACAAGATTTAAAAAGGCAATGAAGAGAAATGTACTACACAAGTTGCAAGTGGTCTTGAAACAAAAAGTGCAACCAACAACCAGTGATTTGCAGCATTCTCGTGATCATATAAAAGATGTTAAATATGACATAGGTTTATTGATACATAGTATGGAGGTAGAGGTATCTTGCAGGGCTACCTACACTAGTGCTCTTGATAGGCAAGTTGATAGCTCATGAGAGAAGATTGTCCAATCAGCCAACGATGATGACTCCACACCTTTTGTGATTGTTGATGTTTATATTGTTCCAAACTTAATGGTCTCTACATAAGCTATTGATTCTTCTTGTGATGAATTTGTTTTTGAGCATTGTGTTGTCCATAATTCCTACACAATTGGGCACAAAAGATGACACTCATATGTATGACGAAATGTACTCCCCTACATCTTATGCAGTTAAATGCTCTCAAACACCTACTAGTTCACCTTATTTGGAAGGTCAAATGAAAGTAACAGAAGATAGAATTGTTGCACCTCTGTTGCAATTTGATAATATATACGAGATGGTTGACAAGCATTTTTTGGAGGAAACAATTTCAGAGAAAACAAAAAGGATTCAAAGAAGTGTTCTCACATATACAGTTGATTCAGGAATGGATGAAAAGAATGAAATCAGATTATCTACATCATCCATCAAATCATGATCATCTTCTCAAGCTCACAGAGATCTATTCTGAAACATTAAGGAAGAAAGGAGAAGTGGACACCCTTACTTGCGAGCTCTCAAATACTAAGCACATCCTAGAGGCTGCCTTAATAGCATTTCAAGAAGCAGAATATCAGATTGTTGATCTTAATCAGAAATTAAATTTGGCACGATCTACATTAGCTCAACATTCAAATGTGAGAGTTGAGGAGGTTGTCAATGATGAAAGTATGATAGTTAAACAGGATGAGCATGATTCATCAACATTCAATGGGCAAACTGTACTTAGTGAAAAGCCATTGATAGAGGTTGGAGTTATTTATTGAGGTTATACAATGAGTGCTCATCATTTTTCTTTTCATCCGCACATGGAGGACTTGATGAAGCGTAGGTATGGATTGGCTCAAAGATTGTATCATCCATTGTGGGATGGAGGTTTATCGTCTTCAAAAGATGGGACTAGAGGCTATAAGTGTCTGACTTAGGTGATTATGGTAGATTACTTGCAAGAACACCAATCAGTTTTCCATCATACTGATATTTATCTAAGAGGTTTAGTTTCTTTTATATCACAGAGACCTCTTATTAGGTGATTATGGTGTCAATTGCTACAAGCAGGATTGCAAAGGTGGGACGCAACCTTTAGTGAGTTGTATTTCCTCATAGCTGAGGGATGTTAGAAAAGTTTTCCTTGGAACTCAAGTATTGATAGAGTTAGCATTGTACTTTTGGATGAGTTTCACTAATGAGCTTCACCACTTCTGGCATAGTAAAGATGAAGTTAGAGTTAATTTGACAATCTGCTTGGACTTGTTTTAATTTGTCTTGTGCACAAGAAGTGGATAGTTGGTATGATGTATGTCCTTGCATAGTTGAGGGAGACAAGACAGGTTGGCTTTTTGAGTTGCTCTCTTCTGAGATGTTTGCTCTTACACACCTATTTTTGGCTTACTCCACCATTTCCACCATGGTGCTTGTGTAAGTTTGGAAGGTATTATCATCTTCATTAGCGCATGTATTACAAGAGTTTGTTGGCGATATCATGAGCAACACACAAGTCTTCACTTGGGACCTAGGTGGAGCATTCACATGGGTGGCTATGGATCAGGGATTGGGAGGAGTGATTTGTTGTATTTCCTTATTGATGAAGGTTGGAATACTGTTGAGCTTCCACCATCTCTTAAAATTAGAGGTGTATGTGGTTGTAGTTGGAGTGAGGTACTCAAATGGATAGAGAAAGTTTTCTTTTATGGCAGTAATGCATAGTAGGTTGTCCAGACTAAGTACTCACATGAGATGTTTTGGGATCTTAACATTCAGTCGTTTGGTGTTTTGGTTCATGTTGAGTCGCTTCATAATTTTGGGGTTGGAAGTGTTTACACCAATGTAGCACAGCAAATGGGCAGAGTATCAGTCATGGGACAGATCTGGGATCCAGGCATTTGGCTGCAGCAGATACATGGTGATTGCTTGAAGGAAAGCTATCTTCGGAGAGGACTATCATATACCCTTCCTGTACATTTGTTCCATCCTTAGCCTGTTTTGCCTTGGTCCTATGGGCTAACCAGGGTTTCTTAAGGATCAGAACAATGTTTGGCCTAGGCAGTTTCAATTATTTGCCAATCGAAGTTGTTTTGAAGAGGTTTTCAAATACTTTTTATTTCTAGTAAGTCAGTAGACTCCCCATTCTTGGAATTTCAGTGTTGGACTACGAGTGGCTCGTCCAGACATTTCCAGCAAACTACCACACATGCTCATCAGAGTCCATCTCATCAGTAATTTTAATGCTTGAAGATTTAAGTGATTTATTATCAAAGTGACTTTATAACATAAGTCGCATTATTAATGTGACTATTATTATATGAGAATTATATTTTATTCAATGAGAAAAAAGATATTTTTGAATAGGAAATAAAGAAACAAAGAAAGGAATGTGAAGGGTCACAAAGGAGGGCTCATTTGCAGCATACTTGGTTTATGATTTTGGACTTCTTTTTTCTCTTGGAGAGTTTTGGAAAGCTTCAGCTTTCAGCTAGTTTGAGGACGAAACCCTCGAGCTTGGAGGCATTGGATGGAAACCCATTGTCTAGTTGGAGTTATCACACAAGTATCACACTTGTGCTTAAATCTTTCTTTTCGTGTTACCAATTTGACTGTATTTATGTGTTTAAATTTTGTAATTGCATTGTTTTGTTGAGCGGTTATGAAACAATATAAATTTCTAGATTGTATATATTTTCAGCTAGATATTAGTAATTGTTGAATGAATTGGAAATCTTTGCATGCAACTCTATTGTTAAATTTATATATTGTGTTTTTTTCTATTGAATATAGTTTAAAAACATTCAAAGCCTTAAAACCAAAATAGAGCTCCAAGACGCTAGAGTATCAAGATACAGTACCAACCAAAATATAGTATCCAGAGCATTACAACCATACACAATATCAAGATATCAGGATCAACATCAAGACTTACAAAACACATATACAAAGATAAATATGACCAGCAACTTAAAAGATGATAGACCATCCTATGTTTGTGGATGGTGGCATGCCAACAACTAGAAGATTGAAAATGCCTACTTTTGGGTCCTCAATTGGTGTCGCATTGGGAACAATCTTGGGTGACTTGGTCCAATGGGGAGATCATAGGTGAACCTTACGAAAGGAAGCACTGTAAACCCTGAATGGTGAGCAGCAGGGATACTATCTCTGATCTCAACACTAGATCTATACCCTCCTATGGGTTCCTTTTGAACTATCCTACCAATCTCAATCTTGTCCTAACATCCATTACCACTTCCTCTAGCGCCTGAACTACTCCACCTACCCTAATTCTTCAATTGCTAGATGAACATTGCAAGCATTATGTCAAACTCATCTCTTGATTTGTCAGTATTATAGCCATATGCAACATCCTTCCTGTCAACTTCCGCTTTCTCCTTTCTCAACAGTTCAAGAAACTTTTGCTCTTTTAGTTTGAGAATAGCAATGACCTGCATAGCAATGTTAGGAGATACCAGACTCCGCAGAGAATCAATAAGATTTCTTGTCTTCCCATTGAAACCTCATCATTCCAAAATTTCTAGATATTCCAAAACAATAGAGAGGAAAAATTTGACCAAAAGATATGGCAGAATTTATCGCCACTCAAAATACTTCCAGAGATCACACGTTCAATAGATAAATTACTTTTTAAAGTCAAGCCAAAAGTACCTCACACCTCTCTGGCAAATATACAATTTAAGAAAACATGATGAACAAACTCATAACATCTACTATTGTCACATTTCTAGCCCTTTCCACTATGCCATCATGGGCTAACCAGGAATCTTTGAGGTATCAAAGCGGGTTTGGATCTAGATGCTTGCAATTTATGGCCAAGCAGAGTGTTTTAGCCAAGTTTCTCAGATATCTACTATTTATAGTAAGTCAATTGGGTCTGTATTTTGGTATGTCAGTATTGGACTTGGACCGGTCCATCGAGAGCTTTCCATCCAGCTATCACACCAGCTATTCTGAGTTCATTTGGTTGTTCATTTTTATGCCAGAGATACATTTAGATTATTTATTATGCCACTTTCCTATTACATGGAGACATTAATTAAAGTGGAATAATAAGACGGGGAGAAATATGAAGAGTCAAGTAGGGGGAAAATGAAAAGACATAGGGATTATTATAAAAGGACATTCAGGTGTTCGCTTTGGTTATGCTTGGACATTTGTTGGGATATGATTTGGATATTGAGCTCTCTTGGAGAGTCAATTGGAAGCTTCAGCTTTCAGCCCACTTGGAGGACGAAACCACAAGACAATGGACGAAAAGCCATCATAGTCAAGGAGTCATCTCAGGTGTCTCACTTGTACTGTTTTGTATCTCTGATTTTCAGTACTTCCAATCTGACTGTATCTCTGTTTGTAAGATTGGATTTGGGTGGTAATAAGAGTTATTGTATTGCTGATGTATAATGCAATAACAAATCTGAGGTTGTTTTAATCTATGATATTGGTGAAATTACTGGTTTGTGGTTGAATAACTGGTAAAATCTGTTAAATGCATATGTTGTTCATTATTTTGCGGTTTCATTTTGAGGGGTTGAGAACAATATCTAACCAGGGTGTTACAGTAGTGTAGCCATATGCAACATCCTTCCTGTCAACTTCCACTTTCTCCTTTCTCAACAATTCAAGGAATTTTTCCTCTTTCAGTTTGAGAATAGCAATGACCTGCATAGCAATGTTAGAAGATATCAGTCTCCGTAGAGACTCAGTAAAATTTCTTCTCTTCCCATTGAAACATCATCATTCCTAAATTTCTAGATATTCCAAAGCAATAGAGAGGAAAAATTTGACCAAATGATATGGCAAAATTTATTGCCACTCAAAATGGTTCCAGAGATCACATGTTCAATAGAGAAGTTACTATTTAAACTCAAGCCAAAAGTACCCCACACCTCTCTGGCAAATATGCAATTTAAGAAAACATGATGAACAGACTCATAACATCTACAAATAGAGCAAATATTTGGCTTAGCATTGGTCTTCTAAAAGGACAATTTATGCAGAAAGAGGTGCCATAAAAAACAAGCAATTTTGGGCTCAATGGATCTATGCCTCAGACTAGATAGGTGTTTGCTCCAAGATTGATAATCCAAGTTAAGATTGCATCAACTATGGAGGTGGTCTAAGATGTCAAATTTGTGATTGGGCATGGAGTAGATATACTTAGCCTTGACAAAATATAGGGGAGAGTTGTCAAGCCACCTAAGGAGACTAGAGCAGTTAGAGGGGTTACAACTGGTTTTAGGAGGATGAAGGCAAGAGAATGCATCCCTCAAAGCAATGTATGTCCTCTACTGAGAACTAGGAATATTAAATTTCATGGCCAACTCCTCTCATCCAATAAGATCACCTTTCTGAATCACATCATGAGGCCAATTGATACCTTTGGAAGCCCACTTTTTGGTAAAAAATCCTTGTAATAAGGCAAGGGGTTTATTAGCATATGACAGGTCACACCAAATAGACCTTACTCCACAAATCTTATTGTTCTGTTCAACAAGTTCACCCCCATCACAAAGTGCTTCACAGCCCCCCAGGCCTTCTAGATGGACTTGAACAGATTTGAACCTTCAACTCTAATATCCTTTCTGAGGTCAGCAAGTTATTAATGTGAAGGCTAGACCAAAATCTTGCTTGAGAGGGAATTGCTCTCCTAATGATGTGTTTGATCAACACCTTGTAGGGTTCATCCCCCTGGGTAGCTTTGCCATTCCATTTAACAGCAAGAGCAATACCTTGAATCTTAAGTCTTTTAACCCTAGTCCCCCAACTCTTTGCTCCTCGTATGCCAAACCCAACAAACTATATGTCTTTTCCTAGTACCTTTCCCATCAGACCAAAGATAGTCTCTAATAATATTTTGAATATAATGAAATCATCCATGGTTAGAAAGCCAAGTAGAAGAGTAATTAGTAGAGTAGGATGAAAGAATCTTCTGACAAACCTGAACTCTTCCTACCAGTGAAAGATAACAGTTGTTCCACTTACCCACCTTTTTTCAAGCTTTAACCCATTCCCACATTTTTTTTGAGATTTGGGTCAACAGTAAAACGTATACTGAGATATCTAACAACATGATTCAGACCTCCCCAAGTAATGGAGAACTTAGTGCACCAACTTCATTCAGCCAAAATACTACAGTTGTGCCATCAGCAAATTGAATATTGGATCACTCCTCATTGTCGGGGAGAATAGTCCCACGAACCTTGGGAGAAAAGGTAGCATCTCATAACAGGTAATTCAGTGAATCAACTGCAATAACAAACAGGGCAAGGGCAAGGGGACACCCTTGTCTGATAGATGATAGATCTAATCAGTTCAATCTGATCAGCCCTTGACCCATTGATTTCAACCAATGCCAGAGCTTCATTCAACAGGGAAGACACCTCATAACAAAAGGATGGAGGAAAGCCAAGTCCTTCTAACATCAGTTTGATAAACTTCCACTCAATTTTATTTTACAACTTGTCATAATCAGTCAAAAGCATTCCTACTTGCTGACCAGACACTCTTGCCCAATCTAAAGCTTCCCAACAGGTAATGGGGTTATCAAGAATATATCTCCCCTTAACAAACCTTGTTTGAGAGGTTAATACTTTTAGGTAGAAAGATCTCAATATTGGTAGCCAGGATTTTTGCAAGGATCTTGTAGGAAACATTCAACAGGGTGATGGATCTCCAGTTCTTGATAAGCATTCTATCACCATTTTTTGGAATCAGCTAAATAAGACCTGAGTTGATATCAGATCCAAGGGATTCTTTCTGAAATGCTTCTTCATATATCTGGAGGATCTCTTCTCAAATCCAAGAGATATTCTCCTGGTAAAGCTCCACAGGTAGTCCGTCCAGCCCAGAAGCCTTATCACTACTCATACAAAAATAGGTTTGTCAATGGAAACAACATCTTCCTTAGGAACTTTATTTGATATAATCCTCTCAATTTTAGTCCAAGCTTCCTCCATAGAATGATAAAGTTCTTCAGAAGTAAATAATTTTTTAAAATATAGAGCAAAGACTATGAGGATATCCTCTTGAGATTTTAAGAGTGGCACCATCTTCACGTAGAGAGTCAATCCTATCCTTTCATTCTTTGCATTTAAGAATCCAAAAGAAGAATTTGAAGCCCGTGTCTCCCAGTTTGAGCCAATTAGCTCTAGCTCTAGTCCTGCTCCTTAGGTTTTGTTATTTTTAACCTTATGGACTGCATTCCTAGTCCGGGCTAGGCTCAGAGGGGTTTCTCTGCACCTTATGTTCTGCTATACACAATGAGTTGACTAACTCAACCTCCACCTTCTACAGTCCTTGTCTCTCTTCTTACCAATGGTTTGAAACATTGCCTTCCAGGAAGAGACATTCTAATTCCACCTGTTAATAACACTGTTATGAGTGACAACCTTATAATTAAACCAGTGTAAAATATTAATTGCTGTCAAAGTGTCATCGTTCAATAATGACACATTAAGTGAAAAGCTTCTCTTATTCTAATCACCTGATTGGGTTTATCAATGGTGGTTACAACAGGGTGATGATCAGACAAGGAGAAGGGGCTAACCTTCACACATCCTCCATCTAGTTCTTTCTGTTAATGAGTTTAATCAAATAAACATAAATTGTGAAATCAAATGAAATATGATATAAATCTTATGTGTATTATATTTGAAATTATATGATTTGACATTTTTAAGATTATATATATATATATATATATATATATATATATATATATATATATATATATATATATATATATATATCTTATTTACTAACCATTCATATAAATTATTAATGTCAAATCATTAACAAAATACCTTCAAATTAAATCTAATTTGGACACAACATAATCGTGTGTTTGAAAAGCAAATCATAGTGGCGATTAATGTTGACTGCGACTACAGTTGCATTAATAAAAGGAGGGAGACACATCAACGAATGGGCATGCCTCCCATGTAAAGACACGTCCATTCGTGCAAAGATCTCCACAATAACAGTCCTTCCCCCTTATTAATATGCCGTCAACAGGTATTGGAAACAACAACGAACACATCAGTATCAAAGTCTTCAAGTTATTCATTACTTGTTGACAGTACTTCCTCTATCAGTCAAACTCATCTATTGTGATCTCTTACATATCAAGTACAGTCAGTTAAATCAGAGATAAGAGAAGAGTTGTCATAGTGTAAAGAGTCAATAACATCAACTTCTATATTGATTACAAGTACTTGAAAGTCCCACATCTATATATAACGTGTGTGTGTGTGTCAAAAGGGCTCAAGAAACTTTTTATATAATTCAGTGAATTAATTGAACTAATTCGATCACCAAATTTAACATGGTATCAAAGCAAGCCTAAGAGACGATCCTGATCAGATTTCTCTATCCAGTGCACTCAAATATTCTTAAACCGTATAGCTACCCAAATGGTAAATGGACAGAGACTAGAGGACAGACTTGAAGGTTACTCAAATTTTGCAGCATGGAAATTGCGAATAATGTTAATCCTGGAAGAGCACTATCTAAAACAATCTTTTGAAAAATCTGACCAACCACCCAAGGAGAGTGATGAATTGAGTAAATGGGAAAAAGATAAACCTAAAGCCATGAAATTGCTAGTGGACGGAGTTAAGGATCACCTACTTCCCATCAT